>JAVSEF010000004.1:600000-1073502 GCA_032927745.1 Schwanniomyces capriottii
AAACAACATACAAGGTAACCACTTCCCATTACCAGATTTGGTGAGTGGATCTTCATCTTCCACTTCCCCATTAAATGAAAATATACTAGTATCTCCAGAATCATCGAATAATGACAGTTCGAACCCTAATACTGTCAACTCTAACCAATATGACAATTTTGATTTTACTAGTAAATTTGATGAACAAGTTGAACCATTCTGCGTTGACTTGAATGAAGCATGTGGAAACAAGAAACAGCCAAAACCGAAATATCAAAGACCAAGTAGTAATTTTAGTTCGCCATATTCTAATGTGATAACACCTGACGATAGAACTAAGACTGACGCATTTTTTAACGGTGAATCAAATTTTAACTTTACTTTATCAGCAGATGACCATAACAGCGATCCTTTAGCCTTTTTAAGCGATAATAACAATTACGATATATCTTTAGCATTTGCAGATGATTTTTCAGGAAAGAAGGATGTTGACCCTGTTAGCCAGCTTATAACGGAAGAATCAGTATACGATCCGTTACAAGATTCTGTTAATGTCGATTTCAATTTCAATGAATTTGTAAAGAGTAGTCTACCATCGGAATCTCACAAGTCACCAGAGAGTTATAAGAAGTACTCTATTCCAAGAAATCTTGGCAATGACGACGAGGTTGTACCAGCACCACAAAAGACTATGCAATGTTCTGAAATATGGGAAAGAATTACAACTCATCCAAAATATACCGATATCGATATTGATGGATTATGTCTGGAATTGAAGAGCAAGGCAAAATGTTCAGAAAAGGGAGTAGTTATAAATTCTGATGATGTAAACAAATTGCTCCAACAATCAGCCAACTATGGTCTTGATTAAGCTTATATACATGTTTACCCACATAGATTACCTGTTGATACCTATCTCTAATTTAAATAAATATTATTAGTACGTGATCTCAAATAAAAGCTCATGCGATTAGTGGTGTGGATTTTTTTGGTTGCATGTTTTTATTGAAGATATATGAAAACATCAAAATGATTCAATTTACGAGCTTTGCCTGTACGGCTTACATCTTAACGCTTCAAATAAATGAGTTATTGTCACTGAACTGAAAGCCAATATCTTAAAATTAATATTTTTCCTCCGAGTACAATCACGTGACTATTTTTTCGGTGAGATTTTCACCAATCAAGAGTTCCTGGTTTACATTTTTTAAGGTTCAAAGTATTAACAGTGTTCCATTGATAAATACATAAAACACATTCAATATGTCTACTTCTATTGTTCGTACAATCAAGAATATTTACCACTCAGGCTTAAGGAGAGCTGCTTGGCAAATCCATCATCACAACGATACCAAGAGAGGTTGGTTAGTAGGTGTCGATGACTTCGGTAACAAGTATTATGAAACTGACGCTCCAGAAGAAATTCACTTAAGAACCAGATGGGTCGAATACGCTGATTGGGGAATTGATATGTCTAAGGTTGAACCAGGCTGGCACTACTGGTTAGGTTACGGTACCAACACCCCACCACACAAGTTACAAGGAGATGAATTGACTACCAGAGCCTACCCATTACCAGAACAGCATAAGATAAACTATACCGGTACTCCAGGTGCTTATGTTCCTTATAACACTGCTAAGCCTAAATGTTCGGCCTGGACTCCAGAAGTTAGAGAAAGAGTTTAAAGATTAAGTTACTTATAGAGTTCTTAATTAATGCATATTTTATCTTATTGCCTGTGGAAATAATGAACTGAGTTACGTTGAAATAATAAATTAGGACAAGCTAACTGAGTTTTGAATATATTTCTACACTTCCTATTTCATTCATTATCTAATTTCAAAGAATTAAGATCATACGAAATAAAACCATAATATAATTAAAATTCCATAAAAAGATAATATGTTCTGTTTTCAGTTTTTATTAGTTTGGTTTATTATTAAGTATCTATTTACTATAAGAAGATTATAAACATTATTTATTTAGACATCATATATCCGTAAGATTTGTTTTTTGATCTGAGACATTTCTTTTAATAATTTGTTGAATTAAAAATGAATGGCACAAAAGAGAAAGCAATTCTTCTTGTTCAAATCAGACGAGTTATAAATTCTCATATTTAATCTTCCTACTTAGATGGGCTTATCTACTAGATTGGGACTTCGCAAAATTAAAAAAAAAAAAAAATAATTTTTCAATCATTTTACCATTATCACCATTAAACTATGTCAGAGTCTGGAAAATTACCAGTTTTAGCATCTGATGCTGTCTTGAAGCAATCTGCCCCTGTTCCTGATGATTTTGTAGAAGTGAAGGGTATTGACTACTCCAAAGAATCTGCCTACAATATGAGAGCTACTGATATGATCTCATCAATGAAAACTATGGGATTCCAAGCATCTTCCGTTGGAAAAGCATGCGATATAATCAATTCTATGAGAACTTGGAGAGGTAAGCATATAGATTCTTTACCAGAACATGAAAGAACTGGTGAATTTGACGAACAAGGATACCAGAAAACTACCTTATTTATGGGATTCACCTCAAATTTGATTTCATCCGGTTTAAGAGATACCTTGAGATATTTAGTCCAACACAAGATGGTTAGTGCTATTGTCGCAAGTGCCGGTGGTATTGAAGAAGACTTGATCAAGGTGCTTGCACCAACTTACATGGGTGAATACAGTTTGCCAGGTAAGGCTTTAAGAGACCAAGGAATGAACAGAATCGGTAACTTATTAGTTCCAAACGACAACTACTGTAAGTTCGAAGAATGGATTGTCCCTATTTTGGATAAGTGTTTGGAAGAACAAGAAGAAGCAGCCAAGAACTTGGGTGCAGAGTCCCTCAATGCCGATTCTCCAGCAGTATGGACTCCATCCAAGTTGATTGACCGTCTTGGTAAGGAAATCAACGACGAAAGCTCTGTCTTATACTGGGCCCACAAAAACAAGATTCCTATTTTCTGTCCTGCTTTGACCGATGGCTCTATTGGTGACATGTTGTTCTTCCACACCTTCAAGACTTCCCCACAACAGTTGAGATTGGATATCGTCGCCGACATCAGAAAAATCAACTCGATGTCCATGGCCGCCTCCCAGGCGGGTATGTTGATCTTGGGTGGTGGTTTGATCAAGCACCACATCTGTAACGCTTGTTTGATGCGTAATGGTGCTGACTACGCCGTCTACATCAACACTGGCCAAGAGTTCGATGGTTCCGATGCCGGTGCCAAACCCGACGAAGCCGTCAGTTGGGGTAAGATTAAGTCGGATGCTAAATCTGTCAAGGTCTATGCTGATGTCAGTATTGTGTTACCATTAATAGTCGCAGCCACATTTGCATCCGAGAAGCCATCTAACTAATTCCGTCACCTTTATCACGACAGAATTGAAATTCGATAGTGAGCTGGCGCCGCTTCCGAGATTGGCATCTGGCATCCTAAATACGGATTTCGAGAATATAAATAGAAACTATATATATAGCAATTGTAATACCATTAGTATATTTATAATTATCTTATCACCAAACGATATACAACAACAGCTAAATTATGTCAGACATAGAAAAGATCCTTACGCAGCTCAAAGATGCCGTGAGCAGAATTGAATACAATGAGAAGCCCTTATCGGCAAAAGAGTCATCTCCATCTCCAGTCCAGCTGGCCACTGGCAAGTACACAGACGACTTCTTCCAAAAATACGCCGACGAGTACATAAAATTTACCTACGAAAATCCTACCATCTACCATGTTGTTCAGTATTTTGCTGGAAAATTGAAAGAAAAGGGATTTACTTATCTTGCTGAGAAGGACTCGTGGGAATCATTGACTCCAGGTAAATATTTCACATACAGAAACGGTACTGCGTTAACAGCCTTTGTCGTGGGTGAAAATTGGACTCCTGAAAAGGGTGTGGGTGTAATTGGGTCGCACGTCGATTCGTTAACTGTGGTGTTGAAGCCAAATTCCACCAAAGAGAAGGTCGAGGGCTACGACTTATTGGGAGTTGCTCCATACGCTGGTACTTTATCTGACGTCTGGTGGGATAGAGACTTAGGTGTTGGTGGTAGATTATTGGTGAAGGACCCGTCTAGTGGAAAGATTAGTCAGAAATTAGTGGATTCCACTCCACATCCAATTGCACATATCCCTACCTTGGCGCCACATTTTGGTGCTCCTTCCGTTGGACCCTTCAATAAAGAAACACAGGCGGTTCCTGTGATAGGATTTACTTCTCTGGAAGAAGAGCCTGCTACCAATGAAGAAAAATCTGCTCCGTTATACGGAAAGCACCCTATCTCCTTGTTAAGATATATTGCGAAAACTGCTGGTGTGAAGGTATCTGATATTGTACAATGGGATTTACAGTTGTTCGATGTTCAAGAGGGTACTAAAGGTGGTTTAAGAAAGGAATTTATCTTCGCCCCTCGTATTGATGACAGAGTATGTTCATTTGCCGCCCTTTATGCATTATTAGAGACCGACACCGATAAGCTCTTAAAGTCAGATAGCTTCTCACTTGTTGGTTTATTCGATAACGAAGAAATTGGTTCTGCAACCCGTCAAGGTATCAAAGGTGGCCTTGTCGAGCTGACTATCACTCGTGTTCTTTCCTCCAAAAGCTACAATCCAGATAGTTTAGATATTCAGGCTCAATTGAGATTGGCTTACGCAAACACTATTATTTTATCTGCCGATGTCAACCATTTGGTCAATCCAAACTTCACAAGCGTCTACTTAGAACACCACAAGCCTGTTCCAAATAAGGGTGTCACAATTGCTTTGGATCCTAACGGCCATATGGCAACTGATTCTACAGGTTTAGCCTTGGTAGAAGAACTTGCTAAATTGAATGGTGACGAATTGCAATACTTCCACATCCGTAACGACAGCAGATCTGGTGGTACCATTGGTCCTTCTATCTCTCTTCAAACAGGTGCTAGAACCATCGATTTGGGTATTCCCCAATTATCAATGCACTCTATTAGGGCTACAGTTGGTGCTAAAGATATTGGTTTGGGAGTTAAATTTTTCTCTGGGTTCTTTGCCAACTGGAGAAGCCAGTACGACAACTACACAGACTTATAGGCATATATATGTACATTTATATATAGTTTTAGTTTGAAATCCATATGAAGTTTTAGTGGCATTCTAAAAAATCTCGTGACCTTCTCAAATTTATTGTACTACAATTTATACGTCACCATTTTAATGTAAATAACTTATTACAAGCCATTATTTCCTTTCGTAATTGAATCAATTCATTAAAGCAACGTAGGAAAGCAATTTGTTATCTTTGATTAATCATGGGTAAGTATTTTTGAGAATTTGAACGTTATTCTTCAAAAATAAAGAGGCAAAAACTAACTAAATTATTATAGCACCACCAAAGAAAATGACATTGCAGGAGTTCTTCACGGACGAATGTAAGTAACTATGAGCTACCACATCCTTCAGGAGATACTAACAAAATACTAGCGCTTGGGGGGTCTTGGGCTGACGATGATATAGATCTATCATCCATTTCTGTCCCTATAGAGAAGCACAGACACAACTATTCTTATTCAAACGATCCATTTGGGCACAATTCATCATCAAATGGCTATAATCACTCTTATTCACGGCATTCCATGCCTCAAGAGTACCAGGCTCCTTATATTGTTAAGTTATTAAACTTACCTGTCACATGTAACGACTCGTTCATCGAAGATCTATTTAAAAGCAGATACACACCTTACCAAAAGTGTAAAATTATAGTGGATCCATCGACAAATATTCTTGAGACCCATATTGTTAGAAAGATTGCATTTGTGGAGTTGCATTCAAGTCAAGATTTGAGTAAAGTGTTAAAATGGCAAGATCTTTATTACCGGGCAAGCAGAAGAGTCATAGTAGAATTGGCTGATTTTGAAGATTTCCAAAACTCTCTTTCTTTTACAAAAGAGCACGAAGAAGAGATATTAAAAATTGAACAGGAATTCCTCTCTGGGAAACATCAACCACACCAGCAATATGCCTCTCACTCAAGTGCCCCTCGTCACATCAATCAAGACCACGTACCATCTAGCTCTCCACAATCTTTGAATTCGGCGATTAAAGACATCCAACAGAGTGTCGAGAAAGTATCGTTACAAAATCGTGCGTTCCAAACCTCTGCAAAACCCGTTGCATCTACCCCCTCTGCACCACATAAGCCAAAAGTAAACCCATTCGGGGCTGCCAAACCTGTCGATGTGGTAGCTAAACTGCACGAAATTGACAAGAAATTGGTCGCTGTAAACCATACGACGATCAAAACTTTGGGTGCTGTTATTGAAGAAGAAGAGAAGGAGAAGCGTAGAAAACCAAATAATGGATCAACATCTAGAAGAGGGTCGCAGACCGATTCTCGAAGATCTTCCATTAATTTATTAAAGAGGCCACCAGCATCAGCTATTATTAAAGAGGGATCTACAGATTCAGACAATAAAGTAAATGAACTCTCCAACTCCGTCTATTCTCCTAATAATGGAATAAGTCTTGCAGATCTTTTAAGTTCAAAACATGGCAGCGATCTAATTTCTGTAAGCGATAAAAGTACTCCAAGATCTGCCAAAAACTCTGCTAGAAAACCGCCTATTATCAAAACAGTTATATTAAAGAAAAAATCTCAAAAAAATCCAGATGTTGATACAACTTCAGTGGAAGTTACAGAAACAGCAGAAGCACAAAGTGAAAATGAAAATGCTGAAAAATCTTCTAAATCCGAATTACTGGTTAATAAGGTAGAAAATATCAATCAAAAAGAAGACGAGAAGCTTACAAAAGATCGATCTTCCGCAATACCAATTCACAACAATATCAAGCCCGACGATATCTTGAAAGAAGACAGACCAAATTTTAAGAAGCATTTAAATGACTTAATTAAAAAGCCTCTTACATCGAAACGTAATATAAAGAATAAATCGGATGATAATTTTAAAAGCGGCAGATTACCTCATGAGCATCCAACTGATTTATCTAAGGTGAAGTTCAAGAATGGTCGTAAAAAGGCAGATAAAAATACCGAAACTAATTCTAATAAGGGGAAAGTCGAGTCATCTTCAAATGAAGATACAACAGAAAACGAAAGTGAAGGTCACTTAGCTTCGTCAAATAAAGATGTAAATAAGGGAAAAGAATACTCAAAATATAAGAATAATACTAGGACCTCGAACCAAAATAAACACTCTGAGAAATCACGTAAGAAATTAACTGACAAGAACCCCGAAAAACGTGGTAAATATAATATAAGTGATAAAAAGAATGCTACGACACCTGAGTCTCAAACGACTAAAACCACCAGCGCTGAGGGTAGACTCGAACCTTCTCCTGAAGTTCCTAATGATTCTGGTATTAGCACTAAAGAAGACTTTACTTCTTTGAATGGTGTTGATGACAATGTCTCGGAAAGTATAATTGATGATAATAAAGAATCTAGTACCTTGAAAGGTAATGGAGGAGAGATTATTCGTGGGGGCTCGAGAGGTTCTTCTAGAGGTTCTGTGAGAGGTAGGGGAAGAAGAGGAAGGGGTAGAGGAAGAGGAAGGGGGAATTTTAACCTTCACTACGTTAGAAATAAAACAGAAAATGCTTCTTCTGAAACGTAATAGATCAAATATTCGATATATGTATTACTTAATCATATTTTACACTATACATGAATAAATATTATAATTAATTGAATTACAAAGTCTTTAGTGCTCCGCAAAATCGTATTATGAAAAAGATTATTTTTTATGAGGATCCTTATTTCCTCTGCGACCTTATTATAAAAAGCCAGTATCTTTTAACGAATTTTCCAAAATTGTTTCCTTGACAGCACCAAATACCAATTGAATATTAGAAGTATCTGTTGCTTGAGTGACGTGTGGATAAATATTCAAGCCAGATTTATTCACTTGAGTAAATCTCCAAAGAATATACTTTGCTGCTTTATTGATATTATCTCCTCCAGTATAATCAGGGAAATGATTTTCAAGTGGAGAATATGGGAGTTTATCAGCAAAAACATCAATCTTGTTTAAGAATAGCACAATAGATGTTCTTGCAAACCATCTTGAATTTACAACAGAATCAAATAATGTCAACGATTCTTCCAATCTATTCTGATTATTATCTTCCAATAAAACCTGGTCATATTCCGATAATGCCACACAAAATATAATTAAAGTAACATTATCGAAGCAATGGATCCATTTTTTACGCTCAGATCTTTGTCCACCAACATCATACATATGTATATTAAGACCGCCCATCTTAAATTTAAAATCAAATATACCAGAAGTCTTCTTACGGGTTCGTAATATATCATTAACCGATGGGATGTAATTAACATCTGGAATCCTCGATAATTCACTCATGAAGTAATGTGTTGAATCAATCAAATAAAAGTTTCCTTGTTGGTGTTTAATAAAAGACTTCACCTCTGGCTTTTCATAAATTTCCTGAATCTTAAGAGCCACGTCAGAATCAAAAGGTTCATCAGAATCAATATTGATTTCATAGTCCAAAATTTTCATTAAGGTATTGTAATCTAGAACTTCCTTGCGGCTGCTGTTTAAAACAACAGCATCTGTCGCTTCATTGGTTTCTTTAGCTCCAAACAATAGCTCAGATGATGGATTCTTTCTTATCATCTCAGGTTCTAAATCAATGATAGCATTTATAACATTCTTAATACAATCCAAAACGTTTTTATATACGAATGGCTTGTATTCATACAATTCTTCTTTGTTATAACCTTCTTGGTGCAATATTTTCATCTGCTTTACAATGGTTGATTTACCACTCTCTCCCGAACCCAACAACAATATTTTGACCTTCTTATCTACTGAGTCGCTAAATGCTTCGGTTTGTACGGGTGTTTCCTTAATTAAAGCTTCTTTCTCTGGGATTTCATTAGATGACGTAGAATAAACATTTTGCTCTGTGTTTCTACTATTGGTATCCAAGGCAGCCTTCTGTTTATTCCTTTTATTCTGGACATTCTGAGAAGATATATTATTATTTGATGGTTCTACCTTTTCCTTTGATGTACAAGAACCCATTAAGATTACTTATTTCCAATTGATTAAAATTAGGGGGTACGTTAGTCAATTATATCGAACAAGTAGACGTATTCAATGTAGGGAACTAATAACTCCTGGGTATTACTCTCTACTTCAATAGCTTTATCCGGGACTTCAACCTTTAGTGTATTTTGAATTGCTGTACAAAAAAAAACTTTGCCGTGATTAGTATATAAAATTTATACATGACATTTTTTCGTACACCGACTGACTGGATTACGACTACCTTTTTACGATTGGTTAGAGATTGCTCAAGATCAAAATGTGTACCACAATACACATTTTGTAATGTACTATGGTGCTTTTAATGAGCTCTACTTCTAGTAACATAAACATAGCAATTGGCTACAATTTTCAACTTTTTTTGAATATTATTAGAGACTTCTTCTATATATATATTGTTAGCCAAGGTGATACTGGTATTGGTAGGGGAAGAAAATATTCAGGGACTGGCTAACAAGAATCTTTTACAGCTTTGATGATCTAAGAATAGAAATACATAGTGCTTATAAAAAGAACTCTTGTAATAGTAATTGTCTATTTTACGTAAGTACTCAAAATACAAAACGTGAACATGATACTAAGAACGTGAATTTCGCTGCTCGGCTGAATATTATGCAAGTAAACTAGAAAGTAATGCAAAATTAGTATTTAATTTACACGAAATACTATCTAATCTTTCGATTCCTCTTCGAAAACAACAGACGCTGGAGCCGAGGGAGCTGACGGGGCTGGTGGAGCAGAAAGTGGAAGTTGCACTTGACTTTGACTCTGGTTCGCCTGATTCTGTTGTTTCTCTTCTTGAAGTCTTTTACGTTCCTTTCTTCTTCTCTTTTTAGTTTCGAATTCGTGCCATTCTCCTTTGATATCCTTGAGGAAAGTTAACGGTTCAGGCTTAGGATCCTCGGTAAAATACACATGCTTTAATGCTTCAGCAGCTGTCAATCTTTTCTTTGGATTCAACATCAACAAAGACTTAGCCAAGTCAAAGGCTTGCTCTGACATTATTTCATCATACTCTTCCTTAAAATTACTACTTTTATTTACCTTTGGTTTAAGCATTTCAAACCACGGCAATTGATCAAATTCCGGCCAATCTTCTGCAGTAGGGGTTCCCATAATATTAAATATTTCGTATAATTGGCCCACTTCTTCAAACCCTTGGAACGCAGCTACTTTAGAATACAATTCAATCAATAAACAACCCACACCCCAGATATCGACCTCTCTTCCATAATCAGTGGATCCTAATAATAATTCTGGTGGTCTATACCATATTGTAATTACTCTATTAGTATAATCAGGAATTTCACCATCATTAATTACTTTCATAGTTCTAGCCAATCCAAAATCAGCTATTTTCAACCTTCCGATATTATCAAGTAAAATATTAGAACCTTTAATGTCCCTATGTATAACCCTCTTCTTGTGCAAATAATTCAATCCCTCCATTAATTGCTTAAATATAAATTTCCTGTGACTCTCTGTTAATTTTAATTCGGGGTGTGTCAATAAACCTGTCAAATCGTGGTCCATGTAGTCCAATATCATATAGATTTGATTATGCTCAATCATCATTTCCAATAAACCCACAACATTTTCATGATCAAATGATTGTAATAGTTTAATTTCTCTCATAGCAGTAATAGGGAATCCTTCTCTTTCACTCTCCAAACGCAACTTTTTTAAAGCAACGTATTCATCAGTTATCGTATTTTTTGCTTTATAAACTTTTCCGTATGTACCTTCACCCACTTGTTGAACTCTAGCATACATTTCTATTGGTCTTGTAACTTTTATGGAATAAATTTGTGATTTAGAAAGTTTTGCGGGTGCTTTAATAATTGGAATACGCAGGTTGTCCGTTCTGTATGGATTTGGTTGTGGTCTCTTGGGGTCCTTTGAAACAGCTGATCTTGGCCCCTTTGGTAAATTATTAAGATTTACTGGATTCTTACCATTCTCATAATGGGAGGATTTATAACCTGGTCTATCCCTATACAGTGATGTCCCTGACGGTGGCACAGAGGGTCCATTATAATCTCTTCTCTTTCTATCATTCCTAAATCCTTTAGGCTCTGATGGAGGAAGACGCTTAGTGCCACGAAAAGAATTTGATGACTGGTCTCCTTTGTAATAATTACGATTATCATTGGTTCTATATGACGATTGCCCTGATGGCCCATTTGGTGCCGACTGCCTAAAGTTCAGTGATGGTTTAGGGGTTGGCCTATACGAGTCGTAGCCACCAGATGGTCTATAGTTGTCTCTTTCTGAGTAGCGTTTATAGTCGTTTGGAGGGTAGCGATCTTGAGACGAACTGTCATTCAGTCCATAAGACGATTTGTAACTATTAACTCCTCTTCTCTCATCACTAAAGTTCCTAGTAGATTTTGGACCTGTTGGTGGCCTGTATCTATCTGACATTATACTATATTAGAGAATTAAATGAATTCTTTTAGCAAAGTCGCTTTCCTAGCTAACTCTTCTAAAAAATCATTATTCCTGTGGGCGATTTCTATAACAAGTTACCCGGAATTTTATTTAGCTATTGCTTCAACTAATACTGACGTTATCCTTTCCAAATAAGCCAATAGACTGATCTGGGATCCTAATACCATCCATAATCGTCATCTTTCCAGCGATAATGTTAAAATGGAAAGGTAGCCACACTAACATTTTGAATAAAATAAAATAGTTTACGAGAGAGAATTTAAACGATGAACGTTGAAACATTTTAAGAGTTAAGTTCATACGATGTCATAGAGTTGGCATCTAGGGAAAATATGTAGGACCATGATGTTGAAATAGCAACAGCCAGATAATAATAATATACCGATGAAACGCTATCAGCCAAATATACGCCGAACCTAAACCGACCTATTCTGTATTCTAACGTGGATGTTTAAGTGGGAACTCCTAATGGAACGTCTTAACTAAACTACTAAAATCAAGATAACTTTTGGTTTGTATTAGAACCTCTTCTTATGTCACCAGCCGCCATTCATACCCCTGGATTGTCAAATGTTTAATAAGTTCTTTCTAGTTCTCATTTCGACTCAAATTATTAAAATAACAATAAATATACCTATTACCTATTAAGATAATCGTAAGCTAGGATAATACACACCATCTCTATCCGTTTGATAATGATATAAATTACTGTTATTTTGTTGTTTGCTGATAAAGAGAGAAAACTTTGAGGAGAATATACAAGTGGTGCTCCGGGTAATCGTATATCAGTATCAAGTGTATAAACATCAGGAGGCAATAGAAACAAGAATTTTATACACTATTATTGAAATTGAGATACTTAACAAAACTAATGGTACGTTTATTCAAAACTGTATTTATCCAGCGAAGCTAACCTCTTTTTTCCCTTTAGATTGGAAAAGCAGCACATATAGGATTCGATCTTGTTTTAGTATCCGCCTTTTTGGCCGGGGTCAAACGTAACACAGGTCTCAAGTAAGTATAGACATTTGTTTGTATCAGTAGTGTGAGATACTAACAAGATTTAGACCAAATTTAGATGCCACTGATAATGAAAGCGTAAAGTACTATGGTACTAAGTATTTAGATATAGGTGAAAAGATATTTGATTACAGTGCAGCATATTTTGGATCGTCAGAATACTTTAAACGTAACTGAGAGAATATCGACGTCCATTTTATGATAACGAAATTTATTTAAAGCATGAGTAGTATTCTAATATATATTGAACTGTTTATTTCTTCGTACACATTCTGATGTTCGTAGTATCATGATACATAGGACTGAACTCTACATAAGGAAATCTCACTATTTGCGCGCAAAGTATTAATAAATTAGACGTAAACTTCTAAAAAAGAAAATGGGAAATAAATAATTCGTTGATTTACTCGACGGTGACGGACTTGGCCAAGTTACGAGGGAAATCAACATCAATACCTCTGTTGACTGCTAAAGAGTAACTCATCAATTGTAATGGGATGACATTCAATAAACCTTGTAAACAATCGACAGTTTCTGGAACCTCCAATGTAGCAAAAACTTTGTCACTGCTGATGATTTCATCGCCTTCATTACAGATGACAATTGGTCTACCATTTCTAGCGGTAACTTGTTCAATGGAAGACATAACTTTAGGGAATAATGAATCTCTAGTAGCAAATGCGATGATAGGTAATTTATCATCAACTAATGCCAAAACACCGTGCTTCAACTCACCAGCTAAAACACCTTCAGAATGCATATAAGAAATTTCCTTGATCTTCAATGCACCTTCAAGAGCAGTGGCGTGTTGGTAACCTCTACCTAACAATAATAATGATTTTTGGTCATTCAAAGTGCTGTCACATAACTCTTTGATCTTGGATTCTAAGGTTAATACCTTTTTAATTTGTTCTGGGATTTTTTGTAATCCGTCAATGATCTCTTCGTGTCTCTTGATTTGAGAAATAGAGTCATTTGATAAAGATAATGCAAACATAACTAAAGCAATGTATTGAGAAGTGTAGGCCTTGGTAGATGCAACACCGATTTCAGGGCCAGCATTGATATGCACACCACAGTGAGTTAATCTTGACATAGAAGAACCAACAGAGTTAACAATACCGACAGTCAAAGCACCTCTTTCTAAACAGTATTGTAAAGCTAAAATAGAATCAGCAGTTTCACCAGATTGAGAAACAAAAATACAAGTGTCATCTCTAAACACTGGAGATCTTCTATCCAAGAAATCTGAGGCAAGCTCAACTGTAACTGGGATTTGATTTAATTCTTCCAAAATGGATCTCGTAGCCAAACATGAATGGTATGAAGTACCACAAGCAATCATGATTATTCTTCTACATCTTCTTATGGTTGGTAACCATGATTTCAAACCACCCAAAGTAACCTTGTGGTTTTCGAAATCAATTCTACCTCTCATAGTATTGTAAGTGGAATCTGGTTGTTCAGCAATTTCCTTTTGCATAAAGTGCTTGTATGGTCCCTTCATAATTTCATTCAATTCCATTTCTAAAGTTTGGATTTGTCTAGTAGTTGATTCACCAGCGTTCTTTTTAGCTCTGTGAATGTGCAATTCACCATCGTAAATATGAGCGATATCATCGTCTTCTAAGTACAACACTTTTTTGGTATGTTTGATAACAGATGCTGGGTCTGAAGATAAGAAGAATTCGATTGGGGTTGGGATACCATCATCAGCTAAAAAGGCTCTGGATTGAGAAGTTCTTAAGTTTGATTCACCTTGAGCAACTGGTATTAACCCGATTTCTTGATTTTGGTCTCTTATACCCTTGATTTGTTCGTTATTGTTATCTGGGAATTCAACATCAACGAAATCAACCTTTAATTTCTTTTCAGTCTTAACACCAACTAATAATGGAGAACCCTTTCTAGTACCACAAACTTCACCTGGGAAAAGAGTAGACTTGACTAATAAACCGTAAGAACCTTCCAATTCATACAAGACTTGCTTTGTCAATTCGTTCAAATCTAAAGAAACACCCGCCTTCACGTTAGTGTCGTAAATGTGCTTGAATAACTTGGCAATACATTCAGTATCGGTTTCAGATTCAAATTGGAAGCCCTTGGATAATAACAAAGTCCTCAATGGTCTGAAGTTGGTGATAATACCATTGTGAACAACGACGAATTCACCTTTAGGATCAGATCTGTGAGGATGACAGTTATTCACAGTTGGCTCACCGTGGGTGGCCCATCTGGTGTGGGCAATAGCAGCATGGTTTTCAAAAACGGTGTCTCTGTTGATATTTTCTTCCACAATCATTTCCTTTAACATCTTGACCTTACCTGGAGTCTTGACAATAATGGTTTCACCTTCCTTATCGGCGTCAACCGCAATACCACTCGAGTCGTAACCTCTGTACTCTAATCTTTGCAAACCTTCTATCAAATTGTCAATGATTTCTCCTCTGCTCTTGTCAACAAGGAAGTTAACATATCCAAAAATCCCACTAGAGCATCTCGTTAGTAATCTTTTTTTTATACATCGCCAGCGTGTAATGTTATACGTACCACATGACTATTAATTATATGCTTCAGCTATAGTAGTATTAAATAGGTTCAGGTAGAAAAAACTTAATGAAGTAGTTCTGTACTTATAAAGTTGATATAATCTTTTGTGATTATTCAGAAAGGAATTTTATACAATTATATATCTCGGGCGCTCTGTGTTCCATAGCATTTTTATAGAATTTCTAATGTAAACAAACAGGAAATTTTCACCACCCTTTCTTTCAGGATTAGTGCTTCTCGCTTTTGTACTGTTGTATTGTATGGTGGCTAAATAGGGCTTGAAGGGAGTTCACCACTATTGAGTGGTAAAAATTACGGCTCTTATTGTGGTAGTGACATATTCTCTACATGCATAGGTGAATGGTATTGTCGGTATATGCTGTTTGTTCTCTTGTGCTGTTGTGTACTACTAGTTTTACTTGTTTGATTTGTACACCTTGTCATTTCGCAATGAACCAATCCATTTATAGAAACCTCCAGAATCAGGATTTTCTTATTACATTTCTGTTTTGGGATAAATTGTCAATATATTTTTGGGCTGGAATGGTATTCTATTCTAAATTGTACGGTCATTAGGCTAAAATGTGAATTTCATCCTCAAAAGCCCTCAAGTGAGGCCAGGAATTGGAAGGAGTTGTAGAAAACTCAGCATAAGCCGAAAGAAAAAAAAGGTTGATAGTGCTTGCTATTAATATCCTCCGTGACAATTTCTCTGCGAAACTGCAAGGAGGGCAATGCGTGCAAACAGATTGTAGTATGACATTAGCATTGTAATATGACAGAATTACATGATAGTGCAGCTGGATTTAAATGAATTGCGGTAAGAGCATAGTATGGATGACTAGTTGAGATATTGAGTTCATATGAGGCGTAGATGCAAATGAGAGGAGCGAAGTCTCTAAGTCCTGCGGAGATTAAAGGAAATTACAAAAAAGCCGTCAAGGTGTTTCAGGTTTATTGTTCAGTAAGTATATCACCACAGACTTGAAGATCATTACGAGTTTACTTAATGTTCATTACGAACACATGATAGAATGTAAGATATTTGAATGGAAACATGTAGTCCGGGTAAGTGTGCGTAGAGGTGAGAATATAGGAAAGTTCTATACTATATTAAAAGTATAGGTCCTGGCTACATATATGATATCACGAATACTATCTCCCAGACAATTTGGGCAATTTTCAATTCCTAGAATACCGCTTGGTATAAGAGGAAATGTGGATGTAAGATGGTACTCGACGGCAGAAACAATAAAGGCGACGCCTATAAAGAAAGCTCCAAAAAAGAAACAGGCAATTCAGAAACTTAGAAGATCAAATACAGACTTTAATCGGGAATCTACGTCTTTCATATTGTCGCTTTTGAACAAAAACAACAAATCTGGCAACGATGAGGTTCTTGAAAGATATCTTTCTACAGTTACGTCTGTTACGGTAGGAGAAGCGATAGATTTTGAATCTCTAATGGATTCGATAAAGGGTTTCGAACATAGGATTGTAATTCCAGAAGAGGTTATCAATATTAATGTCCAAGGTAAGGGACTCATGATCCTTTCCAATGGTACGCTTGTAGGTTGGGGTATAACGGAAGATGTCATTTTGAAACATTTTCTTCCTATCGTTCACGGCTCAATAGTAAAGAAATATCCAGCCGAATCAGAAGAAATGGATTGGTTGGAATTGGAGCATTTACCTGAAAACCCTTTGAATAATGGCAATTCTTACTTACAAGGGGAAATTATGGTCATTCAAGGTGTAAACAATGAAAAGAAACTTCTAGATAAGGCGGCTTTTTCAATTGGTTTATCAAGATCTACCAGACTTTCTATCTTGGAAAATGCATTGGAAGAACATTTGCAGCTCACAAAGAAGAACTCGGAACATTTGTCTAATGGATATAAAATTACTGCATCAGAAACAGATATTCTCAAGTTGACTGGTAAATTGTTTCTATTGAGAGGTAAGTTAAACTTGTACAGTGAATTAATTGAAACTCCAGACTTATATTGGACAGAACCAACGTTGGAGAAAATTTATGATTCCATTTCTAGCATTTTAGATATCAATTCCAGAATAAGTATTTTGAACAGGAAATTGGACTATGCTACAGAAGAGCAAAGAGCTTTTTTGAGTATTCTTAGTGAACGGAAAGGAACTAGATTAGAGTGGATTATTATTATATTAATAATGGTGGAAGTTTGCTTTGAAACATTCCACTTTTATGAACGATATGGCAAGAAGCAAAATGAAGATGAGAAGTAGCTGGCTGATTCCCTTCTCATTTCTGTAAATAGGAAATTAGGCTATATAATCAGAATTAGAGTAAATATAGCAGAATGAAACATAAATATGTAAGAATTTCTTTGATATCTGCCTAGATTTGGTAATTTTGAAGATGAATTTTGGTGCGAATACGTTTAAGGTGCGAAATTCATAGAATTTACTTGATGCGGATATCAAAGGGCGATCGAATTATAGAAGTTGTGACTATTTAAAATAAGATTCATATCGGTATCTTCGTAAAAGTGGTAATCTTAAACAGGTTTGTTCTGTTTCAGATGATTTTAAGTCTTCGATAGCTTTCTATATTAAGTTATTTTATTAAAATGAGCATTTTCTTGGGAATCTGCTATATTTATTATATATATGATATCATTAATCTAATTTTTCTATAAAAATATTAAAGTGGCTAGATTTTTACTTCAACTTCTTATAAACTTTTATAATGATACTAATCTATTTCTTTTATTTACAGTTGATCTACTGTCAAGCCCTCAGTAATGTTTTCCAATCATTGACTATTTCTAATCCTTCTGAACTTTCGCGACCACAAGATATTAGGACTGCTACGCTAGATTGGAGATTGAAATCCGGTGAAGCAATGGCTAATGACAAATTTACTTTGACTTTGCCGTACGTTTTTAGAACAAAATTTGGATCATCTACACTTTCACTAACGGCAGATGGAAAAACATTTGCGACGTGTGAGGTTCGGGATGGGTCTGTATATTATGATGACACTCTTTTAACTTGCAGTGTAACAGAAGAAATTGATACTGAAGAAGTCATAATTGTTACTGGAAGAACGAAATTTGACTTTGTTTTTAATGCTGGAGGAACTACACTGGATGTGGATATTAATGCTGCGAATTATTGGACATCTGGTGAAAATAGTGTGAGTTGGGGAGAACTTTCAACAGAAGTTGAGTTTGATGGGGGACCATTTTTTGCACCCAGTCAGGACGATGCAAGTTTAGTCTATTATTCTCGTTCAACACCACAGAATTATGAACAGATATATCTTTTAAGTAATACTTGTTCTGGGGGGATTAAAACAGGAAAGCTAGCAATAACAACTAATAGTACTTTTGACTGTACTTTATTTGACATGAGCTCCACTAATGACTTGAATGGATTCCTCTTTCCTAAAACTTTCAGCTCAATACGCTCAACCATTTCTTGTACTGATGATAAAAAGACACTAATGGCTAGTTTTGAAAACATTCCAGAAGGCTATAGAGCATTTTTACAGGGATTTATGGCATATTCTAAAGATACAGAAACCGTAAAGCATTCATATTATTCGAGCTTAACGTGTGGCAATGGCAAAACCATTACCGATTCTTTAAATCGTGTAATAGAAATGGTATATGGCACTCAAGAATCAGAGGGAAATATAACAACTGTTGCGACCAAAACAGAACACTGGCGTAGTACCTTCACTTCAACGACTACCATTCCTTGTCCACCAGGCGAAAATACCGAAACTGTAGTTATACATGTTCCATCTACAGAAGTTATAACCACCTGTACTGGATGCTACATGAGCGAGAGCTCCTACAATACAGAGAGTTCTAGTGTACTTGATACGTCGATAACAGAAATTTCTCAGACTGCAAGTTCTCGGACAAATTCAGATATCGTTAGTTTTTTAACTTCAAGCACAGTTAGTTCAAGTACAATTTCAAGTACAATTAGCCTGATTACAATTAGCTCAAGCACGATTAAATCAAGCACGTTTACTTCTATCACAGTCAGTTCAAGTTCTACTAGCCCAACTACAATCAATTCAAGTACAATCAGCTCGAGTTCAATCAGTTCAAGTTCTACAAGCCCAACTACAATCAGTTCAAGTACAATCAGTTCAAGTACAATCAGCTCGAGTTCAATCAGTTCAAGTGCAATCAGCTCGAGTTCAATCAGTTTAAGTTCAATCAGCTCAACCACAACTTCTCCAATTTCTACATCCTCCTACCATTCTGCTCTGGAATCAAGCAGCAACGGTATTACTTCATCTGACTCCATTATTATTTCATTTTCGAGCAGCTTTTCGATCTCCTCATCGTATTCCCATCCAATTAGCTCAGATACTGTGTCTACCTGCAAGCCCAGCTCGAGCATAGTCAATCCTGCATCCTCGACAGAAGTAATTGTTTCTCTGTTGTTGCATACAGTTTCGGCCCCTTTTAGCTTTCTGCAAAAGGTATGGTCTTCACCCGCCGCCCCACCAGAGTCGACACCTGCAGCCTCTTCAACTACCACGGTTGTCACCACTTGTCTCGCCGAGCTGTCCTACTCAGACAACGAGCCTGTTACATCGTATACATCTGCGCTACCAACCACAGCCCAGCTGGATACTTCAATGGTTTTGTACGGGGCTGAATCAGAAACAGCCCGGTCGCATTCGCTCTCGCCCTCGTCGTTGTTGCTAATTTCGACCTCCGAATTGACGAATGTTGCAGAGCCATCTACCCGGATCCAGCCTACAGCCAGCGACTCCCTAGTGGCTTCGGTTTCCGAGTCACCCAAAACTACTACAATAATTGCGACCGTTACTAATACAGTCTCGCAAGTCACCAAATCATCCGCATTGTCTTCGCTTCTGGCACAGGTTTCAATGCCGCCCTGGCCCTCGACTTCGACCCCATTGTCCTCGATCGCATCTACATATACCATGGCACCTTCTAGTCTTTCTACAGCCTTGACACCAACCCCATCCGTGTACGAGGGTGTAGCTGCTTCCCTCACACAGAATATCCACCTCTGGCTATGGGCTATCCTCTTAGTCAGTATCTAAACTCTCCTATCTTTTGTTTCAGTTAGTTGTTAAGTATATGGTCACATGATCATGATGATTTTCTTGTCAGTTTCTTTTTTTTTTTTTGCTCACTTGTCGTCGTCGTTATCATCTCTTGGCTCGAATCTGATTTGTCAAGATAGCTTACGTGACTCTAAATCATACACGTGACACACAAATGACTTGAGATTGGAAAATGCCTTAACCAATGAAATGTCATGATAGTTTCCTATCAGTGCGGCTTTCTAGAGCATTTGTGTCAACTTAAATGATGTTTCCTGGTAATATTGAACCAATTGATGGCAATATAGCCAAAATATGGTGAAAATACCTTCATACACATACCCCATATTTTACTAGGGCTCATTTGTAGTAAAAATATCAGTACAATTGCCATATTTGATTCTGATTTGTTCATTGCTCGATTTTACTGATAAGCATCGGCCGACCGAGCTCCAAACCCGCCGACTTTTTCCATTTTTTTGAAACTGCGAATTTATTCCTAGCATGAAGACTTCATGCATTTTATATAATATCAGGCTTGTCTTTCAGAAAAAGTTTGCTATCTAAGCATTGGAAATTCTAAGGGTGATATTATATTTTTTTTTGGTGAATACATAGGGATAATTGCAGAGACAAGGACCTAGACTGACATTACTTATAGCATAGCACAAAAGCAGATAACTACTTCATCGCAAAGTTATATTTTAAATTAGAGCTTAATTGACGAATAAAAACGAAAATAAAAACAAAAAAGTAACCTATGTCAGCAACGGATATAATAGGAGGGATAATAAGCAAGCGAAAGGTATTTGTTGAAAATGAAAACTACAACCAGAGTGAAATTTTAGTTTTCACCATCTCATCGTCGTTAATATGGATTATGGTGCCGGGTTTGGCATTTTTGTATTCGGGGTTGGCCAGACGTAAGAGTGCATTATCTATGATTTGGATTGTCATTATGTCATCCTTTGTAGGTGTTTTCCAGTGGTACTTCTGGGGCTACTCTTTGGCGTTTTCTGCTTCGTCAAACAATTTCATTGGTAACTTGCACTATTTTGGGTTCAAAAACCTTCT
Source organism: Schwanniomyces capriottii (assembly GCA_032927745.1). NCBI lineage: Eukaryota > Fungi > Ascomycota > Pichiomycetes > Serinales > Debaryomycetaceae > Schwanniomyces > Schwanniomyces capriottii. The sequence continues at coordinate 621,249 of JAVSEF010000004.1, forward strand.
TGGAGCTCTTGATGATTCCACTTACCCAGAAATTGCATTTTCCCTTTTTCAATTACAGTTTTTACTTGTTACCTTGGCCATTTTAGCTGGTGGCTGTGTAGCAGAAAGAGGTAGATTTCTTCCATCATTAATTTTCCTTTTTTGCTGGGCTACAATCGTGTACTGTCCAGTTGTATACTGGATTTGGGGTGGTGGATGGGCTTCTACCTACAGAGGGGGTGTTTTAGATTACGCTGGAGGTGGCCCTGTTGAGATTTTATCCGGTGTTTCTGCCTTTGTTTACAGTGCATTTTTGGGAAGAAGAAATGAAACCTTAATGATTAACTACAGACCTCACAATATCTCCACCATTTTCTTAGGTACAAGCTTATTGTATATGGGTTGGTTATTTTTCAATGGATTTTCATGTGCCAATGCTTCATTAAAGGTACCATACTCAATGCTCAATACCCACTTATGTGGAGCTTTCGGTGCAATCACTTGGTGTCTACTTGATTTCAGACTCGAGAACAAATGGTCTATGGTTGCAGCATGTTCGGGCTGTATTTCTGGATTGGTGGCTGCCACTCCATCTTCTGGTATGATTCCCTTATGGGCTTCTGTCATTTTAGGTATTGTGTCCGGAGCAATTTGTAACTTCTCAACCAAATTCAAATACATTTGCAGAGTTGATGATTCCCTTGATGTTCTCGCTGAGCACGGTGTTGCTGGTATGGTTGGATTAATTTTCAACGCCCTTTTCGGTAGTGCTACCGTCATTGGATATGACGGTGTCACCCAGCATAGCGGTGGTTGGTTAGACCACAACTTCAAGCAATTGTATATTCAAATTGTGTATATTCTTGCCACCGTTGCCTACTCTGGTGGTGTCACAGCCGTCTTGTGTTTCGTGATCGACAAGATACCAGGGTTGCATTTGAGAATAGACTACAACGCCGAAGAAATCGGTGTAGACGAGGACCAGATTGGTGAGTTTGCATACGACTACGTCGAAGTAAGAAGAGACTTTTTGGACTGGGGGAACCCAGCCGTCAACCCTAATCTTGCCTACGAAAATACGGATTCCGCTAACCAGGACGACACTTCGGTGACTCATGAAACACAGCTGGTGTACGCTGATCCCCAGGTTAGCTCAAATATGTCGGAAAATGGGCAAGGAATAATAAGTGAAAAACAAGATAACAATAGAGATAATGAAATAGAACCTAGATAGGTGATTTAGTTCGATTAATATAAATTGTACAAGATATTAATAGAGAATAGTAATAGTAGTAGTGGTTACAAGACTTTTGAGCATCATGTGACCAAAAAAAGTAAGGTGAAACTGAAAAGTTTTTTTATTCCGTTCGAGCGGTGATGCAGGAGCGGTATCGCTTTGTTACTGACTCATGAAAAATTCGTTACTCCATATATAGTTCTTTCACCTTTTTTCTCGTTAGATCCTTGATTTGCAAAATAGATACAGTTAATTTTATACTATTGCTGGAATTTTAGAAGATGTTTTCTCGTAGTATAAGAAATAGTGGCTGCAGAGCAGCAGCAAGATTAGCTAGAAGTCAAGTTAGATCATTAACTAAGACCAATGTTCCAAAGGCCACCATGAGTGCATCTTCCAGCGGTAGACCAACGCCAGCACCTGCTTTCGACCAAGAACCAGTACCAGTCAGTACTAGATACGAAAAGAAACAACCTGTAATGGACGATTCGTTCATTGGTATGACCGGTGGTGAAATTTTCCACGAGATGATGTTAAGACACAACGTTGATACCGTTTTTGGTTACGCTGGAGGTGCCATTTTACCAGTTTTCGATGCTATTTACAATTCTGATAAGTTCAAGTTTGTTCTTCCAAGACACGAACAAGGTGCTGGACACATGGCTGAAGGTTACGCCAAGGCTTCTGGTAAACCCGGAGTCGTTTTAGTCACATCGGGTCCAGGTGCCACCAATGTCATTACACCATTGGCCGACGCCTTAATGGATGGTGTTCCATTAGTTGTATTCTCTGGTCAAGTCCCAACTACTGCAATCGGTACTGATGCCTTCCAGGAAGCTGATATCATTGGTATCTCTAGACCATGTACTAAGTGGAATGTTATGGTAAAGAATGTTGCTGAATTACCAAGACGTATTAACGAAGCATTCGAAATTGCCACTTCTGGTAGACCAGGTCCAGTTTTAGTCGACTTACCAAAGGATGTCACTGCTGCGATCTTGAGAGAACCAATTCCTGTCAATAGTACTATCCCATCTAACGCTTTAAATCAAATTACCCAACAAGCTGCCACTGAATACGCCAATGAGGCCATTTTAAGATCCGTGAAATTATTAAATCAAGCTAAGAAGCCTATCATTTATGCCGGTAATGGTCTCTTGAATAACCCAGATGGACCAAAATTATTAAAGGAATTGTCTGACAAGGCCACTATTCCAGTCACAACAACCATTCAAGGTTTAGGTACTTTTGACCAACGAGACCCTAAGTCCTTAGATATGTTAGGTATGCATGGTAGTGCTGCTGCTAACTCAGCTATTCAAAATGCCGATTTAATCATTGCTTTAGGTGCAAGATTTGATGATAGAGTCACTCTTAACGTTAGCAAATTTGCTCCAAAGGCCAAATTAGCAGCTCAAGAAAAGAGAGGTGGTATTATTCACTTCGAAATAACACCAAAGAATATCAATAAGGTTGTTGAAGCCACTGAAGCCATTGAAGGTGATGTTACTAGCAATTTAGCTAAGTTTATTCCATTAATTGATGCCGTTCCAGAAAGAAAAGACTGGATGGGTCAAGTTCAAGAGTGGAAAGAGAAGTATCCATACAGTTATCAATTGGAAACTCCTGGTTCATTAGTTAAGCCTCAAACGTTAATCAAAGAAATTTCAGAACAATCATCCAAGTATAATAAAGAAGTTATTGTTACTACCGGTGTTGGTCAACATCAAATGTGGGCTGCTCAACATTTCACATGGACCAAGCCAAGAACTATGATCACTTCTGGTGGATTAGGTACTATGGGTTTTGGTTTGCCTTCGGCCATTGGTGCTCAAATTGCTAAGCCTGAAGCCATTGTCATTGATATTGATGGTGATGCTTCCTTTAACATGACCTTGATGGAATTATCCTCTGCTGTTCAAGCAAATGCTCCTATTAAAGTGTGTGTCTTGAATAACGAAGAACAAGGTATGGTTACACAATGGCAATCATTATTCTACGAACATAGATACGCACACACCCATCAATCTAATCCAAATTTCATGAAATTAGCTGAAGCTATGGGTGTTAAAGGTATTAAAATTTCTAGCCAGGAGGAATTGAAGTCCGGTGTCAAGGAATTCTTAGATTATTCTGGTCCTGTCTTATTAGAAGTTATCGTTGAAAAGAAGGTTCCTGTTTTGCCAATGGTTCCATCCGGTAAGGCCTTAGACGAATTTATTGTTTTTGACGAAGAGGTGGAAAGAAAAGAAAATGAATTAAGAAAGCAAAGAACTAGTGGTAAGCACTAGTTCTATCGACTGTTTTCTTTCATAAAACTATTTAATTCACTTCATAAAAATTTTAGCGTTTATGTAATTTATTTTATACTTGCATTCTATGATCTATAATATATCATTGTTATTTCACATTTAACCATTCGCTCGCTTAATATATACTATTTAAATAGAATTATTACTGAATTCGAAATATTTACATGAAATATAAATTGATAAAAAAAATAACCTAAGCCCGATGCGGGGGTCGAACCCGCAGCCTTTTGATCGCTTCTCATTTAAGAGTCAAACGCTCTACCGATTGAGCTAACCAGGCAGTTAAGGTTAAGAAGCCCGATGCGGGGGTCGAACCCGCAGCCTTTTGATCGCTTCTCTGTTAAGAGTCAAACGCTCTACCGATTGAGCTAACCAGGCAACTGTTATCTGCTAAATCCATCAGATCAAATAAGAAATAAAAATTACGAAACATATGTTTTGTGTAACATTAATATCAACAAATTAACTTCCACCCTTAAGTATCATCATTATTATCCATCGGCTGCATTTCCAGAATTATAAAATTTAGTAGTATATTATCCTAGTCTAAATTCTGTATTTCAATTGAGTTTGTTTGTTCATATTGGTCATCATTACATGCATTCTTTACAAAGTTCACCCATCCATGATTTGTAGTTCTTTTTTCATTAATAGGTATTTCTATTCAGAATAGTATCATTAACTCTATGAAAACTTGTCAAGTCCTTTTCGAAAGGTATGAAGGATGTGGTTTTATTGATAAAATATGCGCTCGTGCCATGTTTAGATCAAGCCGCTATATAAGAAGTCACGGTATTAAACACTCTTGTAGAATTTCCAGATTTAAATCTACAAGTTATTCTTTATAATCACATGCTGCAGCCACCCAATATGGCATAGCAAGAGACATATTAGCTACTTCCAAACAAGCTAAAGCGACATATTCCATGAATGTCCAACATGCTCTGTGAATTAAGACATGCGTTAGCCCTTGACTTTTAATTGTCGCATATAAACTCAACATAATAACAGCTAATGCAATCCATAGTACTATACGATTGAATGAGAAATTGAAATCATTTGCATCTAGTTGGTATGTTAATTCCTTTTTTTAGGCGACTTTTTATGATTGTAGATATAATTATTCTTGAACGTTAGCTGTGAATAGTAGATGATATTTTCTTATTTCGCACACATATTAGAACATACTCAGGGCCATACAGTGTATTATTATATGTTGAGTACTCCAAGCTTCCCAGAATAAGTAGCTGCAGAATACTTCTATTTCTATAGTATCTTACTAGAAAGATACCTAATGAACCTGAAATACAGCCATTTCAGCTAATCATGGTCACAATAATATATTCTAATATACATAGTTAAATATTTAAAGCTAGCTATTGAAAAGGACATTCAAAGTTTCTTCATCAAACATATTACCACCTGATTGAAGAGTTTTGGCTAATAGGACCAATGATTTATCGGTAAAATCTGGCTTCTTTCTCAATTCATCTAAATCATCTCCAAAATTAGAAGTCATTAACTTTAAATATTCGGTATTGAGTTGGGTTCTATCTTTTACTAGTACTTCTTTAGATTCTTTGCTGTGAAGTCCATTGTTCTTGGAGTTGGCATCTGCAAGTAATGGAGCGGAGAGTTTAATATTAGATAAATTCTTATACACATTATTATTCAAGGCCTCCAAAGTAACGATATTCTTAGATTCATCATCTGAAGTTATATCTATGTCCATAGATTCTTCAACGTTCTTAGTCTCATGCTGGGTGTTATCTTCTTTAACTTGTTCAACTTCTTCATCAGATGATGAGCTCGAATCTGAATCTGAAGAAAAATCTTCAGTTCTTCTCTTCTTTCTTCTTCTTCTACTATTATTTTTAGTATTTCTATTATTGTTATTTATCTTTTCATCCTTCTTATTATCGATGGCCATTGTATATCCTTGTGTAATTAAAATCTTCAATAAGATGAGTAGATGCTTTTTTTTCTATTAAACCTACGTACTGCATACAACTTATATATACTATTGATAGTTCGATTACTTCTTAGCTTTCTTTGATGGTAACGCATCAGGCTTCGAATTTCTTTTCTTGACCATAGAAGTTAAATCATTTACAGCAGGCACTTTTGACTTAGAAATCAATGAGTTCAAATCGTTGACTTTGTTTTCTTTATCACTCAGAGTAGCTTCTCCTAATATTCCCTTGATTATATCTATTTGTTCATTTTTTATTTCTTCTTCTGGATCCTTTTTAAGTTCTCGATATCTAACTTCTAAGTCCTTAAGTAATTCTTCATTTTCCTCTTGTTTTGCACTGTCAGTTTCATTCTTGTTTCTCAATTTAACAGATTCAATGGCCAAATACATCTGTTCTGCAGCTTTCTCTCTCAGATCAACATCTTCCACACAGAACTCTAATGCTAAAGACAACTTATAATGCGACTCAGAGATCAAAGGAGAATCGTCTCTATTATATAATTTGAATCTCAATTTTAAGCATTTTTCTAAATCAATTGCTGATTGAGGGAAATTTTCTGCTTCTAAGGATACCTCTCCTAATAAATCGTAAGTTTCTGATAGTTTTTTCGTCAAAATAATATATTCATTTGTTGTTTCTTCTTTATCATTTTGCAAGTATGGGACTTGAATATTCTTTTCTTCAATTGTATCTACTTTTTTCTCAAACAATGCTCTAGCCAAGTCTAGGATTTCCCATGCCACTTCAAAATCACTCTGCTCTTCTTCGTTGCCATCATTGTCATCTTCTGAACCACTTAAGTTTTGTTCTTCGTCATCAACTTGATTCTTATTTTCTTGGTTGCTATTGTCGCCATCCTCTTCTTCAGCCAAAGGACCATCGTCACAAAATTGGAAATTACCATCATCGTCCTTATTATTATCTTCCTTGCTGTCATCCTTATTGTCATTACTCTTTTCTGTATTTACGCCGCCACCAAAAACCTCAGACTTCGAAACAGCATTCTGAAATAATGATTTACCATAAAGTAATAATAAATCAGGATCATCAGCACCAGCCTCTGTAGCATACAATTCACAAGCTTCAGCGTATTTCTCAGATGCAAGATCGTATTCTTTTTTAGAATACAACTTTGAGGCTTCCCCAATGAGCTTATTTATATCAGTAGAGTACATTACTTTATGGCTTATAAGTAGGTTTCTAAGGCATATATATCATTTGATACCACGCGTTGCGTTAAAAAAAATCTGGATATTATTGGAGTGCATATAAAATATACTCGTGTGGAACCATTTAAATAGTGAAGTCTAATTAAATTTGTAGTTTGAATATATATTCTTATCTATAAAGAAGGTTAACAATCAACTAATGGGCAATTACTAAGAAAATATTTAAACTATCGTATAATTAGTGTATGTTTATTAATTATAATTTGTTTAATCATTGGAAATAACATTTTCAGAATTTTAGCGAACATATATCTTTATACCACAGATTAGAAGGTAAACATAATGTTTGAGAAAGGCTGATTATATTCCACTGAAGAAATGTATTAAAATTTCCCTCGAATATAAGTTCAGGTAATTAATGTTTTTGTAGATCGTAATGGACTTTAAAAAACCCTAGTGTTAAGGGTAATAATTGGCAATAAAATATAGTTTTGTAAACATAAAAGTATCTAGAATCACTTATCAAAAACTTTGTTTATTATCAGTATACAAATAGACTGAATAATTCATGTAACTGAACAAACTTCATGAGGCTTAATATTTTGGGCACGCGCATCACTACATGCTAAGCGATGCTTCAAAATAATTTATCTGTTGCGAATTTGTCTAGCGACCTATTTTTTGTTGCTGCATATGTATATACAGATCTAAATTTTCCAGTTTAAACACACAGTACCAAAATTGTATTTAAAAATTATTGCAATTTCTGGATTTAAATCTCTAAAGAAGTGAGATAAACTTAGACAATTTTGGACATATGATGCTTCCCTTAATTACCCCTTAAAATATATTACGTCATTTTTTTTAAAGAAAAAATATTATTAGCGATTTCTTGGTATTTTTAACCAGTGAAGTTTTTGCAGCCTATAGTACTATATATTTTTTTACACTGTCTTAAACGAATATTCCTAAATGCATTTACTTTAGCACCTTTAGACTATTTTCAACCCACTTTACCTATCAATCTAGTTCTGATAATTCTACACAGAGGAATAAAAAATTCAACCTTGAAAAAATACTAAAATTTAACTTGAAATTCTTGTTTCAAGAATATTTGGCACATAATCATAGAGCTTATTCGCATTACCATTAACTCGTAGAAAATACAACTTAGCTTATAATATTTTACAAAACTTACGCAGGATGGACTATAATATTGATTAACAGATATGAAGACTAAAGTATTCAATTATTGGAATAAAGAACAATTGAATATCTTTAAAATGGGTATAAATCATAGTGAAATACAAAATCACTTGATTATATTCTTAAAATACTAATTTAACTCAGAAGCAGCCAAAGACAACAAGTTTTCCTCGCCAAGGTAGTTTTGAGTGACTCTTGAGTTGAACTTAAGAACACTCTTTAAAGCATTAAAGGTTCTAACATCAAGAGGTAATGGGGCTTGCTAATGAGTCATTTAACGCCCTCACTGAATGGTGGTGTAGTTAATGATCCACTATATGTGTATATCGGATTATAATGGAAGTGATCAATTATCTCAGAGAAAGATAATGGTGGAGTCATGGTGTAGACTCCTGGAATGGAAACTCCACCTAGATTAGCAAATATTGAGTCAAATAATGGCACTGATTGACCATATTTGTTGAGCTCAAATAAAAAGGTGGCAACAGGTACCATTAGTGACAACTTGAATAACATCACCAATATTTTCAAGTTTGGCAGAATTAACATCTGGGATATCCAAAACAACATTCGAGTTATTTTCTACTAAAGGAATTGAATTGAGGAATCAATTGGTATTGGGGACTGATGATCTCCCTTTGCACAGAGTTTGTTTTTGGTTTCATTCAAACTATACCAGTTAAGTGGGCCACCTTCACCAGTATAACTAAAAGCTGCTACTTCAGCTGTACCGTAAACTTTGACTTCATGAGAAGTACCATAAGCACAACCAGCGTTCACAAAGGCAGTACCATCTTTAAAAATAGAAAGAGAGATTATGCTTAGTAGAATATGGTCTCTGCTTTAAATTTAATATCTTACATTGCATCATATTTATATTACAATTTTGAACTCGATACTGTACACGTAGTAATTGACGAACAACAATATTTTCTCTGAATATTTACAGTGAAATACCATATTTAGTTGATTTCACAATATCATAGAAATAGTAGTGTCCAGTTGAAAGAGCTCACCAATTAAAATTAAGACTTTAAGCTTTGAATTGACATGAAGTTGTTACAAAATACACAAGCATCAAATTCGGCTCATGCAGAATCTTCGCATCAAAGAAATTTATTATTTTTCAATTGTTCTTTATTCAAATTTAAGAATTTTTCGCACATTATTGTGTCCTGCGTTGACGTACACTTCAAAGCGGGTTAGTATTCGCGTTGTCCGAATTGAGAATCAAAAATCCAAAGAGAGCCAACCGAAAAAGTGCATTATGTACCTTGTTTGAATAATGTACCATGCAATGGGGCAGAATACTTAGAATACAATACTTTATTGTTATTATAGGTTAGACTTTCTTTTGAATTTCTGTAACTGGACAAGCAGACTTATAAACAAATTTTAATATTCGTGTTAGTTTAAAGTCTCTCTTTCAAATTGAATGGTGAAATAATTCTCTTTTCGTATGCATAAGACAATAAATTTGATTCGGGAAGTGTGAAGATTCAAGTAGCTAGTAGGAAGGCAATTGAATTTTTCAGATCGTAAACGCTAAAGATAAAAACCAGGTAGCATTCAATTTCCGGGTTTTATAGTAATGCCCCAGTAAAAAGACAAAGTATTATTGTGTTATGTGAAATAAGTTAATTGAAATACCTTAGCATTTAACCTTTTGTGATATTAGGGTCGATAAATTTTCAAGGAAATTTAAAAGGGCAAAACCATTATTTAAATGGTACATTAAAAATATTTACTATAGTAGTTAAATGTAATATCCACGACTTGACGCTAAAATATTATGAACTAGCATAATCATGAACCCGCTTCTGAAATCAAATAAAGTAAAAATGAAATATTATGTTTTAGATAAGAATTAACAAGATATAAGTACCTATATTAACTGCTTGCCCCTGTATAATGTAGGCAAAAAAATGTAGACATATTAGATACGAAAAATCATCCCTAGAATGCTCATTCGCCTTGTTTTTTTGCTTAGGTTATACAAACTCAGAGAGAGAAGCCTAAAAAATTTGATTCGGAAAAGAAGCTAGGTGAAGGTGTAAATATTAAAAATAAGTGAAAATTGGTTATTAGAGCTCAGAGACACCAATTTGTTAATATGACAATGCTAGAGTAGTCAAAAAGGGTGAATTATATTTATTTTGAAAGCTAAATGTCAGATAGTATTTCAACCTTTTTTTGAGCTGGATTTTCATTTCTTATTTATCGGAAGGTCTTCAGATTATGATTCAAATCAAGTATCGAAATATTGTGATATTTTTGAAATACTTTAGATCCTCCGAATGACAAAAGCAAAAGAAAGAATAAAATGTAGAGTTTTGCGATAATTTACAATAAATGCTCATGGAAAAACAAACAGCATAATAACCGATCAGAGCATCTAAGTTTTTCTTGGAAATTATAAAATTTTTGACTTAAATTCATTTATTGATAGTCTTAGTTGTAAAGTGAAATGTTTTCTTCCCAAATGATATGTATTTTGACTATAGGGTTTAATAAGAACTTCTCCGGTAAATTCCTTTGCTTTGTCTTTTATAATCTCAGTACTTATTGCATCATTGTAGAAATAATGTCACACTTTGTCATTCACAATTTCGCTTAAAAAATTCTGCTTTGCAACCTTAAATTTCGACGACAAGCTACGTGAGTACAAGTGAGAGAAAATGATGGTTTTTGTGATGCAAAGCTAATATACGATGTAAATTATTTGGGTCAGTTGCAAGATTCAACAGTTAATGAAACGATAGGATGGTAAAATCGAAAATTAACCATATCAACGGTAACTGCTTTGAATATCTCCGATAAATTTGAGTTTATATGAACTATAAATAGTTTAAGGAATTATCTTTAAAAATTGAACGAGCCAGGCTTACTATAATTATACAAGAAATTAAAATATTCCAACAACTGTCCATTAGTGAACATTAACTCTCAATAGATAAGAATATATATTTAATCTACGAAATTAAACGAACGACTAATTAAGATCCACACGACTTTATTTATATACACTCCAATTAGAGCCTAACATTTGGTTTAGTTTTATTATAACTACAAAAGGTCAGTACAACAATCAAATTAGGTCAATTTAATTTCGGATGAAATTATTTTTTTGCTATTAAATATTGAATTATATACTGGTCGTTATTTTAATGGGCTACTGCTAGTTCATTTTCTTATCGTCCTTTTATTTTAGATCTGCTGCTTATTTTCCTTCAATACTATACATACTATAACTTGATGATCAAAAGTTGCCATGTCAGAAAACCTAAATAATATGGATATTCCCCCACAAACAAGAGGCACAATAAAAAGGAAACCACCTCCTGGCATATTGTCGGATTCTTTAGACGAAAATGTGGAACCTTCACCGGATACATATTCGCCGAACACTCCTTCGCCTGTGCAGATTGACCTTGAAACCCCAACGATCCCCCCAAGACCCAAGAGAAATTCCAATTCTCTCATAAAAGATACATCACCCTCATTTCTACTTTCAGATGTCTATGTTTCAGAGAATACTACTGTTTCACACAATTCATATTTTGCGCAGGACGAAGTAAATGAAGCTAGTTTTGATGAGTCATTTGTATCATTGGATAGTCCTAAACCGATGGGACCCAAAGACTTATTGGGATACAACAGTATTGTAGCTACACCAACAAAGAAGTACAGAGAAAGGAGATTCCAACATTTATCGGTTTCAAGTTCTCAAAAGAGCCCGGTTAACAATTCCAATTCAAGCCGAAATACAGACCCACCATACCCATTGGATGATATAGAACTAGATATTGAAATTGTTGGTGGGGCCTACCAGAGTGAAGGGAGTGAAGATGAAAATTCTAGCTATGCAATTACTCCTACCAAAGGTATAAATAGTAGCCCTCTGCAATATTCGCCTAACAGTAGAACTAATGAAATATTGTCTCAATTATCTTCCGTACCCACAGAAATACCGTCATTATCCCCTTCAAATGCACATAAATTAAGTTTGACAGTTTCAAGGAAACCTATACCCATCGTGAAACAACCATCAAAAGAATTTCATTCTAATTTTGATTATAACAAGTCGAGTATTGCTGAACATCATTATAAATCTAAGCAGTGTAAAAGGTCAGAAGATAATTTTACAAATAAAGTAGCATGTGAAGATACAAATGATACTTGGTATTCGCCTACAATTTCTAATGATAGATCTCCATCATTAGTGTACAATCCATTCGATAATAATCATTATTCCTCAGAAGACATAAATGAGGATAATATGTTAGAAAATTTTAGTCGCTTACCCGAAAGTCCGTCCAAATGGACTGATTATTCTGGTAAATCAGACCCAAGTGAGATTCAAACATTTGAAGAAGATTTAACCCCAGTAGAAACTCCTATAACAAGCTATTTTGACTATTCGGTTTTGCCAGAATTGCCGTCTTTTTCAAATCCAGGGCTTGAAAATTCTTCACCTTCTAAAAGATTAACTTTCAATTCAGCACTTTCATTTAAAAAGGACCAGTCAACTTCACCTCAACTTATAAAGAGAAAAAGAAATGAGTCTCTACCACCAATTCCACTTGATTTGCCTCACTTACCATTTTCTTCGTCAACCTTAGGTAATCAACATTTTTCTACTTGTTCGAACGTTTGGTCTATCTCAAGTATTTTTCAATGGTGTTTAATGATTAAAACATGGACAAAAGATAGTTTTATTTCTAAAAGAGAGTTAAAAAAAGCGTTAATAAAACTTTTAGTCTTTCATAAAAGCGATATACCATTACAGATCATAGGTAGAAATGCTGATCAAATGATCCAAACACTTTTAAACTCAGGAGCAATTGAAATAATTCCTGTAGGTTTAAATGATGAGGGAGAAGTTGATTCTGAAAATCCTTCCCTAAGTGGTTCAGAGAGTGGTGTTGAAATGAATTATAATGCTCATGTAAGTGGTGTTCTTACTGATTTACTTGACTGCATTTGTTTTGATTGCGATCATGATACAAAGAATAATTCTTTACAACTCAGATGCTATGCCCATGATTGCAGTCTAAATAGAATTGCAAACCACGAAGATTTAATGAAGAATATGAATCCATTAGATGTTGTTTTAGGGGATGATTGGGCGTCACATTGGAAATTGACAGCAGAAGATTTGCATAATTTTCAGCCTAATACGGCTAAGAGACAGTCACTTATCTTCGATTTGTTAAGAAACGAACATACTTTTATTCAAAGAGCGAAGTGCTTTATTGAGCTCGTTGGACCAGCATTTATTTCTGCGATTAAGGATATAGTAGATTCTTCAGAAATAGTACTGCTTAATACCTTTGAAGTAGATCTTTTGGAGCCTGGGAAAGAATTACTAAAGATTCACGAAGAATTAGTATTTGAGCCATTGATAAAGATTCTATTGTCAGAGGGTATTATCATAAAAAGTATGAGCGATATAAGCAACATATATTATTCATGGGCCAAAGCTGTCAAAGGAACATTATTGAGGTATATCACCACAATTCCAATGATAGAAAACCTTTTAAAAAATGAGAACGTGAAAATATGGATTGATAATAAGGTTAGAAATATGGAGAGAGTGAAAGAGTTAAAAGTTAATGGTCCGTTATTATTTATAAGTACGTTCAACTCAAGGTATCAATTACTTCCCCTCCAGTTGTCCGATATTAGAAAATATTATGATTCTCAAGATTATGAATACATTACTTTAACAAAATCTATTCGAGCTATCAAAAATCTTGGAAGTAAAGCTAACGACGTCAAGAAAAGTGCAGATAATTTATTTTCATTGAAACAAGTTCATCGCCAATTAGTCTGGAAAAACAACACCAACCACCCAAATTTAAATTTAGGATCAGAAAATAGAAGAATGTATTATAGAGGTGACTTACAGAGAAAAGGTGACTTAAAGATAAATTCGAATACAAATCATGTTATTATTTTTGATAATTATGTCCTTGTTACAGAGAAAATTAAAACATCAAGGCTTAATTATAGCTACAAAGTAATTGAAAATCCAATACCAATCGAATTAATTCTATTTGAGGAGAAGGAGGTAGGAATAGACTTCAAGCCAATGGCAAAAAATTTAACAGCAGTATCAAACCAACATACTGATGGGGACAACAACGAGGCTGAACCATCGACTTATCCGTTCAAAGTAAGATATGCAGGCAGAGGGAAACACAACGCATTCACATTTTCTACAAAAACTGAAAAGGAAAGAAAGGAATGGTTGCATTATTTTTCATTAGCAAGAACAAACCTTTGTAAGAGGCTCAAAAATTATGAATCTTTTGAAATTAGTTGTATTTCCAATACATGCTTCGCATATGATTATAGCCAAAAGGTAAATAAATTACAAATATGTGCTCCTGGTGATCCATTAGATACCGTGGCCACAGATTCTATAACTAGGCTAAAAATGATGAATATCGATGGAGATATTTACAACTTTCATAAAACTAGTAATATAATGATCTATGCTTCTACTTTCTGTTCTTGTTCATTTGACTTTAGAGGAAGTAAATTTATTTTGTTAAGTACCTCCAATGGTGTATTTTGCTCGAATGTGGATAACAAATGGAGAAAAGTAATACAAGATACCAGCATTCACTCAATGATGGCTGATACTCAAAATGGAATTTTTATAATCCTCTCTAATAAGCATTTAAGATATTATTCATTAGACCTGATAATAGGGTTATATTTGGAAAAAAGAGGAGGAATCACCTCTATTACAATATCAGATTCGGTATCGTTCTTTACCTTTGGAAAACACAGGAATATATCGATGCTATTCTACTCGAAAAAGAAAAGTGGTCTGTCAACAACAAACTTTAAGGTACTAATTCCTGAAACAGATAATAATGGTATCTTCAATTCCTTCCGTGCGTGTAAGAAATTTTATATCCAAGCTGACTGTTATGGTATATCGATTTTTAATAAATCGTTTGCAATACATACTAATAAGGGTTTTGAAATATTAGAATTGGACAAGCTTCTACCTAGACCAATACCAGAAGTCCCGTATACTGATAAGAAAATAGACGTATTCAATCGAAAGACTTCCACTCCGGGCCAAATTGGCGTGGAAGTAATCAAGAGATCTATATTATCCTCCAGTGTTCGTCCGATGGGAATGTTTAAATTGACGAATAATAGCGAGTTTATTCTTGTCTACAGTGACTGTGCTGTGTTTGTAAATAAACATGGAAAGCTTTCACGGATATCGATGCTCAAGTTTGGTTTTAAGGCCAGAGCCGTATCTTTTAAAAGAAATACGTTATTCCTTGTATGTGAGGAAGCTATTGAAATATGGTTTATTAGCAATGATATTAAAGGTGCTAATAAAATCACTCAGGTGGTTACAGGGAAAGATATAAATATGCTAGGCGAGAACAATAATGGTATATACTTTTCAGTTGCCAATCCGAAAGTTCCAGGAATGCAATTGATACTTCTGCTTCACGCAAAACATATCTCTTAGATTAATTTGGTATAAATAGATCAATATTATGTATTTATGAGAATAAACCGAGGAACTAAATTGTGGGGAGTAGATACTATATAATGTGCAGATCTACTGGAAGATTTTGATTTGGTATCGCTAAATAAAAAATCATACTTAAAAACATGGTAGATTTCAATGTCAATGGTAAGGTTGCCGTAGTCACTGGAGGTACCAGAGGTCTTGGTCTCTATTGTGCTGAAGCATTTGTTTTAAATGGAGCTTCTACCGTGGTAATTAGTTCAAGAAAAGAAAAAGCATGCGAGGAATCCAAATTATACTTGGAGAAAATAGCAAAGGAAAATAATAAACAGTGTCAGATTATCTCTGTTGCATACGATTTGGCTGATGAGGTACAATGTCAGAAATTTTTTGATGATGTATCCAGTAGGGTCGACAAAGTTGATATCTTAATTGCAAATGCTGGTGCAAGTTGGGGAGCTCCTTTGGAAGACCATACACCCTCTGCTGTAAAGAAGGTCTTAAATCTCAATGTTGTTGCTGTTTTCCAGACGATTCAATTGTTTACACCATTGTTAGAAAAGGCTGGTACGCCAGACGACCCTTCCAGAATATTAATCATGTCATCAATCGCTTCGATTGTTAGTGCAGAGCCTGTCGGTACTTTTGGCTACTTAGCCTCTAAAGCTGGAGTAACTCATTTGGGTAAGAATTTAGCTTATCAATTAGGTCCAAGAAATATCAATGTTAACTCGTTGGCACCTGGTTTCTTTCCGACAAAAATGTCAAATGGTCTTTTGGACGTTGCAGGAGATGCTATGATCGCATTAAACCCTAAGGGTAGATTAGGTGAAAAGGAAGATATTCAGAACATAACATTGTTTTTATGTGCAAAGCAATCCCGTTATATCAACGGTACGGTTATCCCAATTGATGGAGGTGCTCATTTAGTGGGTAATCCTCAACCTTCAAAATTTTAAATGCTATATTTGAACAACGTCTACTAAACTATATATATATATATATATATATATCTTTCTCTTCTAGCTTTAAATGATAAATAAATATATGGACTTTTGAGCATCGTTATTGAATATACTTCTGAAGTGTAATGCGAAACCTAGATGGAAAAAGTCAGATAAAACCATCTTCTCTACATAATGTCACACGTTACTATTCTTACTGGTGCATCCAGAGGTATGTAGTCTCTAAAACGATTTTTAAACAAATATGTGATTATTAACATAGATAGGTATTGGATTGGCAATTGCTACTAGACTTTTGAATAGCAGTACCGCTAATAGATTAGTGGCTATTGCAAGATCTAAGAAGGACTTAGAATTGCTATTACAAGAGTTTGGCGACGACAGAGTTGGAATCGTTGTTGGTGATGTCACGGATCCTGAAACAACCAAGAAATCAATTGACTTAGCTAAACAGAAATTTGGCCAAATCAATTCTGTGATTGCTAATGCAGGTGTGTTGGATCCAGTTGCACACGTCAGTGAAGCTGATATTAATCAATGGAGGAAACATTTTGACATCAATTTCTTTGCTGTTGTAGACTTAATCACTAAGGCTATTCCTGAGTTACGTAAAACAAGGGGAAATATTGTTGCCGTTCTGTCCGGTGCTTCAGTCAAGCCATACGATGCCTGGGGTGCTTATTGTTCATCCAAGGCAGCATTGAATCAATTCATTGCTAGTGTTGCAGCTGAAGAAAGTGACATTAGTGCTATATCTATTGCCCCTGGTGTTGTTGACACCAGCATGCAAAACGACATCAGAAATACATTCGGAAGTAATATGGCTCCAGAAGCATTGAAGAGATTCACTGACCTATACGAGAATAAACAATTGTTACACCCAGATGTTCCAGCTACAGTATATGCCAATCTCTCTATTAGCGGATGGGACAAGGAACTTAATGGCCAATACTGGAGATTTGACGATGAAAAGCTTAAGAAATATTCTAAATGAATTAATGGAAAGCTCTTTAGAAGACTAATTATTTATCTGAAATAGTTTAAGTATATAAGAATAAAAAGTTAATACCTCTTTTAATATAAAATGAAAATATGACAGTCAATTAATCGTCTTCTAAAGTTGATAAAAGTTTAAATATTTAACATATTGTTCAATAATATCTACATTTTTATCAAATTTAGAACTAATAGATAAACACGCTTGTTTTGTATTAGAATAGACAGTATCATTATCTCCAACTAATCCTTTTTCACGAAAGAAAAAAAAAAAGAACGCTCTAATTATTTACTCGATAAGATTCATACGATTTTTTTTTTTTGAAATTCGGGATTTCGAGCTTTTGAAGCAAACGTTTCAAAGTAAACATTTCAAAGTAAACATTTCAAAGTCAACTTTCATTAGTTCTAAGTTAACTATGTCATTCATTATCCCAAGAAGTTCCCAGTTATTGACAAGAAACTTTGTGAGATCTTCTATTAGAAGTTCCTTAGTTTCTAACACTACTAAAAGATTCAATTCATCCAAGTCAACACCACCTCCACCACCAAACGCCAAAGGAAAGGTTCTTATTGGTTTAGGTCTTTTGGCATTGGGTTCAACTGTTGCAACTTCTTTTTACAACAAAGATGTACCGAAGTCTGCTATAGAACCTGAAAAAAAGAAATCAGCTGCATTTGCTGATGGTGAAATTTCAGTCATATTTGTTTTGGGTGGCCCAGGTGCTGGTAAAGGTACTCAATGTGCCAAGCTCGTTAATGAACACGGCTTTGTTCACTTGTCTGCGGGTGATTTATTGCGTGCTGAACAGAACAGAAAGGGATCAAAATATGGTGAATTGATTGCACAATATATCAAGGATGGATTGATCGTGCCACAAGAAGTTACCATCGCATTATTGGAACAGGCTATAAAGAATGGTTACAAGAACGGTTCCAAGAGATTCTTAGTGGATGGCTTTCCAAGAAAAATGGATCAAGCCATTACTTTCGAAGAACAAATCTCCAAATCCGCATTTACCTTATTCTTTGAATGTCCTGAAAACGTTATGTTAGATAGATTATTGGAGAGAGGAAAGACTAGTGGTAGAACAGACGATAATGTAGAAAGTATTAAAAAGAGATTTAGAACTTTTATCGAAACTTCCATGCCAGTTGTCGATTATTTTAGAAAACAGGGAAAGGTTGTCTCAGTTCGTTGCGACCAACCAGTTGATGTAGTATACAAGCAAGTTCAAGATGCAATGAAATCTAAGAATATTTGATACGATAATGCTTGTGCTTATAACATAACTTTGCCAATGCATAGAGAGTAAATATATAATAATAATACAGAGTGATAGATGTTTCACGTAATCAGACTGTAAATAAAATATACTTGTAG
The DNA here is from genome assembly GCA_032927745.1 of Schwanniomyces capriottii. Taxonomy (NCBI): domain Eukaryota; kingdom Fungi; phylum Ascomycota; class Pichiomycetes; order Serinales; family Debaryomycetaceae; genus Schwanniomyces; species Schwanniomyces capriottii. The sequence goes on from JAVSEF010000004.1 coordinate 639,983, forward strand.
TTCTTAATGGATAGTTCTATATTTGTATTCGAAAATCTATCTTGACTATATATGGGATTGAATTTCACCCTTAGACTGCAACAGGGAACCATTAGATTAGGATATATTTCTAATATATTCTTATGGAAATTCGTTTGGTCTTCTGAGAGATATGCCCAACTTCTTAATTCCGTTCTACAGCTGGAAAAAAAACTCCAACTACAACATAAGTATACCAACATCATATGGTGCTTCTATAGTCCTTTGTATCTTGTCTTCTTACAGCTCTTTGGTCCCTAAGTTGGGAACTCATTATACTTGGAATTTGCATCTAAGCTTTGATTTTGTGTCACATAGTCAACTTTGTCTGTATCAATTAATGACAAATTCAATATTATTATTATTATTATTCATATACTAAATATTACTATTCAAAATGGCAGAAACTGAGACAGGATTACCTCCAGGATGGGCCATTCGTATCTCACAAACTTATAACAGAGAGTATTTTTTAAACCAAGGCACAAAGGAATCGTCGTGGGAACCTCCATTTGGAAGTAACGAAGAGAAATTAAAAGAGTACTTGGCACAATACAAGACAAAGGGAAATAAGCCTGTGGTGGGCTCTAATGGAAAGGTTCGTGCTTCTCATTTGTTAGTCAAACATAATCAATCCAGAAAGCCTAAATCTTGGAAATCCCCAGATGGTATTACTAGAAGCAGAGACGATGCCATACAAATTATAAAGGGCTACCAAAAGAAAATTCTCAGTGGTGAAGCTAAGTTGGTCGAATTGGCATCTACAGAAAGCGATTGTCTGTCGCATGCACAAGGTGGTGACTTGGGATTCTTCTCTAAGGGTCAAATGCAGCCTTCGTTCGAAGAAGCTGCATTTGGCTTAAATGTCGGAGAGATCAGTGAAATTGTTGAAAGTGACAGTGGAATCCACTTAATACAGAGGACTGCCTAAACCCGGTTTCGTATATATTTTACATAATAGCTTGCATTTATAATCGTACAAATAAGATATATTTTTGGTATCCCTCCTGTAATGGAAACTATTGTCCGTATCGAACGGCACTAACCTGCCCACGAAGTAAGGCTCTGCATCACACTGGAGTACGTGGCTCTAGAAGGTTTCTGGATATGGATAGAAACCAGTACTATTGCTACATTAACGGCCATCACTACCGTTGGCATTAGTAGGCCGGTCCAGGGTATAATATATAAGTATATAGTGGTTGTTTAGTTTGTGCACGCACCCTTTTAAAATGGATAAGTTTGCCACCTACTTGAGTCTAGTCGTTTACAATTATAACGAAACATAAATATTGTTTGTTAAATGTGCATTCAAAGAAATTCTAAAGATTCCTCTCATGCTGTTGAAGGTAGAGAGGTTTTACCAAGTAATGTCAAGCCGCTTCATTACGATTTGACATTGGAACCTATATTTGATGACTTTACTTTCAAAGGTGAAGAAACAATTGAGTTTGAAGTTGTCGAAAAGTCCAATTACATTTCTTTGAACGTGTTAGACATAACAATTCATGAGGTTAAACTTGATGACGTCAAAGTGGAAACCATTGCACATGACGATGAAAGACAAACAACCACTTTTACTTTCAATGACAACCTTGTTGAGGGCTCAAAGGTCAAGTTATATCTTAAATTCACTGGTGAGTTGAATGACAAAATGGCTGGATTCTACAGATCAACTTACCAAGAAAACGGCGAAACAAAATATTTAGCTACAACCCAAATGGAGTCAACTGACTGTAGAAGAGCATTCCCTTGTTACGATGAACCTTCAGCTAAGGCTCAATTCACAATCTCTCTTATATGTGACAAGGATCTAGTTGCATTGTCTAATATGGATGTTAAAGACACAACCTTATTGGGTGAAAGGCAAAAGAAGGTTTTGTTCAACAAGACCCCATTGATGTCCACATATTTAGTTGCATTTATCGTAGGTGACTTGAAATATGTCGAAACTCATGAACATAGAGTTCCAATTAAGGTCTATTCTACTCCAGGTTCAGAACACTTAGGTGAGTACTCTGCTTCCATTGCAGCAAAAACTCTTGACTTCTTTGAAAAGAAGTTTGATATTCCATATCCACTTCCAAAATGTGATATGGTTGCCATTCACGATTTTTCAGCAGGTGCTATGGAAAACTTTGGTTTAATCACTTACAGAACAGTCGATTTACTTATTGATCCAAAAAATACTAATGCATCAACCAAACAGAGAGTAACAGAAGTAGTCATGCATGAATTAGCCCATCAATGGTTTGGTAATTTGGTAACTATGGATTTCTGGGATGGTTTATGGTTGAACGAAGGATTCGCCACATGGATGTCTTGGTACGCGTGTAACTCTTTATACCCTGAATGGAAAGTTTGGGAAGGTTATGTTTCTGAAACATTGCAACTGGCATTAAGTTTGGATGCCTTAAGAGCATCACATCCTATTGAGGTTGAAGTCAAAAGAACAGATGAAATCAGTCAAATTTTCGATGCAATTTCCTATTATAAGGGGTCTGCTTTGTTGAAGATGATTTCGAGATGGTTGGGTGAAGACGTCTTTATTAAAGGTGTCTCTAATTACTTGAAGAAGCATAAATGGGGAAATACAAAGACTTCAGATTTATGGGCATCTATTTCCGAGGTTAGTGGAAAAGACGTTAATGAGGTAATGGATATTTGGACAAAGCATCTTGGTTTCCCAGTTGTATCTGTCGTTGAACAAGAAGGACAGATTAAAGTTACTCAAAACAGATTCTTGGCTACTGGTGACGTAAAGCCTGAAGAGGATAAGTTATTATATCCTATCTTTTTGGCATTAAAGACATCTGATGGTGTTTATGATTCTTTGCTTATGAATGAAAGAACTTCTAGTGTCAATTTACCGTCTGATGATTTCTATAAGTTTAACAGCGACCAAGCGGGAATTTACCGTGTTGCTTATGAAAGTGAACGTTGGTCTAAATTAGGTAAGGCTGGTGAAAGCGGTAAATTGTCTGTTGAAGATCGTGTCGGTTTAGTTGCAGATGCAGGTTCTTTAGCTGCTTCTGGTTATATCTCCAGTTCTGATTTATTAAATTTAGTTAAGAGTTGGTCTAATGAATCCAATTATGTTGTCTGGGGTGAAATTTTAAACAGAATTAATTCCATAAAAGGTGCCATGAAGTACGAAACAAATGACATTATCAAATTATTGAATAAGTTTATTGTCAATTTAATCAGTATCAAGTTGAAGTCTATTGGTTGGGAATTTACTGATGCTGATTCATTTGCTGAACAAAATTTAAAAACAAGATTATTTGCTGCAGCAGCCAACGCTGAACACGAAGAGGTCGTCGAATTCTCAAAGAATGCATTTGCTGCATTCATCAAGGGAGATACTTCTGCAATCAATCCAAATTTAAGGGCATCTGTATTTTCAACAGTTGCAAAATTTGGAAATAAAGATACGTTTGATGAGCTTTTCAAAATTTACAAAAATACTCAGTCTATTGAAGAAAAAATTGATGCTCTTAGATCTTTTGGCCGTTTCACTGATCCAATTATTTTAGACAGAACACTCGATTTATTGTTAAAAACAGATATCATCAAGCCACAAGATATATATCAGCCAATGATTGGTATGACTGGTGATAAGGTTGGTACTACCAAATTATGGAATTGGGTTGTCGCTAAATGGGATGCCATTTACAAATTAATTCCTCCATCTTCCTCTATGTTGGGAACTGTTGTAAATCTTTCAACTGCTGGATTTTCAACATTTGAACAAAAGAAGGAGATCGAAGAGTTCTTCAGCAACAAAGATACTAAAGGATATGATCAAAGTTTAGCTAGTTCATTGGACAAGATTACTGCTAAAGCTAACTGGTCTACAAAGGATGCTTCTAGTATTTATGAGTGGTTATCTACTGAGATTTCAAGTAAATTGTAATTCAAATTAGTATAGTCTAAAATATATATTCATTCATTGTATTAAAATTTCTCTGTGTAAATAGGCGATGTTAAAGTTCATTGTTGCAAAAATATCCAGTTCAAAGGGGGAATTATTTATCAGGCCGTCGTTAGTAGCTTCTACTAACATTTGTTCCTTGTCAGAAATTCTAAAATTACAATTTTGAGTGTAGTATTCCACCAACTTATGCTGAGTAATAACCTCAGCAAGTAATATAATTTTTGCCTTCTCCGTTGGCATATTATTAAAAACTAAATATTTATTTGAATGGATCAAAGTTTCAATAACCATGTCAAGTACTTTGGGACCGCTACTACGAAGGAATGAGGTAAAAGCTGTTAATTCCAATTTCTCCACATATTTCCCGCTGTGTGGATACTTTTTTAAACCAACTGTCGATAAAACACGTTCAATCACTGATTCGTCTACATTGAAATTAGGATCTGCTATGGTGACTCTAACATTTTTCGAATCAAGGTCAAAATGGCCTAGATATTTATCTGGAATATCACAATTATACATATCTTGAGCATCTTGTGAAATTTTTAAAAAATCCCTGTGATAATCTTCTTCTTCTTCTCTAAGCAGCTGGAAAGTATCTTTTGCTCCCAAGAGTAAAATCAACGCAAATTCTTCCGTTTTGTTTATCAGAAAGTCCTCGATAAGCGACAGAGTGTTTTTCACTCTATAAGATGAAATTATTCCAAATTTTATTCTCGCCTTATCATACCCTTTATTTAATAGAGCAGCCAAATACTTAAATCTATCGCAACTTGGTGCTGAGGTAAACCATTCTTTCTTTAATACAAGAAGTTCAAGACTCATTGTAATGGGGTTTTTCAGACTTATTTGCTTTGTGAAAATCTAAAAAATCGCTTATCAGTGTCAATAAATTAGATAATTGTATACAGGATCATTGATTCAGCAAATGAAGTTGTATTCATCATCAAGTCTGGGATTCCTATGCTTTCAGACACAGGGTTTTATTCTTTATAATCTTTTTCATATAAAGGAATTCAAGTACTCTTTTTATTATGAGAAATAAATAGAGATTTGCATCTCCATATTTACCTCAAGACATACTACATAATATTGATGTTAAAGAGATCCTCTACAGTCATCAATGAGAAATACATAGTTCATTATTGCAATTTTTTATATAGACAAGCTTATACTGAGGAAAGAGTATGCCATATCATCTCTTCTCTTAATTTATTTGTAACTATTAGAGGCAAGTTTCATCATTCTCACAATCAAAACAAATTGATCTTCTTCTAAAGGAAAATGCTGTCTAAACTTAATAATATGCTTCCATCTTTTGGAATTGATAGATTTATGACGCTTCAATTTATCCCAAAGATAATTACCTCCTATACTCTTTAAAGCGTCAGAACTAGAAATATTCAAATCGGATAAGGTGCAAAATATTGGGTTTCCATTGATATCTTTTTGATGTTCAGCCCATAATAAGACATGTCCAGTAAAGGAAAGAATTGTATAATCATAATCATTTGTATGTGCATTCTTTGAAGAAGGAGTGTATTTTGTTCTAGTCTTGAGAAACTTAAACTCTTCATATCTATCAATGATTTCAATAATTTCCGGATTTGAATCTGCATTTTTCTTGAATCCTGGAGCTTCATAAAGCGCTACATCTATGCAAAGGGAGAAAAATTTTCTTCTTTCTATAATGTTCTCGAATAAATCATGAGAATGCTTGAGCGTGAAATTCAAAAGTATCGAGGTGTACTTCGACTTTGAAGAAGATGAAACAATTGTCTTAATTTTGACATCAGATAAACTTAACTTCAAAATTTGTTCTCTGGATAACCCTATAATTGTTTTCACAACAGGAGAGCTTGGCAAGGAATCTGCTAATTTAGTTGATCCACTGTGTTTTACAGGCTTCAATTTGATTCCAAGAAATTCATTTTGCAGAATATTGGCTTTTTGATGTATGGAATCATTACTATCTTTAATAAAATTTTCTGGATCTGGGGCACTATCCGGAATAGTTGAAGCCTCGGAGCTAATATCACATTTATCTTCGGAATCTGAAATATCTCCTAATAAACTAAATGTTCCATTCGGCTCTTCAAGAATTACCTTTTCTGCTACTACATCTGATTTAATTTCAGGTCCATCGCTAGCGGTAGAGCATCTAACGATTTCTCTTTCGCTTATTTCTTGCTTTGAACTTTTGGGAGAACTTTTTATAGAAGCATTATCACTATTAGAGTTTTCTTCTTTAATAGCCGTACTTTCCTGTTGCTGTTGTGGTAAATTTTGTTTCTCGGTAGTTTTATCTTCATTACCTGACTTTACTAATGGGTCTACCTCTTCCGAATTAGTATTCTCCTTTCTCTTCTTCTTACGTTCCTTCCTCTTAGCCTTCTTTGCCTTCTTTTTTTCCTCTTTTTCATTTTCTTCATTCTGGCTATAATCAGTATCTAAGGTAACTATTTTGTTGTTATCATTACTGTCTTCAGATTCGAAGTTTGGTTTTTCAGCAGATTCGTTTTTCTCGATTTCTGGTTCAGGTTCGGAGACAGATCTTGATTCAAGTTCAAATTTAGCTTCAGCTTTGGACTTGGACTTGGACTTAGACTTAGACTTAGACTTTGACTTTGATTCAGGCTCAGATGCCGATTTGAATTCAAGATCAGACTTAGCTTCAGGCTTAGTTTCAGTAGATTTAGACTTTGATTTAGACTTAGGTTTCGACTTAGACTTTGCTTCAGGTTCAGGTGTCGATTTAGATTCAAGCTCAGATTTAGCTCCAGACTTAGCTTCAGACTTTGACTTCGACTTAGACTTGGTCTTAGACTTTGATTTAGAGCCTACTTCAGGCGTCGATTTAGATTCGGATACTGATTTGGATTTAAGCTCAGATTTAGTTTCAGACTTCGACTTGGAATTGGACTTTGGCTTGACTTTGGATTTTGAATCTAATATAGACATAACTTCAGAGTTGTATTCAGATTCATCATCCTTGACAATTTCAGATTGCTCACTTTCTTTTCTTTCAAATGCTGTTTTATTCTTACTCTTTCTCTTTTTCTTCTTTCCTGATGGCTGATTATCTGGTGATAATATTAGTTTATCAGCACTATCGTCAGCATTTTTTTCATCGATACTTGACGCGTCATTGCCTCCTTTTTTTAATTTTGATTTCAATTTGATGTTAGACGCCGATGAGTCTTTTCTCGTAGAAACGCTATCAATACTAACATGCTTCTCTATGGCAACTTTCAATTCACTATCAGAACTCTCATCATTACTAGAAAAGACAATATCGTTGATGTCTTTTGTTATGGCATCGATATTAATCTTCTTACGTTTAGTTTTTCTTTTCTTTGATTCAAAGTTATTAGGTGCTGTAGAACTATCGTACGAATATTCTGTTGTAATTCTTTCATCATTTGCCGATTCCCTATTCTCACCTGCCGCCAATTCGTCATTCAATAGGTAATCTAGGTCCTTTTCAAACTGCAAATCTTCGTTAATTTCCTCCACACCAAAATGGTAATCTTTTATTTCAAACCTTCCAGGAGCTACATTACTAGCTCCAGATAGATCAATAACCTTCTTCGACTTCTTCGATCTTAACATCTAAAAGAAAATCATTAGTTAACAAGCGTAACAGATGTATAGTTTCAATTGGGAATCAAATTTTTGAGACTGCGAATCCATATTGGAAAATTGACATCTTACACTTAAATGACGACGACGACTACGACTACAATAATGTTTAAACGGAATACATAAATTTATTCAAATAAAATTCTTTTCTTATTTTTTGAATTCTTCTCAAAATCAAAAAGCAATGCCTAATTGAGTCATCTAATAAAATAAACATTTCATGTCTTCTAAGAATTAAATTACAAGAAAACAAAAGATCATAAAAGTTGAAAGAATCATAAAATGTTAGACTTTCTTATTTAGAAGGTGCTAACAAAAGATTCAGTAACAGATCTTAACTTTTCTAATAATTCCTTAGATAATTCACCCTTGACTCTGATGGCATCCAAGATTTCGGTTTCGTTGGATTGTAAGTGAGCCTTGAAAGATTCTTCGAATTCAGCAAGTCTTGCAATTGGAACTTGATCTAAGAAACCGTTAACACCAGCGTAAATGATTGGGACTTGTTCTTCGGCAGCTAATGGAGAAGATTGCTTTTGCTTTAATAATTGGGTTAATCTTTCACCTCTGTTTAAGGTTTGCTTGGTAGAAGCATCTAAATCAGAACCGAATTGAGCGAAAGCAGCAACTTCTCTGTATTGAGCCAAGAACAACTTCAAGGAACCGGCAACTTGCTTCATAGCCTTAACTTGAGCAGCGGAACCGACACGGGAGACAGATAAACCGACATTAATAGCTGGTCTGATACCCTTGTAGAATAATTCAGCTTCCAAGAAAATTTGACCATCAGTGATAGAAATAACGTTAGTTGGAATATAAGCAGAGACATCACCACCTTGTGTTTCAATAACTGGTAAAGCAGTTAAAGAACCACCACCTAAGGCATCAGACATCTTAGCAGCTCTTTCTAATAATCTAGAGTGCAAGTAGAAAACATCACCTGGGTAAGCTTCTCTTCCTGGTGGACGTCTTAATAATAATGATAATTGACGGTAGGCAACAGCTTGCTTGGATAAATCATCGTAGACAATCAAAGCATGCTTACCGTTGTCTCTGAACCATTCACCAATAGCACAACCAGTGAAAGGAGCAATGTATTGTAATGGAGCGGCTTCAGAAGCAGTAGCAGCAACAATGATGGAGTACTTCAAGGCATCGTGTTGTTCTAAGGTTTGAACTAATTGAGCAACAGTAGATCTCTTTTGACCAACGGCGACGTAAACACAGTACAACTTCTTAGATTCGTCAGCACCGTCGTTCCATCTCTTTTGGTTTAAGATGGTGTCTAAGGCAACAGCGGTCTTACCAGTTTGACGATCACCAATGATCAATTCTCTTTGACCTCTACCGACTGGGACTAAAGCATCAACAGACTTTAAACCAGTTTGCATTGGTTCGAAAACGGATCTTCTTGGTAAAATACCTGGAGCCTTAACTTGAGCTCTGGAAGAAGCGGAGTTGTTCAATGGTCCCTTACCATCGATTGGGTTACCTAAACCGTCAACAACTCTACCTAATAATTCTGGACCGGTTGGGACATCAACAATCTTACCAGTTCTCTTGACGGTTTCACCTTCCTTGACTAATCTATCAGAACCGAATAAGACGACACCGACTTGGTCAGCTTCCAAGTTTAAGGCCATGCCTAGAACACCTGAGGAGAATTCAACTAATTCTTCAGCTTGAATGTTGTTTAAACCGAAAATACGGGCAATACCATCACTAAAATCTTATGTTAGTACAATAATCCTAATAAAAACTTGTCCACGAATAATCGATTTCAATTGGTCGAACCCGACTTCGAGACCGATCAATATAGTATGTTTCCAAGTGAAACATTTTCAAGTCAATACATACCCAACAGACAAAACTCTACCGGTTTCGTTTAAGTTAGCTTCATCAGAAACACCTCTGATTCTTTCTTCTAAGATGGTAGAAACTTCGGTTGGGGCAGCCTTGGCGGAAGCAAAACGAAGAGAAGCGACTTGAGTTGGTCTAGCCTATTACAATGTTAGTAAACAAATTCATTATCTGTTGAAAACTTCCTCTGGGCAGATAGCCCTCTCTAGGAAATGAATTGAATTGATTCAATGCCATTAGTAGAGTGTCCTCTAAGAATCCAGGTCTCCGCCATTCGTCAAATCGACAGGCACCTTCAATTGAGTCCACTGGTTGTCGCTGGGCACGGAGGTCATGACTTTACTCTCCATTCCCAATGTGTTTCCATCAAGGATCTGGTCTTTCAATTTAAATCAAATACAATTCACTGGCAATCCAACCATTTTTCAAAGTCAACAAAAAAATACATACAACTCTTAAAGATCTAGCAACAGCAGAAGCTGAACGAGCAGCAGTACGTAAAAGAGGACGAGCCGACAACATTATATACTTTTCAATGTTAAATAAAGAATTAATATATAAATCTTTAAGCGTTATTAAAAAAAATATCAATTCTATGAATTAATAAAGTATGAAAAATCTCAATCCACTCGTTGAACCCGAACGACCAACCAATTCTCAACTTTTCAGTGGGTCCGGAGGACAATTTTTGGACTGTGACTAGGCGATGTGATTGGCTGAAAATTCTAAATACTTGCGGGTAACTACGTGCGTATTTTTGGTTGTGTGCAGGTTGGAGTTTTGACGCTACATGGATACTTATATGAATATGGGACGACCTATGTGGATGAAGAAGGAAAGTCTATATTGTGATGGTCTGGGTCAGTAATGCTGGAATGGGTGTGGTGGATTGTCTTCATTCCCTTTCTAGTGGTATTGTAGTGTAAACTGGGGTTTAGAGTTTCGCTTGTGGCTTGTAAAACTTAGTATACGGTTGCTCCCATGCAAAACTAGGAGAAGTCTAAAGTCGGCATGCAACTGCCTGTAGCATACTAATGTTTCAAGTATAATGTTGGTGGACACTGATACGTTCGTAGTTTGGTATAAGGAGGAATTTATTGGCTGCCTAAGACTAGCCAGAATTGCCGAATTGCGAGTTATTTGGTGAGCTGCAAAACAGCGAGAAGGTGCTGGCGATATTTTCACTCCCCAAAAGTCTATAGAAATCAATAGGAATCAGAAAATATGATTTCTTCTATAGATTCTTGTTTCAGTTGTTTCTTTCCATAAATTTATAATTCTGGTTTTATTGTAAAATATTTAAAAACTATATGATATTCTTATAAGAATAGTTATAATTCAATGTATAGATTACTATTAAAAACTTTTAGAAACAATCATCTTTGAGGAGTGAACCTATTTTCATTCAAAAATTGCAACATTCGACAGAAAATGCATAAAATTTTAGAAATAAAAATAGCGTGTATCTCAATCTCAATCAATACCATATATATCAACATCTCCAGCAATATATGGAAGAGGCAAGAATTTTCTTTGTTGGACTCGTCTACTACTTCTACTTCTTACAATTAGAGCAAACGGTGAAAACCTGCGATCTAGCAGTAACTTCCTAAACAGGAAGTCGAGAGCTCGAAAAATTTCTGAGCTCACTCTGAAAAAAAAGATATTGGAGATATTGAATGGCACTTTTAGATAAATAAATAATTAGATAACTGGAGGATAATGTTCAGATCGGTTGGTAGACATTTGGGTAGATCTAACATTAGGTTTTACTCTACCGAGTCCAAGGATTCGTTATTTTTATCTGATTTATTGAATAGAATAGATAAAATCAGTGCCAAATCAACATCTATCTTAAATGAAAATAGATTAAAGAAGCCAGCAGCTCGTACCAGCGCTCCAGCAGCTAGAAAGGATACTAAAGTTAAAGTGGCAGACCATCCATTGGCTTCAAACTCTTTCAAAGATAACGCAAAGAGATTCAATAGAAATAACGGTGGTGAAAATAAGAAGTTTAGAGAAAATAGACCTCCAAGAGATGCGAGAAACAGAACTCCAAAAGAAAATGTTAGCCCTGAAAAATCTACTATTAATAACAGAAATGCTAGACCTCAAAGAAGGGAAACTAAGCCAAAATCCTCTAACCAAAAGAGAAGTACTAAAGCTACGAACGAGGACCCTGTCATCCCATCCAAGAAGTTAGTTGTTGAAACTTACACACCATCTATCAGTGGAAATACCTTCTTTTATGGTAAGTCAACTACTATAAACTCCGGTTTAGCTTCTAGAGTTGCGTCCGTGGCCAAAGAAACGTTAATTGAATCAAAATATCCATACAGCTTACCTAAGTCTGTTATTAATAATTTAGACGATACTCCTAGAAACAAGTTCTTGTTGCAAAAGAACTTCATTTTGGAAGTAAACGAGGAAAAATTCGGTAAGAGAATCAACGAGGTCGTTAAGGGTAAATGGGAAGAATTTCAATTCAATCCTAAAGACTTTAAGGATGAAGAATCCTTGAATCTTGCACAAACTTTGAAAAATGAATTAATGAAGAACGGTGACTTATCAATTAGCAATAAAACCACTATCTTTGAGGCTGCCTTAGGCTTAAAGACCCCAAAGCAATTGGTCCAGGGTGCCCATTGGAATAAGAATTAATATATAAATGTACATAGAAACTAAGCAAAATTATTTATATTAAAACATGGAAACTGTTGATTGAATTCTGTGAAAATAACTAACTTTTTGAGAAGCGTGAATTACTCGATTACCTTTAGAGTAATGATTATACCTTGATGTAAGCTAGCCTACTGTTAATTTCAAGACCAAACCATTCTAATGCAGTAGACCATATAGAATAGAAGGCCGGAAATGCAACAGAAGACGTACGATTTGACCTATTTCATCATTTTTAATAACGACATCTCAACAGGTACCACAACCACAACAGTGGCTCTATTTTCGCAATTTTTACAGTGCTCCCCTAATTCATTATTCCGCTGTCAGTTGACTAATACATTAATACCACACCGGATTCTGTAGTACTATCAATGCTAAGTGCAAACCAACAACTTTGATATATTATTAATGTATAAAAAATCCTAGATATTAGAATTGCTGTCAAGATCAGCAGGAAGTAGCAAATCAAACTAAAGCAACATAGATGCAAAAATATCTGTAACCTTGTAGTACCTACACCACATCAATTGGTGCATAATGAACCCATACCTTCATCCCTCGTAATAATTATCGTATGCAATATTAATTCCTGTATCATATTGTAATACAAGCAATTATATGATTACTCAAATCTTATTAAAGAGAGATCTTGGGCTAATTGTTCCTTTCATGGTGGTGTAGTTATTACCAGCCGTCTCTCTATACGATAACAAAAATGGCACAGTGGCTGATATAGCCAAGTAACCTAATATCAAAGCGGAAGAAGTTCTGTTAACTGGTTTATACTGTATGGTGTACATATTTAATAGCAAAGATTGGTAACTTGTGTGTTTGGTAACTTAATCTTGTCAATTGTAAGAATTGTAATCAAGAAAGTTTTTATCACTACTACGTGGGATCTCTCTAGTATTTATAATCTACAATGTAACAAAATTTTGCACTAATATCCCTACATAATTCTGTAAGTGCTTAGTAAATTGTGCCACAATATAACAAATAATGGCTTGATCACTAAAATGATCTGACATTCTAAATTGTATTACATAAGCAAACATATGCCCGGTACGACAGAGGTCGGATGGGTTGCTACCTAAGGTTGGAAGCGTTACTAACCGGACCAAACTTTCACGATGTAAAGGTGCTCACTTTGGGAAATGTTATACGAAGTGCATAACTGTGAAATACAGTTTGGATATTTTTTACTTTATCTGAATGCTCTATTCAGGAACAAAGTTGGGTTTTATGCAGCATTTGTTGAGGACTGTAGATGATACATTGCATCCTAATATAGATTACAATAGGTGGAGGTGGAGGAATAGATAACAGTCCCTAGATCATATTTTAATGACCTACGTATGGAGAGCATATTGTTATCAACGGAAATAGTAGAGTGTATTATTGAGATAAGGGTATGGTCAGATTTATTTTAGAGGACTATGTAGTAGAATGGTGCTCAGAGAATAAGACTGATCTAATAACTTGCTTGCAACCAACTATAGCGACAAGGAAATTTTATTTAATGCATTTAATAAAATGCTTTTGTAGGGTGGAATTCATGGAAGGGAATTTAACATCTTAAAAGGCTTTGTTTTTCCATTCGGAGTAGCTTCTTCGCTTTAGATTTTACTTTTGCATAAAGCAGGAAATCGAAGCACCTGATCGGCAATTGCCCAAATGAAGTATTTTCAATCGTGCAATCCATAACCGTTAAAATTGTAAATAGACATCACTAGATGTTATAAAGGCGCGTGTACCAAGACGTGTTTGTTAATAATACGTGTATGCAATGAAGAGTAAACAAAATGTGCAAGCAAGCAAGCAAGACGTGTAAACAAGACGTGTAGAGAGATCATGTAAACATATGTAAACAAGTCGGAAAAGACGTGTAGCGACGAGACCCCCAAGCTAGAATTGGAAATGGCGAAGTATCGTCGTATAGAGAAGCAGCTACCATTGGATCAAATGCTGTTGCTGTAAACCATGCACGGAGAACAACTATTATGTTTAGATGCCGAGAACGGTTGATAATTTGTTGCTTGCTCTTTTGGTACATATGTACAGGGATAGCTAGAATGTTCTATAAGGGTTTCTATAGTCTTCCAAAACATTGGTTGCAGAAGTTTCCATGAAGCAAGATTCAACTTGAAATGGATACAAAAACAATACTATACGATTTAGCAGACGAAATTCTTGAATAGAAGCGATGTATAACATAACTATTGTAGTATGGACGCCTTTACTGGTTTATTCTTGTGAAATAGTATTCATGAAGTAAGCATTAGTGCCAGGGAACTTTATGATTTGGGTTTTGCATCCTATCGGTATATCAATGACTACAGGGGTTTAAGAACCAGAAGCATTACTAGAGGGTCAATTACCGAGAAAAAAAAGGTATTGTTTCCAAGAAAAGAGACAACAGGAAAGAGAATAAAATTATCAAAATATAGAAATGAACAATCTTTCATATTATCTATGTATTCTTCTATAAATTTAATCTTGTTGGACTTTGGCATAACTAGGAGGACGCAATTTTCTATTGATAAATTGCGAGAGCCATACTGGAAATAAACTTAATGACAACAATACCACACATTGCCAAATATAAGAAAACGAGCTCATGTAATCAAGGTTGAAATACTCACTTAAAAATGGTACCGAAACGACATAAATTAGGAAGGTGATCACGATAGTACCAATCATTGTCTTATTAAATCTGTTAATAGACATAATCACCATAATCAACTCATTGTATATCAATGCAGAGAAGGATAATGCCACCATCGTGGTAAAATTACTAGTATCTAGAGTTTGAAACTTTTGAGACAATACTTGGATAATACTACCTTGATAAAGGGAAATAAGTGTCCACATGAAAAAAGTTCTATAAGATAAGGATTTACCTAAAGTCAATTCTTGGTATAATTCTGGATATAATTTGGTCAAATGTTCATCAATATCGCAGTCCAAAGTCAATGAAAATACTGGTGCCATCGTATATAACGTGGAATAACCAACCATTAACCAACCCTGGTATAATGCTAAAGGCTCAAATGCTGATGATATAGAGTAAACTGCCTGGGCGACTGAGATAAGAAGACCTCTATGAATAACGAATTGAGCTAATTTTGCAGATCTTTTGTAAGAATTTCTCCCATGCCACAATAGTAACTTCAGTAAATAGCAGAATTTATCAATACTGAAATCTGCTGCTAGAGAAGCTTGTTTACCTTCTTTACCAACGATACCTACACCGACATCTGCACTCTGAATCATACTAACATCATTGCCCCCATCACCAATACAGCATACTCTCTTTCCAGTAATTTCTTTAATTGCTAGAGCTACATCTGCTTTTTGTTGAGGTGTGCATCTACATGCAATGACAGAAGGCAAGTGTAAAACAACAGAAAAGAATTCGCTTCTGTAATGTTTCATGTAGACACCCAAGGATTCACCATCAATTAAAAGACACGAGTTAGGATTTGATCTGAGATATTCTAATTGGTTAATAGCTACATCAGAGTGATTAACTTTGGTAATTTGATGGACATATTGTCCTCTTGAGATTAATCTTGCACTGATAGCAACACATTTAGCCGTTTCAACCTTGTCTCCAGTTAGCATCCATATTTTAATACCAGCATTTCTTAACAACTCAATTGACGTTTTCACATTTTGTTGCAATTTGTCTTCAACACCCGTCAAACCTTGTAATTCTAAATCTTGTTCAAGATAATGACCAATAATCTTTTGCATTGCTATATCCCTGTCTTGCATAGATAAAGATGCTTTATTATAGTTATCGAGGAAATCTTTGTACAATGCATTGCTGATTTTTTTACGGCCAATAACCAAAGTTCTCAATCCTTCTCTAGCCATGTTAGTAGTTTCTTCTTCCAACCAATCATTAGAATTGACAATATTTATCATTACTGTATCAGCACCTTTCTGCAAAAACCAAATTTCATCTTTTTGGATATTCCTAATTACAATTCCCATTCTTTTCGTATCTGAATTGAAAGGGAAAATATGCAAAATTTCGAAATCCAATTGTTGACTTGTTGCTAAATGAAGCAATGAAATAGAATTTCTATCTCTTGTGAACAATCTTAAACCTACCAGTTCGGTGAACTTGACAATAGCAATTTCATCTGGAGAGGCAGCTTGATAGGATACATTTCCGTAGTCATCTTCATCATCATATGTTGGTGTTACATTATGACATAAGGCCAAAGTTAATACGATATCACAAACTTTGGAATTTAAATCTTTCTTTTTTAAATTGTCATTAGTATTATTCATTTTCCCCACGTAATCTGTTACAATATCGAGGGAATCACCAGCATAACTTACAGCACCTAGATGCAATTTCTTCATTTCCATATCATTTTGGGTTAATGTCCCAGTTTTATCGCTTAATAAATATTCAATTCTTCCTAAATCTTCTGGAATTGTAGAAGTACGAACAATTGTTTCAGGAATTTCTTGATCTCGTTGGATTTGAGAAGCATATACTGATTTTGCTAAATCAAGATTCACTCTCAAGGAAACAGGGATAATTGTAGAAAATAAGATAAGAAACCTCATTATATCGATATACCAAGTAGATTTTAATGGAAAACCGTTGGCTATTACCAAAATTACCGAAAGCAAAAATACTACAGCACATAGTATTTTTGATAAACTATTAATTTCTAATTCCAATAAACCAGTCTTAACACCCGATTTTGTAGTATTCAACAGTTGTCTTGTTTCAATTCCAGTGTATACTACCATGGCTATAGCAGTACCAGATGCTAAAACTGTATTTGCCCATAAAGTTTGGTCAATGGTTAAGGCAAATGTTTGATTATGGCTTGAAGGACTAACAGACCCAGCTTGCTGTTGGGGATGGTGGATTAACTTACCATTGAAATGATGAATTGATTTTGTAGGTTTGTTGACTATAATGGATATATTATTGACCAATTGATCGATGTTCGTAATAGACTGAGTGGCATGACAAGCAATCCTTAATTTCCAATCAGTTTCACCATCTAATTGATCAGTCTTTATAAACGATTCACCAGTCAGATCTGAAGATTGTAATAAAACCATATCAGCAGGTATCCTGGTATCTTTATGAATTCTGACAAGATCACCAACCTTCAAGTCTCTGGATTGGACGTATTTTACGTCTTGCGACAAAGAATTATGATTAAGAACTTCATATAACTCACCATTCTGTTCTTTATCACGTCTACGCCTCTGTATGTCATCACCAGCTTCTTTCATCATAGTTACAGTTAGCACAAAAGCAAGTGGAACAATATACGAAGAAAGGTACCCAATTCTTAGTTGAGGAATAATTTGGGATAATGCAACTAATAGAAAATATAAATTAAAAAAGAACTTGAATTGTTCGTACAATATGACTGGAATAAAAGTTATTGGGTTGTATTTGGCATTTGAAATAGCATTTGTTGGATAAGAGCCTGTACCTGTTTTGTTATTATTTCTTGGTGAGATATATCTTTCCTTTTCAAAACCATCACTTTCGTCTGCTTTGTTACGCACTATGAACTGATTATACTCATAATTAATGTACCTTATAAACTCAATACATTTATGAATAATGCTCTTGGATCTGCCAGGCAACACCAGATTGCCATTTAGTGACGTGGTTGGCGTTAAAAGCGATATATTTTGATGTGTAACATTCCCGATGAGTGGCGAACTATCATCACTTTCATCCATGATATCCATACTGTTCCTCTTCCCAGGATATACGGTAAGTGGGATGGCTCCGGCGGTGCCTTGGTAACTTTGACGTGAGCTACCTATACTATGAGAATATCCGAAAAGATTATTCGAGGCATTATTTAAAGCCCTGTCTAATGAATTATCAAGGTCATCAAAGGAGTTGGCATCGTCATTTGACGAGTATCGCCTAGATGAAGCCATTGTTGAGCAATCAGTCTTAAGTTCAGTAGAAAGGTTACGTACGTACTAAATTTAAATTGATCTAATCGTCTTTTGAAGTTACACAAAACCACCATGATTGTATACAGTTCTAATGCCATTTGACACGGCTAATGGTGATAACGCCTATATTATAAAACTAACATTTCGACGAAGTATGTTGTATTCTGAAGGAGCACCTGAAGGTGTCTTAATTTCGGAACATCTAAAGCTTGCTCAAAGTTCTAGAGGGATGAATGATTTATCAAGAAAATTAGAATACTTAGCGGACTTACAACTGGGGAAGACCAATACCTTTTATAAAAAACTCTTCGAGTTTGTAAAGATACGGCTCTTTGGAAATGAGAATACATTTGAGAGGTTTGTTCTAGATATGGAACCCAATGACTGCTCTCTAATAGCCAAATATGCTAAGGTTTCAACGGTGGACTTATCTACCCAGGCATCAATTTCTGTAGATGAGCTTTCACTAAGCACTTTGCATATTCCTCATCCATTAATCAACTTTATGAGAAATGAATCGAACCAAGTGGAAACCTTAGATATACAGAAAGAATTAAGTGAAACGCCGATATTATTGTTCATCCATGGATTGGGGGGACAGATGTCTCAATTTGAGCCTCTCATGGGTTTATTATCACAATGCCTGGAGATATTTTCATTAGATTTACCTGGCTTTGGAAACTCTAAATCAGATTTCTCTCAAGATATGAAAACAATAACTGAGATTTCTGAAGACGAAAAGACTAAGATTTCTTCTAGTGTTTCGAATATGAGTAACGACGATTTTACAACGGAAAATATAGTCAGTATAATTTACGAATTTATAGAACAGAATATCCCAAAAGACAAGAAAATTGTGTTTGTTGGGCATTCTATGGGAACTCATTTATCTATTAAGGTAGCCAAGAAGTTACCAACACATAAGGTAGAGGGCTTAGTGCTTCTATCACCACCTCCTTTAGTTGACGATATAACAGTAGAGGAGAATAGACCAGTGAAGCGTGGATCTCACATGCTAAAGGTATTTGATTTTTTTCCATCTTTGTTCGACTCTTTTAGAATATGGGATAGATTACAAGGTTTAGACAGTAAGAGTGTATCGAGGCAGCTATCAAAGCTTAACTCAGAAAAAATTCATACAAAATTAAGACAATTACGTTGGAATATGGATATTAGTTCAAGTATTATTTTGAAGTATGTCCATGGATTCAACAAAGCTACATATTCGGATTTGATTACAGGAATCTCAAAATTTAACGATGACCCATTCGATAGTTACATTTACGAAAAAACGCTATTAATAGGAGGAACTGATGATCAAGTAACTTCAGTTAAGAATATTAAGGAAATCCATAACTTTTTAACCACTTTTTACAAAAAGGATGTTTCATCTACTATAGAAATAAATAATGCTGGCCATTCATTACTTTTAGCAAAACCTGAATTTATCAGCGGAATGGTCTTAAATCACATGGAACTGAAATTCCCTGAGCGTTTACGTTTATCGGCTGCTTGGGTTCTTAAAGTTAAGGCAGAGATATCTGGAGATAAATGGGGGTTGAAGAATGAGTTAAAATGGTTAAAACTAAAACCAGTGTCTAGTAATATTACTCGTAGAAATGGGTCAGAAATTGCTCCACTTTTAGGTATGAAGACTTTAAGGGAGGATGATAGTGTTCATTCTCCTTTGGCTTTGGAAAATTCCTTTTATGGCAAGAATGGAAACTCAGTAGTGGTCCCTTATGGTAAGCTAATAGCCATAATAGATATATCTGCTGATATTCCGCCATATAGTCCGAAGTCTTTTAAGATTATCAAGTACTACAAATGCGCAACAGTTTCAAAGGTTGTTCCTGACCAATTTGCTGTTAGAAGATTCATTGATTTAGTCGATGATATACTCTCGGAAACTGATATAGAAAATCCATTAATAGCAGTTCACTGCCATTATGGATTTAATAGAACAGGATTTTTAATCTGCTGCTATTTAATTGAAAGATTAGGCTGGTCTGTGAGGGAAGCCGTAGAGGGATTTAAGAAAGCAAAAGATCCTGGTATTAAGCATCCACATTTTATAGATGCTTTGTACGTCAGATATGAAAATTAGCTTTCTTGAATAGAAATAAAAAGACTGTATAAATTCTAAGAATCGTATATAATTTGTAAAATAATAAAAAGTCATATTAGCAATTTTTAGCACGTGCGAATTTCTATAAAAACAAATTGAGATCTGTACTTCTTAATGTTGATATTCTAGTTTATTAATGAAGTTTGGAGAATCATTAAATGACGGTATAGTACCTGAATGGAAGAACCAGTATGTTGACTATAAGCTGGGAAAAAAATTAATAAAAAAATTGGTGCAATTAGGAGAAGAGCAGAGCAGAACGAGTGTACTCGAGACTGATGATAAGACCCCATTACTTCAACCATCCCCTAATAAAAATAGTATTAGATATAACGAGAGCAATGATTCTCATTCAGTAAGGGATGGGAAAGGTGCCATGCTGGATCAAGCACCAAAATTTCGTTCACGGCCATCTATATTCAACTACTCTTTGCGTTCAACTGGAAAACACATAAATTATGGGGAACTGAATAAAAACTTCATGAGATGGTTGGACTTAGAATTGAAGAAGGTAGAATTATTCTATGCTGAAAGGGAGCAGGAGGTATACGAGAAATTTTTATTCTTGCAGGATCAGTTGTATCAACTTAAAGAACACAGAGAACTTAGAAATAAGGGCCTCTATAATATGAAGACCAAACCTGCCAATAGAGTGAACCACTTTGCATATCACACCAAGAAAATATTTTCCTCATTAAGCAAGCTCGAATACCCTTCTCTACCTTCTGGTGTATTTTTAAACAAATTTAGAACGAATAATATTAGTGATATATCTATGGATACAAAAAGTGATCCTTATGATAAAAATTACAAAGAGAATAGAATACGAAATGGTGATTCTGCGTTTGAAGTCGAGAATGATAATTCATCTTTAGATTCCGTTAATTTACATTTCCAAACGCGGCAATCATCTAGTGATAGAAGACGAGATTATGTTTCCAGGAGAGAGAAATTCGGAGTTCCCTATCTCTACGCTCGACATCATTTAAAGGAAGCAACATTTGAACAATATAGATCTCTATCTTTATTGAAATCTTTTAAAATATTGAATAGAACTGCTTTTAGGAAAATAACGAAAAAGTATGATAAAGCAGTGGATGCTTCAATATGTGAACCGTACTTAAGAAAAATTGATTCAGAAGCTTATTTTCAAACTAGTGATATTGTGGACAATTTAATATCTCATATAGAAGATATTTATATTACTTTCTTCGATCCTGAAACTTCAGATAGAAAGCACTCACTAGAAAAACTAAAAAGTTTTGCATATGTGAATTATGGTGATTTCAAACAACCATCTTACTACCTGGCTTTTTTTTCCTCAGGTCTTTTTCTAGGATTTGGAATTCCTCTTTTTACATTAGGATTATATACTGCTTTGCATGATTTATTAAGTAACAATTTTGCCGAAGGAGTGTCTCTATTACAAATTTGGGGTGGTTTTTTTTTATTGAACATTATGTTTTTATTGTTTGGAGTTAATTTATGGGTATTTGATTATTTTAAAATCAATTATAAGTTTATTTTTGAATTTAATAGTACGAATGCTCTAGATTACAGGCAATATTTTTTACTTCCATCTTCTGGCATCTGTTTACTATCATTGGTTTTGTGGTTTAGTGCTAATGATTTCTGGCCAACCCAATTTCCAGCTCGAGATTGGCCATGGATATACCTTGGAATTATGCTAATTATATTTCTTTGGCCCTTCAATCATTTTTATGCGTCAAGCAGGAAGTGGCTACAAGTTGCTCTCTGGAGATTATTATTATCAGGATTCTATCCTGTTGAATTTAGGGATTTCTTCATAGGTGATATTTTATGTTCACTTACTTACACCATGGGAAACATATCATTTTTCTTTTGCTTATATGCTCACCATTGGAAAGGAATATCAAATGGTAATAATTCTTCTCAGAATATTTGTGGGTCATCTCGATCCAGATTGATGGGTTTTTTCAGTACTCTTCCTACAATTTTAAGATTATTGCAGTGCATAAGACGTTACATGGACACTGGTGATTGGTTTCCACACTTAGCAAATATGCTAAAATACGCAATCAGCACCCTATATTATTGCTTGTTGAGTGTTTATAGAATTAAGAAGAATAAAACAAATCGAAGTGTTTTTATCGTTTTTGCTATCATTAATTCATTATATACGTCTACTTGGGATATTACAATGGATTGGTCTTTATTACAAGGTGGTTCTAAAAATGTTCTTTTAAGGGATCATTTATTTTTCAAGAGACCCGTATATTATTATTCAGCAGTCATTTTAGACGTTATTTTGAGATTTCAATGGGTTTTTTATGCGTTTTTTAGTAATCAGATTCAACAACTGGCTGTAACAAGTTTTTGCATTGCATTTGCAGAAATTATTAGGAGGTTCATGTGGATATTCTTCAGAATGGAAAATGAACATTCTACGAATGTAAATCTTTTTAGAGCCTCAAGGACAGTACACCTCCCATACGAAGTTCAAAGCAAAGTCGATAGAGCGATTAAAAGACTAGTTTACTTAAAATATGAACCTATATTTGAAACCTATGGAGAAGAAAATGTTAAAAGGCTAAATATTTCGGATTCAGATAATGATTCAAGAAGAGAGCAGAATTATCCAGAAGAAGAAATGGATTTGGGAGCCCATAATGCTGCAAAATCGGTTACTAAATCAACATTACTTAATTTAAGCGATGCATTGAAAAAGGCACATATTAAAGATTTTCAGAGAAGAAAGACAGTTTTACCGCTTAACATTTCGGATGACGAGGATGAGGACTACGAAGCAGAAGACCAAACAGAGGATCAGGCTGATAGAAATAGCAGTAATGATGGCACAGATAACAATATTTGAGACTTCACATCTACAAGTACTAATGCTAGATTTCAAATGATCAGAAGAATAACCAGATATCCTCATATTAGCATATATTATAGCATTCATTCTAATAGTATATAAATTAGATATTTTTTTACGCGACAACGTAAAATTCACTTGATACTTAACCAATTACGAGCTTACGTCTCCATGGTAATCTTTAATAATAGAATCGACATCATCAATATTTAATTGTCTTACATCACCCAATTTTTTAATTTTTTCAGTCACTTCTTTACATTGTTCATCAGTCAAGTGCAAATTCAATTGATCAACCCTAGATTTAATAGCATTCCAACCAGTTAATCTATTAGCAAAATGAATATATCTGGTTAAACCAAAGTCAGACGGACATAAAATTTCATAAGTAGAAGGGTTTGCTAAGATCGCTTTTGCATGAATACCAGCTTTATGAGTAAATGCACAAAATCCAGTAACTGGGTTATTAAATGGGATGTTAACTTGAACAGATTCAGCCACTAAGTTCTCTAAGTCTCTTAACTTGTGTAATTTATACTTTGACAAAACATAATCTCTATCAGCAGCAATCATTCTAGCCATTAAACCACCCAATGGTGTAATACCATTTCTTTCACCAATACCCAAAACAGAAACATCAATTAATCTTGCACCTCCTTCTAATGCAGTATAAGCATTTGCAATGGCACAACCAGTATCATTATGGAAATGACATTCAATATCACATTTAACAACAGATTTTAAAGTCCTAACTAACTCATAAACTTGTCTTGGATTAGCACCACCAACAGTATCAGCAATACCAACTCTATTAACACCGATCTTGTCTACAGTCCTGTAAATATTCAACAAATCAACAAGATCAGATCTAAACGAATCTTCTGAAGAAAATCTTATTTCTATTCCCTTAGATTTAACGAATTCAATAACTTCCACAGCCGATTGTGCGATGTAGTTCATGTCTTTACCGTGAGAATATTTCCTCAAAAATTGGGATGTTCCGATAACAACATCAACACCATCGACACCTGTTTCAACCGCCACCTTTGCGTCGTCCATATGACACCTGATATGCGTCAAGATTTTTGCTTTCAAGCCAAGCTTACAGATGGCTTCACAATCTTTTCTACTTTGTTCTGAAGCCACAGGAGACGTGAGTTCTATATAGTCAACACCAAACTCATCTAAAGCTTTGGCGATTTCAATCTTTTTTTCAGGTGTGAAGAACGAGTTGGCGAATTGTTCACCTTCTCTTAAGGTACTTTCAATCAACTGAAAGTTACCAACATTAGACAAGAAATCTGCAGGATCAGGGCCGTATGGATTAGAATCGATCATGGCCTGCGATCTGTGTACATCCTCACTAACTTTGGTGAAGCCTTCTGGAGCTGACATTTTAGAATATAAGCTAATTATAAGGATTGTATAGGTTAAACCCATAGGAATAACCTCATATTTCTAAGATAAGATGGGGATGAGAATAGTCATTACGTAATTGCTTATATAATCAACACTTCCACGGATAATTGCAAACTACTAACGAGAGATGAAAGAGTCTAGTTCAAGTATGCGATACTGTGGGCGAATGGTATCTGAAACCACTGTAGTGGCGTCTTCTATCTTGACTAATATCTATGAGCGATAGAATGCAAGCAAGTTGTATGTCCAGGTCATCAATTTCTGTCGTTGTGCTTTGAATTTGGCGTTCTTGAATGCTTTGATTCCTTTCCATTTCTTCTATACGTCGTAAATCCTCTACAAGTTCCTGTTGACTGTTCTGCGCTGGGATACTAGATATGATTGTAGGTAGTATGTCGTTAAATTCCAAATCGTCGATATGGTGGATTTTCCAGAGATCGATATCTGGCGGAAGAAGATTAAATTCCGTAAAATGCTGAATGGAGACATCAAGGATATCATTATTGGGGACCAAGGCCTTATTCACCCGTAACACAGGGGCAAATCTGGGGTCAAACGAGAATATATCGAGATATTTATGGAGGTTTTCTCGGTATGGTGGGACTTCTTCTTCTGTATCCACATACTCGTCTAGCGGCGGAGGACTCTCTATAGAAGAACTATCCAGCAACTCGTAGCTATTGTTGTGTATTCTGTTGGAATTTTCTGCGGTGGTATGTACAATAGTATGCGATGAATTAATATTTGGTGGTAAATTGGCAGCATGCGATATTTCGTTATCAGCAAATGCATGTGTTTCGCTGATATCTAGGCTGGGCGAAGTTCTCAGCGACGGATTAGACACTCTTTCGCTGTTATATTTTCTTCTATTAGTATTTATTTGCATTTGGCCTTGTGTAGAAACATTCCTAGAAAAGTGCAGCAGGTCCTGCGAATTTGCTGCTCTTGCCCGTCTCTGTCTTTGCTGCTGTCCTGTAGATGTCTGAGGTTGCTGTGTCATCAGGCTAGCCAAGAGTGGGATAAGGATTATAACACTTTAAAACACTCTTATTTGATTAAAAAAACTTTAATATATCTGAACTGGGCAGCATCCAGGAAATCCTATTCCAAAGATTATTTTTAACCCCAAAACCTTCACCAAAGATGGCTCGACTTAAACCCAAAATTTTAATTCCCTCTTACGGAAAAAAGAATTGTGTACTCCAGGCTACAGATAGTTCTTCTCTCCATATATATATGTTTCTACGCATATATAGTATTCTGGTGTGCCATTGCACAAGCATAATTTTTTATTCTGCCAGCCCTCTCCGTAACCACTCACAGTGCGTTGTTGGCTTATTCGTAGACTCTACATGTATGGTATGTTGATTATACAAGGAATAGGTATTTATTTCATATTTATACGATATTTTATTTGAATTGATACACTGTCAACCACAATAACCCGAAAAGGCCAAATGTGGCCCGAAAATCTGAACTACAAAAAAGGACCCTAAACCCTCCAATTGCCATAAGGGGCCCTCTTACTTCTTCAAATTTTCAATTTCGCTTTCCAATTTGTTGATGGTGTCCTTTTGTTTTTGCAACTTTTCCTTCAATGCCTTCAATTGTTCGGCCTCGTGCTTCTTGATGTAGACGTTTTCGGCGGCCTTTTCCTTTTCGCTGAAGGCGTCGTTAGCTTGGTTGATAGCACCTTCGGTCATTGCAACTCTTGCGGTGGAGAAAGCTCTGACAGGCGATTGCAAAGTGCGCTTACTAATTTGAGACAACATCACGGATTCTACTATGTAATTGATAATTTGATATCTTAGAAAGAAGAGAAAACGAAATCGGCGGCGCTGGAAAATCTACTCCAGAATTTAATGAGGAGCGATCATTCGCTATTATCACCATGACTATGATCACGTGCCACAAACCTCTGGCTCCATAAGAATCGTCTTGTTCCATAAGAACCTTCTGGCTCTGATAAACTACATTATTACTAAACTGTTCTATTTACAAGTAGGAACGAATGTTTTCGTAGAAGTTGATACACTGTGTATCTTACGGTGTTAATACAACGCTGTATTTCTCAGTTTTTCATTTATTCTATTCGCTATATACAAATACGTCTTCTTTGTAGTTTACATGTTTCTCTTAGGAATGTATCTGGAGTGCTTGTGGGTGGAAGCCAACAAGCCACAGCATCTAGCTCTCTTGATGGCGGCAGATAACTTCTTTTGGTTCTTAGATGAGCAGCCAGTGACCTCTCTTGGCAAGATTTGGCCGGTGGAGGTCAAGAATCTGGATAATATTTCTGGCATGGTGTACAAGTCGGATGGGTCAATACCTGTTTGTTCGAATGGATCTCTGGTGTTGATGGCGTTATTCTTGGATCTGAACAATCTCTTTTCGATGTCTATTTTGTCGTTGGAAAAGTCAAATGGGTCGTATGTGTCTCCGGCAGAGAACTTTTTGGTGAATGCCGAGTCGATCGAAATAGGTGCCTGTGTAGTTTCTTGCAAGGATCTGGCGATGCCAACCACTTTGCTTGTGATGGAGTTTGTGTTCATGGTATTGTTCTTGGACCACGACTCGCTGCTTCTCATTTCTGGCGTAGAAGGCAAACTGTTTCCAACAACCAGCGTGTGCGAGAAGGAACGACACATTGTTTTCATGCAGTTTCTGTAGCCAACGGCCCTGTTAGCAATCATTATGTCTTTCTGTTTCGTGTGGAAGATTGCTTCACTGTGAATATGAAAATTTCCATTGAGAATTTAAAAATTGAGACCATCGGTTTTGTGTCATGAGAGAAGAAAAACTTGTTGAGACAATGATGTTCACGTACTTAGTAAGACGGCTAAGTCAAAATATTCAAATCGTCACGATAGATATACTTCATTTGTATTGATTTGGATTTAGTCGTTTTGAACCCACAGATAGGTAGTAAATTTGTGTTACAATAAGGGACGGATTGACAAAGACCCTATTGATTAATTGCGGTTACAGGACAATATATTTAGTTAAACCAATTTTTTAAACACCGTTAATCGAAGGCATCAGTGTTGCTAAACGTACAAATAACCGCTTTTTTGCCTGGGAATAATTGCTATTAATACTGTTACTATAGACACAAAAACTGATAGATACCACAATAGAATATGAGTGAAAGAGGACCAGAGCAATGGTTGGAACAAATAAAGAAGTGCATTGCGTTGTCAGAATCTGATATGAAACAGCTTTGTGAGATTGTGAAAGAGCTTCTCATGGAAGAATCCAATATTCAACCTGTACAGTCCCCGGTGACGGTTTGCGGTGATATACATGGTCAATTTCATGATCTCTTAGAATTGTTCAGAATCTCGGGAGGGTTGCCTACAGATGACAACAATTCCAACTATATATTTTTGGGTGATTACGTCGATAGAGGTTACTTTTCCTTAGAAACCTTTACATTGCTCATGGTGTTGAAAGTAAAATACCCACATAGAATAACGTTAGTTAGAGGAAATCACGAATCAAGACAAATTACACAAGTTTATGGATTTTATGAAGAATGTTTAACCAAATATGGTTCTACCACCGTTTGGAAATATTGCTGTCAAGTTTTTGATTTCCTCACATTAGCTGCTATTATAGATGGGAAAATATTATGTGTTCATGGAGGATTATCTCCCGAGATTAGAATGTTGGATCAAATTAGAGTTTTGAGCAGAGCTCAAGAAGTTCCTCATGAAGGTGGGTTTTGTGATTTAGTATGGTCAGATCCTGATAATGTTGATACGTGGGCCGTTTCACCAAGAGGTGCAGGATGGTTGTTTGGTTCAAAAGTAAGTAGAGAGTTCAACCATATAAATAATCTTAGCTTAATTGCTAGAGCGCATCAATTAGTAATGGAGGGTTTCCGTTACCATTTTAAAGAAAAAGATGTGGTCACGGTTTGGTCTGCTCCAAACTATTGTTACAGATGTGGAAATGTTGCTAGTGTTATGCAAGTCGATGAGAATTTGGATCCTAACTTTAAAATATTTAGTGCAGTGCAAGATGGTGATTTAACTGTAAAGAATAATGTCAATAAGCAACAAAGAAG
The DNA here is from genome assembly GCA_032927745.1 of Schwanniomyces capriottii. NCBI lineage: Eukaryota > Fungi > Ascomycota > Pichiomycetes > Serinales > Debaryomycetaceae > Schwanniomyces > Schwanniomyces capriottii. Next base: position 668,562 of record JAVSEF010000004.1, read on the forward strand.
TGACTATTTCCTTTGATATGCACATAGAAGCTTTTTTTGTGGCGAACTTGCAAATTTCCATTTTCTTAACGTTATATTTTTCATCAGGTTGTACTTAATTTTTTATTGACATGAGCTGGAATTCTGATACAATATTAGAAGAGAGATGGAATTAACCAGCAATACACCATGGTATAATGTCACAAATTTTCATTGTGAAGTTCTAATCTTCACCTTAATACGAACTCAATTCTCTCCCTGTAATGATGATGACGAATGTAATTGTTTCATTTTTATTAAAATTTATAATTATACTTCCTACATGGTATTCCTTAATTATTTTAAATAAAATACAATCCTTTTAAAAAAATCGTATTACGAATTTATAAATAATGCAATTTACTATAAAAATTAGAATAGGTTCTACTTCTTACCCTTTCTTCTTTTACGCTTAATTCCAATGATCTTTTTAACATCGTCAGATAAACCAGACTTATCATTCTTAGCAGAATCATTCTTACTTTCAGATAAAGGTTTTGGGCCCTTATTCATGTTACCCTTATTCATATTACCTTTCTTACCAGATCCTTTTCTAGCTTTTTTATCTGTCTTTCTACTTTTAGCATTGTTATCTCCTTCATCATCTTGGTCATCAGTTCTCTTTCTCTTTTTATCATCCTCAGGGTTTTTACCATTATTGCGAAGTTGGAACGTTTTTTCTCTTCTTCTCTTAACAACTTGAGCATTTTCAACGGCAAATTCTACAATTAATCTTCTCTTAGACAATCCTTCCAATTCTGCCATTTTCTTTTCTTCTTCATCTAAACCTTCTACAATTTCTGGAATAGTGACCTCATGGGCATTTAACCATCTCAAGGCCATCAATGCAGCTTTATGATCTCTACATTCAAGGAAACCATAACCTCTACTACGACCTATTTCACCACTTCCTTTAACTTCATTAATAACTTTAGCTTGCTTGATGACACCAGTATGCTTAGTTTTCTTCTTTAAGTTTTCTTGAGTTTCAAACTCACCCAACTCATGTTTCAATTTGACAGAACGGTTTATTTCTTCTTTTGATAAAGGTTGTCTTTTTTCCTCCTTTACTTCAGTTGCAAATTGAACGATAGCCTTTCTACCCAATGCCTTTAATGCCTTAGAATTCATAGCTCTTGGAAGGTTTCTAATAGCTAATCTTGTAAGTGATAAATGCAAGGTAGGATTCTTGTTTAACTGTTGTGTTCTTAATTTATACGACTTTTCTCTTAATTCTAAATCTGTTTTTGAAATAAATTGAGCTAATTTCGAATTTTCAGTAATTCTACCTTCATTCATTAAGAATAAATTACGTTTATCTTTGTCACCAGGAGCTTTTCCTAATACTTCCATTCTATTTCTAGAGTTTCTCTCTTGTAATTCAGTAGCAGATTTTCTATCCACAGAAGATGTAATAGATAAAATTCTACCTTGATATACGTAGTCAGGGGAAACATCATCTGCTATCAATAAAGAGGTAGATGCAACCGATGGGGCTCCTTCTAAACATTTTGTAAAAGAATCCACCTTGTAGAATGCAACGAAGGCTGAACCTTTGGCAAGTCCAGTTTCTTTGTCAACAACAGGTAATGCATATTTCACAGGTCCAAAACGTTCAAAGTGCTCTTTTAAAGTATCTTCATCAGCATCATATGGAATATTACGAACAAATATAGAATAAGCTTCTTGCTTATTTTTCTTTGGCCACGAAGGCTTGTCATCTTCACTTTCCAATTCTTCTTTTTCTTCCTCCTCTTCATTGACATTTTCGACTGAATTGATGTCATTTAAATCATGGAATTCTTTATCTTCTTCAGCTGATGATTCATTGTCACTATCACCATTATCTTCATTGGCATCTTCATTTTCATCATCATCATCCTCTTCCATATCGTCGTCTTCTTCTTCTTCCTCATCTTGTTTAATGGCCTCCCATTTAGACTTCTCGACTGCTAAATCTACAGCAACTTCTCTTCCATCGATTTTCAAGCCAACCAATTCCTTCACTGCCTTTTCTGCTGCTGCCAGCTTTTTCATAGTAACAAAAGCAAAACCACACATTTGTCCGCCTTTCTTCTTAGGGATATAAGCGTCGAACACAGCACCAAATCTGGAAAAGATTTTCTTCAATTCATCTGGTTTCTTACAGGACCAAGGTAAGTTACGGATAATCAATCTTGCTCTTCTTTTCTCTATGGGGGCCGCATCTCTGGTTTCCCTTGTTTCTCTGGTTTCTGTAGTCTTGTCTTTACGGTCTCTTCTCTTCGCAATATCAACTCTCAATAAACGGTTCTTGAATTTATCCTTTTTGGAGTCAACCAATGCAGTTAATGTGTCATCGTCTGAAGTAAACGAAACGAAACCAAACCCTCTAGATTTCTTGTTTTCGTCGGTAACTATCACGGCGTGCTTTACTGGTGCATATTGTGAAAAAAATTCTAATAACTCTTCAGAAGTTGCTTCAAATGGAATGGAACGAATGAACAACGTCCTTCTATCCAAACCTTCACCTGACTGAGCATCTTTCGGCTGGGCTGCAATATCTACTTCTGACATCCTTGATACCTACAATACAATGAAGAAGAGATGGATCTTGAATAAAAAAATACTATGCAGAGCATCTCATTTTAATTTTCAGTTACCCGGAATATCAAATCAAAACATATATCGATTTGTATCATAAACTAAAGACTTATGTTCTAAGCAGACAATGGCTTCTTCCGATAAAGTGTTTAAGAATGTATTGCCTAACACATATGTACCTTTAATACCCAAGAAGGATTTGATCAATGTGTTGGCTAGACTTCCCAAGATTTCGCTATTGGAGCTCATGTGTGTTTGGCCCAAGCTAGAAACTACACAACCACAAGTTACAAAGAAGAGCAAGCAGAAGAAAATGAACGAGGCAGTGGTTGAATATGCCCGTGGGACCAAGTCGCTGAAAACTGGCAAAAGAGTGCCGAAAAGAAAGATTATCGATAAGATTTTATTTGAGTACTGGGCGGAAGGCTTGAATCTTTTGCAACTTTCACAGGTGGATTGCCAGCTAATTGTAGACCGTCCTAACGCTTACTATTGGAACCTGTCCACTGTCCACGATTCACATGGAAAAGAGGTGCCAATCGTGCTAGATCCCAAAAAGTTTTTACAGTTAGTTGCACAGGAATTGAGTAACTTATACGTGACGTATATTTATGTTTGTCGACACCCACGATTTCCGTTGATAATTATTAGAGTCCAAGTATTTGATATTCCCAACATGTCGCTATCGTTTAAAAGACCGCATATTTCGTCTCGTAAACCTTATTTTTTGGCTGTACCTATTAACTCACCGCATCTTATCCATTCACCTGGAAATGACCTAGTTACGAATATTGTACTACAAGTAGTAGAAAGATGCTTACCACAAAACCCGGGGAACTTGTTACACATATCTAAACAAGAGGGCCAGATACCTATAAGATCGTTGGAATCGATGCATATCTTGAATGGAAGCTCGAGATTTGGAAATAGTTTGGGTATATGGACACCATATGCAGATGGAACAGTTGATATACATCCATTAGGCATGATTGAAAAGCATGCAGCATTAAAGGATACAAACAGCGATCCTAGCGAATTATCCGTACTTGAGAGAACAGCAAATATTAGATTCAAAGGTACAATTAATGGGAAACTTAAATCTGAAAAGTTATACGATGATACCAAGACTGGCAAATCAAAGAAGAGATTATTATATTTAAATGAAGATGAAGATGATGACAATTTTGAAGAGAATACTATAAAAAACGAATATGCTTCTATTACGCCAATTCAATATGCAGAGTTTTCTTTACAGAATAAGATTGGTCGTGGATACTCTTCTATTAAAATGAAGTTTACAGGAATGGATGTGTTTGCAGGTCTACACGAACTTTCTGTAAAAAATGACGATATATTAAATCCCTTCGAAGTGCCTCGTTGGATAACTGGTGAAGAGGGTACTAGCTGTGGAGTAGTCAAAGATGGGAAATTCTATAAAAATAGCTTTAATTAATAACCTAGTTTAGACAATAAGCCTTTGATTAAGTTCACTATATTTTCCTCGCCTAAATGAGTAGCTGTTCTTGATAAAGTTTGTAAAATTTCAATATCCTTATTTTTGAATGCCTCTTGGGATGCCAGAATTAGATCATTGTTCTTAACAAATAATTGAATTCTCTCTGAATAGGTTATATTTGTGCAATTCAGAATATAGCTTGATATTTGGTCATTTGGTGCATCGCACCTCATACATACTTCAACAAATGGCTGAAATCCAATAGGTGATTTTAAATTAGTATTACTAGCGGAAGAATCTTGTACAAATTTGTATAGTTTATCAAATTCACCTAATACCGAATATGTTTGAAGTACCAAATACCAGAACTTCTCATTGGATACCTTAAACTCTTTTACAACCTTTGACGCTTGTCTTATTTGATGCATTTTTATAAGGAGTGTTATAATTGACGTGACTGACTTTTCTTCAAAGAAGTCATCATGATATATTTCTCCCAATTTTTTCTTTAATTCTAACAAGTCTCTTTCTTTATTATAGAATTTAGCTACGTTATGATCTGAAGTTCTAAGCGACATCTTAGATAAAGAATGCTTATATGAATCATAATTTTCACTGTGTAATATCGAGTGCTTAACTTTAAACATGTCAATTTCATACTTTTTATCCTCCAATTTATAGAATGTCTCAAGAGACTTCCTATCTTTAATACCTATACTCTGAATCCAGAAATTACAAATCAAATCGCCGTTCACAATTAATTTCTCTTCTTGTTTTGTTATTCCATAATTTTCCAAATCTGTTTTATCTGTCAAAGACTGGATTTGTTCATTCTGGTTTAACACTTTAAAAAATTGAGATGATGAAAGACTATCTTGTAAATGTAACAAGATTAATTTGCATAAATCAAACTCACAAGATTGCAAAGATTTAACCAAAGCAACTTCTAACGATTCAAATTCCATATAATATTTGAATCTTCGTAATATTGATGGTTCTAAAATAATTAAAAGCTTGCATAATTGATTTCTTCCTTCTTCATGTGCTACTTCAAGGACTCGCCCCACTGGAGGAGCTATATCTGATAATTTACTTGCTACTATCTTAAATAATTCGAAATCAGATAAATTTAACTCCTTTTTAATTTTGGAACAGCACCATTCTATGTATACTTTTTCTTGAAATTCTTTCAAATTCAATAAATCGATTATTTTAAGAGAAAGATAATACAAGTTTCTTCGTATCAACATTTCAATAATTTCGTTCCAACCAATATTTAACAATTGTTTATAAGTGATAAATATTCCTATATCTGATGCATGAAGTTGATTAAGAACCTTGAGTGTATTAATTGTGGAAACGTATTTATCTGCATCGAAGAAATAATCATCATAAGCCTTACCAAATGAGACTGCTTTTAATATTTTTTTCTGCCATATTGGATTGAATTCCTCTAATGATGCCTCTAAGCAATCGACCATCGCAGAATGCAAGCTCCCATCAGATTTAAGAAGAGAAATACTGGAGTTTGCTTTAGATGAATTTGGATTAATCTGATCTACGCAATCTAATAATAAACTGCTAGGAGCAGACGAACCAACACGGTATAAATCAATTAACTTGTTATGTACACGAGATAAAAATTGAACTCTATTGTCAGTGATTATCCTTAAGCCGTCGCTTTCTGTTTTCAAAACCGGTATGGTAAAAGTTAAATCATTTGTGCTTTTCAATAGTAAATCTATATCAATGTCTTCTTCTTCTTCTACTATATCGTAAAAATAGGAGAATGATTGTTGATCTGGCCCAATTAACTTTAGCTCATCTCTGAAGGAAAGAACAATGGCATCATTTCCACACCATTTCATTTGATAGGGTAAGGACTGGTCGTTAGATGTGTCATATTCGAGAAAAACCTGATCGAAATCGTTATTTATGACAAATATGATTGATACGTTTGAATTAAGAAGAGCGACTAGTTGGCCATTGGGAGAGATAGAAACGTCAGAAAAAGGTCCATCAGTCAATCCATGATCAATGACTTCAAAGGAACCCAAGTCGATATCAATCTTAATAGTTAAAACAGTTTTGTCGTAACTGGCAATTAGTGATATGCTACCCTTTTCTATGTTAGAAGGTTCCAAGCAATTTATCCTTCGAAGATTGAAGTTTAGCATAGGAACGTAATAATTTCTAAAATTATCTAAGTCTGTCAAAATTAAGCCGTCACTCAATTCAATCGCCAAGTATTTGCCCCAGACATGCACCTTTTTGACTCTATATACCTCTTCCACTTCTTCACTGTTCAAACTTGTTATGTAATTTCTGTGCAATTTCTCACCATCTTCAGAACCAGCAGACACACCAACATGATCTAACGTTACCAATTCCTTGGTAAACGTATATTCGTTAAAATTACCTTTGAAATCCGTGTAGTATCTAAATTTCTGGTTACTCAAAACAATACATAACGCTTCGTTTCGGAAACCAACCCCTATAATATAGCTTTCGGCAGTGTTGTTATAATTTACCGAGTACAATTTGTTACCGCTGATGGTATAAATATCAATGACATTAGGATGGGGAACAAACTTGGAGCTCAATGCAATCAAAGTGCTGTTGGTAGATATGGACGTATTGTAATTTGTATAGAGGCTTTCCAACTTCCAATGTAGCTCCTCATAGCAATTGTTGATACTATAATAAACATCTCCAATACTGAACCATTCTAAGCTTGGATTGGATGGCATTGTTCTGTTGCCGCTTGGCTTTAAATAAACCTTACAGAAGAGTCCATTTATCTATTGAAATTGAGTACAGGAAATCTACGCGAGACATTTTCTCTTTCAGTTGAAGAAAGAATACAACTCCTGGTACAACTACAGAATGGAAGGCGGAAATGAATATGTTACGTTGGTGTCAGCAGATAATCATAGGTTTTCTATCTTGAAGGAGGTTGCACTGATTTCTTCAGTGCTCAGAAGTACCCAGGGATTCGAAGAGGGCAAGACCGGTAAAATCATTTTGGACATGGATGGTGATATCTTGGAATGCATAGTGGAGTATCTCTACTACAATTATAAGTATAGAGACCTAGCTGAAGATACAAATCTCCCAGAGTTCCACATACCCACACATTTGGCGTTGGAGCTATTAGTGAAGGCGGATTTTCTCGATATTTAATTGACATCCATATCGAAGATAGCTTATATTTATTAGTCCGGCAAATCAATGGCTGGAATGTCCCCCTTTTGTTACAGACTCATTAATTATCCTTTAAGACAAACTTCTGGCCGGGGTTGTTCTATATATGCGCTGGCATCATCTAAGAAGTTGCATTGAATCTTTTTTTATGGAAAAAGAGAATAGCTTTCTTAGATCATTATGAATATCTAACTTTCTTGACGAGAACACGATACATACCATGTATAACTAATATTAAACGTTACAGTAAAACGACATAGGTTCTTCAAAATGTCACACTTATATGTAGTCCGATAAGATGCCAGAAATCGGAACCCCATAAATTAAAGTCTCTTACTTTTAGATTCTTGAAATTGAAACCCATTAATAGATATGAGTGTATCGCTACTAGATGGCCTTACATATGAAATAAACACCTTTACTCAGGCTGGTGAATCGAGTTTAAAGAACTTACTAGAAGAGTCCCAGGGTTTCTTAAATGAGTTAAGAGACATTAGGTCCCAGTTAGAGAAGGAGAACACTACAGATAATGAAATGGACTATGATACCAAGACACTTGATACAGACCACTTAGAGGAAAAATCCAGCAAGTGGTATAAGAAATCAATTTCCCAACTTAAGGCTTACAATACGGCTACTAATAAGTTCCAGAAAAATATACTTTCTAATCAGAGCTATAACATTGATTTGGATGAAGCATATACGTTCCCATTGAATCTTGATAATTTTGCAGAGCCCTTTTGTAAGAGAAACAGCTCTTTATCGAATGTTGATGCACTGGAATTAAAGGAAGTAAAACAGGAAAATGAAGAGGAACTTATGAAAGCAATCATATCACATTTATTAAAGATTGGGCAATGTGATATTGTTAATGAACTAATTGCCAGTCTAAATGGAAATATATCGATTGATTCTACGTTATTGTCCAATTTCAAGTCGTTGAATGAAATTGTGGATGATATAATATTGAAACACAATCTACTGAAATCATTAAATTGGTTGCACAATAAGCGTGAAGATATTGCCATGAACAATGAAGTAAAGCAAGTGCAAATGACGGATAGTATTAGTGATGGAATTGAGTTTAAGTTCCATGTCTTACAATTTATTTTGCTTCTTTATGGTGACAATTCATTTACTTCTGACAACGCTTTAAACGCATATCTATATGCCAAGGAGAATTTCCCTAGATTTTTCAAATGCTACATTGATGAAATTTCCCTGATAATGACTTTATTGCTTTTCCAACTGCCAAATGAGAATGATGGCGAGTCTCAAAGAAAGTTAATGTCCAAGATATCAGAGCTCATCAAAAGAATGAAGGATATATTTGAAGGAGAAAAAGATGACAAACAGAGCGAATATGGAGAAATACTTTTCATCAGTGAAATATTGGCAAATTTTGAGAATATTCACAACCGTCATTCAATATTTGTCAATTTAGCTAACGATTTTATTTCTGAATATTGTAAAGACTTGAAACTTTCAAACGACTCGTCGCTTTTCCAAAGTGTATTGGCTGGATATTTGAACTTACCGAGCTTCTACAAGTATAACAAGATTCAATTGAAGCTTAATAAAGTCAAAGCAGGTGACAATTCTGTTTCAAATAATTCTGGGTTCCTTGAAGCGCCATATGACTTTGATATTCCCTTCCAGTTACCGGACTCTAATCGCTTTTTATTCAATTACCATCCTATATTCATTTGTCCAATCACCAAGGAACAACTTGTACCAGTTTTTAGCCCCGAGAACCTTCATGGACATGATCAAAGACAGAGGAGACAACAGGTGATACAGGACCATCAAGTGATACAAAATAACCCCGTAGTAGTACTCAACTTTTGCCAACATCTTGCATTGAAAGAAAGTGTTTGGCACTTGTCAAAGAAGGGTACAGACATATTTAAATGTCATTATTGCTATAAGAAACACAAGTTTTCAGATGTCACAGAAGCTTATTTTATTGATTTATAGTATTATATAGGTGTATGTTGGTAGAGAATTTAATCGAATGTCGTGCGACAAAAATTAACAGCCATCGGAAGATCAGATTATAATTTTTTGTCAAAGACATCAAAAATTCTAACGGTCAACATCATATAATATATAGTATGACAAGACATAAAAAGGCTGGAGATGACTCAAGTTTGAAGCTACTTATATCTGAGAAATCAATTTTGGGCGAGCCATGGGTTCCAGTTTATTCTACAGCTGTAGATTTTGAAGCTCATCACTTTGAAACTGCAATGTCAAATTTAATCAGACAACCAAATATCAACTCCACGATCATTATGAGAGCTGATATATTAAAGGAAAATGTATACGACGAAGAACATCTTTCTTCGTCGGTGACAAGTGAAGAAATTCAAAAAATTCCGGAGTTTGATTCCTCCGATGGTAGCGATTCTGTCTTGTTACACAGGTACTTGGATGATGTAAACTTAAGAACAATTCCCTTAGAAGACAGCCAAATAGAATTGAAGCCAAAGAGTGAAATAATAAGAAGAATGATACCTAGAAATCCATTTAAAGATCATATAATTAATCAAACATGTTTGACATTGTCAAATGGCTCTGACTCGGTATTTGTGGTCTATATCCCACATATTAAAACCAAAGAGGAAACCCCATTTTATTTGCCTCCAGTTTACGGCGTAGGTATTTTATATCATAAAGCAACCGTCAGCATAAACTATTTACCTTTCGAATTTGAGAAGCCAGAGTTGATAAGAACAATGGATCCGTTAGAACGACCAATAAGAATAGCGCTTCGCTTACTTGAAACCTCCACTAAACATTCTAAGGGTGCAAAGAGTGGTTATGAAAAAAGAGTTAATCATGATGTAGTCGTTCCGAAGATTGCATTCCAAAATAGATATATTAGTTTAAAGAAGAAATATTCATCAAACCTAGTCGATAATTGGTGTGAGAGCACGGACCCAAAGAAGCATGTTTTCGAGGATATAGCCATAGCAGCTTTTTTAATAGAATTATGGGCTTTGAAATATGAAAATAGAGATGCGTTTGAATTCAGAGACTTGGGCTGCGGAAACGGTTTATTGGTGTATATCTTAAATTCTGAGGGCTATAAAGGTAAAGGTATCGATGCTAGAGCTAGAAAGTCTTGGAAGACTTACCCTAAGGAAGTACAGGAAAATCTTTTAGACCAAATTATCATTCCTAGCATTCTTTTAAAGCCACATCCGGCAGTACGGAAATTGGCTCCTCATGTTACTGATAACGGTAGACTATTTCAAGTCCCAGAAACTACCACAAAGACAGACAAAAAAGCTGTTCCATTAATGTCATATTACTCCTCTGCCAATTTGCTTCAATCATCCCAAGTTTGTACCACTGACGAATTCCCTCCAAACACATTTTTGATTGGTAACCACTCGGATGAATTAACCTGCTGGATTCCATTGTTGAATTACCCGTTTATTGTGATACCATGCTGCTCTCATGCCTTAAATGGGTCAAAGATTAGGTACAATCCAAGAAAGCGTACTGCGAAAGGAATTCAGAATGTTTCAACCTATGGTGCCTTAGTGGACCATGTTGAAGATATTTCCATCCAAATGGGATGGAACGTCGGAAAGGAAATGCTTAGAATACCTAGCACCAGAAATGCAGCCGTTATAGGAACAGAGAAGAAAGAGCTGTTTGTAGACGAAGATAAAGAAATTACTGAGACTAGAATATTAGATATTCTTGCCCTTGAAGGCGGGGCTGAAGGATGGGTCGAAAACTCCATGTCATTAATGAAAAAAGCTCCTAGAAATCATTAGATTTTCTATAATTTATATTTATTTGTATGCTTCATAGATAATGTGTATAGTATTGGGACAATAATTAGTCAATTTGCCTGCATATAATTGATATACTTCATCCTGTATATACCCTTTTACACATACGCCTTCTTTCTGGTGAATATTGAAGTGTCAGTAATATCCTATCATAATTTGCATATATAACACTATTATATAAGCTTTTGAATAACATGACAGGCCCATCATCTCAGTAAGTATTTAGTTTGAATAGATAATATTTTGGAATATGATAAGTTGTCAATTGGATCGAGAATATCAGCTAACACGAACAGATTTCAACAACTTGAAAAACTAGGGGAAGGTACATATGCTACCGTGTATAAGGGAAGAAACCGCTCCACTGGAGCATTTGTTGCATTGAAAGAAATTAATTTGGACTCAGAGGAAGGGACTCCATCGACTGCAATTAGAGAAATTTCTATCATGAAAGAATTAGATCATGAGAATATCGTTACTTTATACGATGTAATTCACACCGAGAATAAATTAACATTGGTATTTGAATATATGAATGAAGATTTGAAAAAATATATGGAAACACATGGTAACCAAGGGGCCTTGGATTTGAAGGTTATTAAATCGTTCATGTTTCAATTACTTAAGGGTATAATGTTCTGTCACGATAATAGAGTGTTACACAGAGATTTGAAACCACAAAATTTATTAATAAGTGCTAAAGGGGAGTTGAAGTTGGGAGATTTCGGTTTGGCTAGAGCTTTTGGAATTCCTTTCAATACATTTTCTAATGAAGTTGTTACATTATGGTATAGAGCTCCAGATGTTTTGTTGGGATCAAGAGCATACACCACGTCAATTGATATTTGGTCTGCTGGTTGTATTTTTGCAGAAATGTGCACTGGTAGACCCTTATTTCCTGGAACTAATAATGAAGATCAGTTAGTCAAAATATTTAGACTTATGGGAACTCCTAATGAAAGAACCTGGCCAGGTATCTCACAATATACTAATTACAAGAGTAACTGGCAAATTTATGTTCCACAGGATTTACGTTTGATGATACCAAATTTGGATTCTATGGGATTAAATTTATTACAAAGTTTACTACAAATGAGACCAGATGCTAGAATTACTGCAAGACAAGCATTACAACACCCCTGGTTTCATGAGATATCTACACCAACACCATTAATGCAGCACTTACAAGATCCTTTCCAAGCAGATCCACAAACTCAACAACAAATGAACCAACATAATCAACAACAATATCAATATTAAGAACTTATGTAGTATTTTTCAATTCTTAGGAAGCATTATTTAATAAACGTTTATTAGTTTAAGCTATCCCTTAATATTAGGACGCATCTATGTTTGTATATGTATATTTATATGTTTAATGTACCTGATTCTATCAAACGTAAAACCTGGTTGTTTGGGCTATCGTTATATTTCATTAAAATTTGGAATAATTCAAAATTCTTTTCGTTTACTATGTACGTCCATAAGTCATTATCTTGCTTTTTTGCATTATCATTACTGTAGAATATTGATAAAAGAATATCAATACACTTTATCAATTCATCGAGAACCTTGATATTGTTCTCTGCTTTAAACTTCTTGAACAATTTAAATATCTCTATTATTGCCGGGGCCGATATTTTCTCCTTCGATTGATTATGAGATATAATGAAGTCAATAACTTCTAAAATTGACAACTCTGAATCAACATTATAATTATTAACAGAACTAATTATTATCAGATTAAGCTTAGAAAATGCAAAGCTGAATTTTAAATTCAATGATACGGCGATATTCAATTTCTCTTTTGAGTTTATGCCATTGAGGTAAAATGTTTTCGGATAATCAGGCTTCTTTAGATATGTTCGATAGCTGTATTCGTCAATTCCTGATTCCGATTCATTCAGTCTATCCCTCTCTTCGGTATCATCTTCCTCTTCTTCTACTGGTTCATTCATTCTGTATTGTGAAAATTGTCCATTGTATTCCTCTTGGCTTTCTTGTAATTTCTTTAAGTCTGAAGACACTAGTTTAAGAATTGATTTCAAGTATTTTGGTCTTTCCTTAATTTCTTGAATAATTTGTTCATCTTCTAGTACTTTTACCTTCGTATCATATATATGATTAATTAAATCAATATTAACAAATTTATACTGAAAGAATTTATGAGATAACCCGTAGGATATTTTCTTGAATATTTGAATGCTTTCTATTAGTTTTATTAAGTTTTCATTCTCCAGATCAGGGGGGAAATTTTCAACATAGTAGTCACATTTGGATTGTATTTTTTTCATATTAATGCCGTAGTTCAAGTCGGAAAGATAATGCTTATCTATGAGTCCATTAATCAATGATATATTTGACCAATTCGGCTCATTTTCCAGCTTAGAACTAAATTTAAGAAGTTGATTAAAGTACTTATTGGTTAATGACAAATAGTTTTGTTCAATTCCTGTAAAGAGGAATATCTTGAATACAACATTTCTAGGGAATCGTTCTAATATTGATTTTTTAGGTTCCAATACTTTTAACTTTTTGCTAATGTCCTCCTTGCCAATTTTTTCTGGTTTATGCTTTTTCTTTGAAACATTCTGTTTAATTTTCCTCTTCTTTAACGACTTCCCTGGTTGTATAAACCCCATTATGAGGACTAGTTTGCGTCATCCACTATTATATGAGAGTCCAAAATGCTTTTTTGATCAAGCGATGACTTCGCGACCAAAACCTTAAGATGCAAAACACAAGAATCAGATAGTATAAGAATCGAATAAATAAATATATTCTAAGAACTACACAATTATATAATCTAAATTTTACCTGTAGATTTGAATTGAACTTCAGTTACACCAGCACCCATGGCAGCAGTGGAGGAAACACCACCGGTAACCATCTTTAATAAGCCATCAATATATTCGGCACCAGACCATTTTTGATGCTTAACTACTTCAACACCCTTCTTCATTTCTGGGGCTTGGACGTTTTGACCGTAGGCTCTCATACCAATCTCAGAGTAATTCTTAGCAAAATCGTCAACTGCTAAGGCAGTGGTATGTAAACCGGCTAACGTGATGAATTGCCAGACGTATCCAAGCTTACCTAATCTCTTAATGTAAGTTTCTTGTTCATTTGGAGGCATAGCAGTATTCCAATTGAAAGAAGGAGACAAATTGTAAGCTAACCATTGGTTTGGGTATTTACTCTTAATACCGTCGGCGAACTCTTTAGCTTGGTTGTAGTCTGGTAAAGAACTTTCCATCCAAATAAGATCGGCGAATGGAGCGTAAGCTCTTCCTCTCATGACAGCACATTGGGTTCCACCTTGGTATCTGTAGTAACCTTCTCTAGCTCTAGAGGTTTCCCAGTTGAAGTATATATCCTTACCGGTTAATTCTTTAGCTAACTTTCTTGCTTCCTTGTTGGAAGTTTCTGATAATGGATTGACCTTGTCAGTGAATCTCTTAATTAAAGCATCTTTATTAGAGTAGTTTCCGCTGCTAATTTCGTCAATAACTGCTTCGTGGAATAACTTCAAGCCAGCTTTCTTAATCCACTGTTCTTCAATAGCAGCTAATTCTGGACCACTTACACCTTTGGCTTCGGCTTCGCTCATTAAGGTAGATAAGTCAGGAATATCTGGATTTGTGGAACCAACAATGAAGTAATGGTCCCTATGATCGATGGTAGAGGTTATTAAAGTAGCAGCGTCAGAATCAGTTCTAGCAACACATAACAAATCAGAGCCTAAGATATCGGCAGAAGCTCTGATTGCAACCAATCTGTTAATATGTTCTTGGACAGGAACTAAAACCTTACCGCCCATGTGACCACATTTCTTGGTTCCTGGGGCTTGATCTTCGATATGAATACCCGCTGCACCTCTTTCAACGAACATTTTTGTCAACTTGATAATAGCAGTAATACCACCATGACCAGTATCGGCATCAGCAATGATTGGTCTCAAGAAGTCTGTGTATGGGGTGTTTGCTCTTTCTTCTTTAGACAAGTTTAATCTCTCTTCTCTTTGCTTTCTGTCGTGGAATAATTGGGCAAACCACAAATGCTCGACCTTATTTGGAACAGTGTCCATAGGGTAATCTGCTAAATCAGGAGATGGCTCGTTAGATGTGGACGCAGTGGAAGAACATTGCCATCCAGAAACGTACACAGAGTCCAAGTACTTGGCCATCTGGGTGATGTGGACAGGATCCAAGGCGCCAAATGTGAACGACAGCGTCTTGTTTCTGTCGTGCTCTTCTAACAAAGCGTAGAGCTTCTTAGCTTGATCTGAAGATGGGTAGTTTATCTTTAGCGTTCCTCTCTTCTTAGCGATGTCGGCGGGTTGGTAGATTCTCTTGGTTTTTGTCCAACGGGGAGATTTCCACCAATTTGCAATCTCATTCAACTGGTTTTGGTAGAACTGTTCTTCAGCGTTAATATCGATTTTAGTGTAAGGCATTTTATTAGAACTAATAATGTATCTTAACTTGACTAACGAGTAAAATCCTAACTCTGAGATAATTAGGTCTTATTTATACTTCACCTGGGCACACCAATAATTTCCAGCCTACCCCAGATTTTCGGTTCCGCTTATCCATATGCGCAGAATGTGAATACTTAAAATTTTTCAGGAGCGTCTCGGCTGGATGGAAGAGACTTGCGCGCTGGAGTTACGGAGTTGCTGTCGTCACCGAAGTATGCTCACGACACTGATATCAGATTGATACTTTGCTTATTATTCTTGGGTATATTAAACTATATAATGTCTTTGTATTTGTATTTGTATTTGTAACTGAATAATATGTATAAGGTGGTCACATTGCTAGCGAAATATGTGCCTGGTTTTACTACGTCTGTACTGTTGCACATCCTCGGACCCACAGAAATTGCTGCGAACATCACTTATCAGGAAATATGACTGATGAATCACTCCTAAAATCCGACAGTACAACGCACCAGTGCACAAGCATCGTCCGTGTCGGATCCGCTATTGTTTGATCGACAACACTTAAGGTTATCAAGCTGTGTATCGCCTGCGGTCCCACAACTCCGAGGATACTACGACGCCGCTTGTCCAGGTTTGAAATTTGCTCGTATGCAGACAGTATAAGTGCTCCAAAATCATATATATGTGTCCAGGACAAATGCTGAGGATTGGCTCTTGTGTGCATGTGTCCTACATGCCCATAGTGGTGATGGTTGTGGATGTGAGTTCATTTTAGACGAGTGTTTTGGTGTCTTTTTGGTTTTGTATTGGTGTTAGGATGTTTTCCTGGACAATCTTTCAAACTCACACAAACGTAATCCTGGGCCATGGTTTATTTTAAGAACAGTATCCAGGATTGTATTATTAACCACTCGATCTACTAAATGAACTAACGGCATAAGGTACCATGTTCCAATTAGTCCCTGATGATTACTTACAGTACTTCGAGTATTTGCCGGACATCCAAAGATGTGCCAACTTGTTCATTACATTTGCACCGTTATTTTCGTACGGAACAACATGCTATGGAATTCATAAGAAAAAGACCAGTATGGGGTTTTCGCTAGATATATGTGTGACGATGTTAATGGCGTCAATTCTCCGTATATTCTACTATTTAATTACGCCTTATGAGGTTTCGTTACTCAGACAGAGTATTGTCATGGTCTTTATTCAATGTGTGCTATTGAAGACATCATTGCACTACAGACCTAGCACTTATAATCCTGACTACTTACAGCCTTATCCCATTTTTAAGAATGAGCTTAATTCCTTTTTACCCAGAAGATTGAGTGCATCGACAAATTTGACAGATCACGATTCGTATTATCAGGAACTGATTCTGGTAACGTCAAAGAACCTTTTGAGAAACGCTAAAGACCTTATAAGCTCTTATAGTGTCATTTTTTTTAACCAGTTTTTGCGTTTCTTTGATGTATATTATAGAAGACCCGGTTGCTTTTGGCAATGGCTAGAGGAATACAAATACTGGAACTTTATTTTACAATTTTCTGCATTCTTTGGAATTCTTACATCGTTGCTTATAAAAAACGAGAATTACGGTGCAGCTATGGGTTTTTTGGGCTTATTTATAGAGAGTTTGCTACCTTTACCGCAGATATTACTTCTCAAGAGGTTAAAGTCAATTAGAAACTTTAAAGTCGTTTTACTTTTGAGTTGGTTAGGAGGTGATCTAACCAAGATAAGTTACTTATTATATGGAGCTAAGAACGTTTCAATTATATTTTTATCTGCGGGTTTATTTCAAATGTCATTAGATCTCATAATAGCTTTCCAGTATTTGCACTACAAAAATAACGATATAGAAATTAAAACCATACAAGAAATTGAATTGGGTGACTTGGCATAATAATTGGCATTACATAAATTGAATATTATAGTGAAAATTGTAAGCATTAAATTAATTTCATTACTATTTATAAGATTAAATAATATAGGTATATATAGATTTGTTTTTAAACATAAACATACTCGACATTCTCCTTGGCATCATTAATTAAATCTATGGCATCTTTACCAACTAATCCATGCTTAACTTTAATATGTCTTGAGAGAGCATCTCCTCTAGAAAATGTTTTCAGTTTACCATTACCAGCACCGCCAT
The DNA here is from genome assembly GCA_032927745.1 of Schwanniomyces capriottii. Classification (NCBI taxonomy): domain Eukaryota; kingdom Fungi; phylum Ascomycota; class Pichiomycetes; order Serinales; family Debaryomycetaceae; genus Schwanniomyces; species Schwanniomyces capriottii. The sequence continues at coordinate 686,240 of JAVSEF010000004.1, forward strand.
TTAACCTACCTTCGCAAATGACACATCTAAATATTTTCTTTTTAGATGCATGTATAGTTTCTTGATGTCTAATTAAATCATACGGTCTTGAAAATTGCTTGTTACATGGTTGTCCAGTGGAGGGATTTACAAGATCACATTGATGGTTAGGATTATTAGCGGATATTTCAGCAGCAGTCTTACTATGAGAAAAATACTCAGAATTATCATTTTCCTCCCTAGTACTAGAAGGCATTGGTGAATTTGATTCATCTTTGAAATCTGATGGAGTTGTGTCATTAGTGTCAATATCATCGTCGATAGACATAGAATTGTTTTCATAATCGTCAATATCATTCTCGCTATTAGCTGGATTGATTTCATCATTAGAAATACCATAGTCATCAATAAAACCACCCATTACTTCTTCGATTTCTTTCCTCTCTGAAGGTTTCAAGTAGTTATCCATGTCCATTAAATTGTTATCATTCATTATCAAGTCATCAAATTCACCATTATCATAAAAGTAATCATCATCTTCATCTTCCGATAAATCTTCTTCAACCTCTTCATCAAAATCTTCATAATCATCAATTAACAAGTAGTCATTCTCATAGCCTGGGATAGGTTGATGTGTAAATTCTGAAGTTTGCTTATTAGGGATGAACAAGGAGCTATCAGCGTAGTCGTCAACGAGCTTATTACTAAACAAATGGGAAGGTTGTATATCAGGATTAAACAATAAGTAATCCTCATCCTTCAAGTTCTTCTCATTACTATCCGATGTATCCAAGGTGGTTATGCGCCTTCTTCTATTAAATGGATATGGTTTTTGAGCATCGTTTTGTTGAAAATATGAATTTATTTGAGTATCAGGGTTGCCATAGGCGTTAAATGGATTCACTTTAGTTTGATTGTTTATGCCTGAGTTGTTGTAAAAGTCACCGTTGATCTTCATTGGGTCAACTCCCAAGTTGTTCGAACTACCGTTGTTCTTGTTGTAATGCTCCATGAACGAGTCGGGTATATTCAATATACTTGAAAGGTTGTTGTTATTCATGTTCATATTGATGCTGTTGTTGTTTGAGTTTGTTGTAAATAACTGTGTGGTGTTCAAAGCAGGCGACGAAGCAACCGACATATTTCTGAGAAAGGGGTTGGGTGAGTCTGATCTCAGCATGTGCTGTTGGGAATGCTGCTGACTCGTTTGTGATTGCTGATTTGTGCTAAATTGAATAGGACTGTTAGGTAAGTGATACAAGTCCTCTTCCATGATATCAGTTATTGTTCTCTTTAAAGTTGGAAGCACAGCTAAAGAAGTCATCTGGTTGCTGTTTTCCTGATTATTAATAAGGTTCGACCGCTTGATCAATCCGAAATTCTCTTGCTTTTGCTAATTGTCTGCCACTCTCTCAACTTCGTGTAAGTGTGTCAGAGCCTTCCTATCTACTGTAGTAAATAAGAAATTGGTATTTGTGTGAAAAGAAAATAAATGGTCTTATAAAAAAACTGTATGTTTCAAAGGATTAATAATATGACAGTCGATGATGTATCCGACCGGTAAATGACTATTTTCGTTTTTTAAAATTCGTGTGTCGGGATAATTTTACAGTGTAAATTTGGAAAAATCGGTCTTATTATATATCAATCTGGGCACTTGTGAGGTATCTTTTAGCATATGCTTCCCCGTTTACGCCTGCTGTAAGGCTTCTTAGTCACCTTTCCTTTTACAATTGATTTGTAAGTCAATGAAGACTTCGCACACTTAGTACATGTAGAAAATTCCAGAAGTGCGCAGAAATTGATAACTACAGTAGCAGAGAATGGTCGGGGTTACCGGATTCGGCAAAATGAATACGACTCAATCTTTGTTTCAGAGTCTAAAAGATTATCTCCGCTGTTCGCACGGGTGTGGTTTTAACACGGACATAATTCACTACATATACTGAAGCTAAATACTTCCAAAGGGTGGGAGTTAACGGGTACCGGCACAGCTTCAGGGAAGAAATCGGTTGCAGAGGGTGGCAAAAAAACCTTCGATGGGGATGTAACCAGACAGGCGAAGGAAAGTTTAGGGAAGCAAATGTACCAGAGTGTACCTATAGAGGAACAAGTAGGACTAGTAGAGTAAGCGTAACTGGCAGTTTAGAAATATTGATATAGAATAGCTTTCGTTGAGACAAAAAAAACTGTGGGTATGTGACGATTCAGGGGGGCTGGTGCGCGATGTTTCACGTTGTCTAGGACAATGAAACACAGCAATTAGGAAATAGTAAACATCCGCAAAATCCTCAGATAATAGACTATGTAGCGGAGTTATTCTTGGAACTTTAGCCAAATGGATCATGTTGGAGATATGCACATATTTTTAGCAGATTTTCCTATCTCACACAGATAACAGTGTTGCAGGACATTTATTCATGAATAGGAGTCTACGAAAGGAGCGTAAACATGAGGAGATGTGCTCAAGGTGCAACCTTTCATTGAACACCAGCCTTATATTCTCGGCCGAAGATTACTCATAGAGCTATTTTAGAAGTGTGCGTAAAAAAACGGTTATGATCTTCACAACGATAGGCTATGATTTATCTATTTGGAAAGAGCTACGAATACAATAAAGGTCACGATAATACGATGCTTCAATAAACGAATACTATAGTCAAGCAAGAAAAAAATATATGTAAATATACATTGGTGAAACCAGAAGGTCTAGCTCCGAGCTATTGGCAAACTGCTCGTAGTTGGAATCCGGAAAATGCTAGCGGCCCTAAAGAGCTTTTATTCTCGCACATGAGAATAAGAGGCTGAATCAAAAGGTACTGTGTATATAGTATATAGTGTGTAGCGACTGAGGGAGTGACCACTCTATGTTGTGGCCGGAGATATTATTCCCGATCTGTAAGGTCGCAGAGTAAAGCTTTGTTGGGATATATTTAGAATATGCCATCAGCTGGTAGTACCTTCATTTCTGACCTTTTCGATGCCCTTTTCTGCGAGTTCCTTATCTAAATAGTAGTAATTGATTAGCTGGCAATTATCATCTAACTCAAATACCAAAGGAACCCCCGTGGGAACATTGATCTTGCTTATATCGTTATCGGAAACGTTATTTAGGTACTTTATCAAACTTCTGACCACAGAACCATGCGAAACTACCAACACGGTCTTATTGCGGTTTACCAAGTTCTTCTCTATTATTTCTCTTCTGAAATACGGAATAAGACGCTCCATCACCATTTCCAACGATTCGCCCTTCGGGAGCTGATCTTTCGGAATGTCAATGGTGTCGTATCTTTCGTCAATGCATTTATCCTCTCCTTCTACCAACGGTGGTACCGCGTGGAAATTTCTTCTGACATACTGAAACTTCTCTGGACCTAGCTTCTTGTACACCGAATTCTTGTCGACGCCCTGATATGCTCCGTAATGTCTTTCGTTCAACCGCCAGGTCTTAATATGATCAATGTATAATTTCTGCAATTTCTCCAATATAATGTTTCCGGTCTGGATGGATCTCGTTAGCTTTGATGTGTATATTATGTGTGGATCCAACCTGTTCTTGGCTATCAATTCGCCTGCCTTCAATGCCTCCTCCTTTCCTCTGGGAGATAACGGAATATCGATCCAACCGCAGAACTTATTCTCATGGTTCCATAACGACTCCCCGTGGCGCAAGATAACAAGCTTATGGACTCTCTGTTGCGTCATCTATGGTGGTGAATAATAATATGTATAAAAGCTCAAAATGAACGTACAACTACCACTTACATACACATAATCATCACCTTATTACTTTGTGACTTCCAGATTCTGACATGTGATATGCACGTGATGCAATACGTCACACAAAAGAGAAAAAGAAATACAAATGCCTTCTCAATGTAACATGAGAACAATGTAACATCGATAAGATTCACTTTGAAAAAAGATACATCGATCGATGGAACACCTATGGTTTTAGATTGCAGTTGAAATATATAAACGTAACATTGTTCTGATACGTTACGTAGACTTAATATTGTGGTATTGACTTTTTTTTTTTTTTGCATTAGAAACAGTAAACTAGTCACAAATCTGTTTTACGCGATACCATAAATAATGATCGCAACTACTGAAGTTAGAGAACATAAGTTTAAAGTTAGAGTTGTTCATTCACCACACATGCCAAACCCTTCGAAGATTAAAGATGATCCCTTCTCGTGGGAGGAATTAAAGTACATAGTACAATATAACAAGCTAGAGTATTTTGCCAGATCGAAGGAGGAAACAGAAAAATATCATAAGATGAAATTTCAGTTGAAGGAAGACAATATGACGGTGTTCAAGCATATATTGCTAAACGGACTCGAATGGTATGATCCTTCATTGAACAATGGGGTCTCCGGCGACGAAATCAGTAGTTTTGACGATAATGAAATCCATTTCAAACCGCAATCTGACAAGTTGTTTACAGTTGCAAACGATATCAAGATCTTGAAAAATGACTTCCCATACCATTTCGAGAGAAATATTCAGCATTTGTGTGTGTGGTCCAAGTTGAGAATCCAAGCAGATCCAGACTCCGTTATTGGTGATATATCTCCTCAGACTAGAAGCTTGATAGATAGATACGTGGAAAAAACATTTATAGAGAAACTAGGCATTTCAAGAGAGAACTTAGTTTGGTTCAGAAACTGGGAGGCCTTGCAAAGCGTGAAAAGCATAAGTCACATCCATGTGATAGTAAATGGCATGACAGAAAAACAGCTCAAGTCTGTACTTTATGGGCCGGGCGCTCCTTTGACCCAGGAAGAAGTTTCCCTCTACTATAGCTGAAATTACATCCTCCTATATACCACATTAGAATAGAAACTTTGTTACATACCACATAATAGAAATTACTTTGTCGTCAATCAAAAACTTTCATCTAATCCTCACCCCCAACTTTTGCTCCCCACTGCCAACCCTCAAATTTACCGCCTGGCTAATTGCAACTCCCTACAAGCTCTGCAAAACTTCTTAATAAAAATTCGTTAAAATTAATATTATACAATCCTATAGAAATAAAAATACAATCCCAGAAATCATTACATGTGTGCAATCATCCTTCTTAACCACCGAAACCATACAAGGTTCTACCTTGTCTCTTCAATGCGTAAACGACATCCAAGGATGTGACGGTCTTTCTCTTGGCATGTTCGGTATAAGTAACAGCATCTCTGATAACATTTTCTAAGAATGACTTTAAGACGACTCTGACTTCTTCGTAGATTAAAGCGGAAATACGCTTAACACCACCTCTTCTGGCCAATCTTCTGATAGCTGGTTTGGTGATACCTTGGATGTTATCTCTCAAAATCTTTCTGTGACGCTTAGCACCACCCTTTCCTAAACCTTTTCCTCCTTTTCCTCTACCAGACATTATGTGTATATATTATTTGTTATTATTAAACTATGTCATGAGAAAAGGATTAACTACAAACGGGGGATCCGCAATTTATATATAGAAATTGCTCTCGGTTTGCCATCACGCTAAGTGAGGGTTTTGTTTTCGTGATACAAAAACGTTTTTTTTAGTATACTAGGAAACTCATATTTTGGCTTTTCTTCGCTCAAGAAGCGCTCGTCTCGATTCAGGAAGTCGCACTTTCCGTTAACTATGAGCATCTTGGTTGCTGAGAAGTGGTCTAAGTCGCGGAATATTATTTACACATCGTTGTGAGTAAGTCTCAGCACCGCAATAAGTCGCCTTTTTGAACTAAATCCCATTCAACATACCACGCACGCGCAAAGAAAAGACACCATAATACACCTTAAGTCGTATACAGGATTATGAAATCCCGCAAAATTTGTAAACAATAATAAACAAAAGAATGATTGGTGATGGCGGCGGCTAAGTATATATAAAACAAAAAATGTCAGTGTAGTAAGTTGTAGAGAACAGTATCGACACATTTAGATTCACAAAACAAAATGGCTAGAACTAAGCAAACAGCAAGAAAATCCACTGGTGGTAAGGCCCCAAGAAAACAATTAGCATCCAAGGCTGCTAGAAAGTCTGCTCCATCTACCGGTGGTGTCAAGAAGCCACACAGATATAAACCAGGTACCGTTGCTTTAAGAGAAATTAGAAGATTCCAAAAGTCTACTGAACTTTTGATCAGAAAGTTACCTTTCCAAAGATTAGTCAGAGAAATTGCCCAAGATTTCAAGACCGATTTAAGATTTCAATCCTCTGCTATTGGTGCTTTACAAGAATCCGTTGAAGCCTACTTAGTTTCCTTATTCGAAGACACTAACTTGTGTGCTATCCACGCTAAGAGAGTTACCATCCAAAAGAAGGATATCCAATTAGCCAGAAGATTAAGAGGTGAAAGATCATAAGTATTGGGACTGGTCATTAGGGTTACGATTTAATTCTTCGTTTATGTATATTAGTATTAATGAATTAATTTTGTTATCATTTTCTTTTATTGTAGATTTAAACCTGTAAGCATTTTGGTCACAGGCTTAGAAATTACTAATTGGCTGTGAAATTTTACGCAAATGGAACAGATAGATACGACATTCCGAACGAGAATGTTTATTGTAAACTAAGTTATATTTAAATATATATATGATTAGAAGGGATAAGTGTCGGGCTTTTCAGAATCATAGGTCCCGTTCTCCTCCTGTTCTTTAGCCTTCTCTTGCAAATATGGAACTAGTACATCCTTGAATTTATGATATCCCTTATAAACTTGTACGTTTTCGTCCCAAGTCAGCATGCCATCTAGTAACCTTTTAGGCACGTTTGGCTCCTTTACCAATTTTGATATTGGCATGAAATATGTTCTAATTGTGAAAACAGTAGCTCCTGAAATTGGCAACTTACGAAGACTCTGTCTTTCACTTCTGAAATAAAGCTGCTCAGGTGAAGCTGCATCCTCTGCTGTATTCCAACCAATATTGGTGGTACCTTCCCCACCAATAGAATGAGACCACCCTAAATCATCATCTAATTGTATGAAATAGTTATTTCTATTCACTGGCTTATCTGGAGTTTGTCTCGTGAAAAACTTCTGCATTCCATTCTGTAATTTTTCCTTATACAGAGGAACATCCCCACTGAAGTGAATTTCATTTAAAGACATGTTAAACTTATCACTGAACTTCCAAAATCCAGGAAGTATAATAGCACCTGCCTTGAGGAAATACTGACCATCCTCACCTTCTATCATTATAGCCAAATCATCCTGAGTAAAGTGTGCTGCTATATACATTGGATCTTCGTTTGTCCTATAACCCTTCCTAAATGAGAATGACTCACCGGTTACTAAATTATCAAGACCTTTTTTTGTTTGCCTAAATAGAGTAGGATATCTATTAGGTAAGAACATCCAAAGTTCATCCAATAATTCGTAAGCCGCTTCTCTAGCTTCTGGTGCTGTTCCATACAATTCCTCTCCTCTTTCTTTAAGTCTATCTAATTTGGCATTGTGAAATTTTAACCATTCATTGTCTAACTCAATCCACTCTTCCCAATTCATACTTCTAATACCCATATTTATGGTGTACTTGTGTCTAAATGCTCTGTATGGAAGTGGCTTGGTATTTTTAATATCCCAATTCTTGTAGGGATTTGGGACTGGTGTCTTAAAATCATAATCAGGTACCCAGTGACCTGGCTTCCTTTTTTTATTTAATTCCATAACTTGTTTAGATGTCAACTTTCTTTTCTGATATTTGTTTACATTTAAAAGATAGAATGCTATCATCGAAAGACAGATCAATGATATGTTATAAGTTGTAGTCGACCCATTAGTCAACTTGTTGAACTCTGCAAACAGTGCTAAATATAAAGAAGCAATATAACTCTCACTCTCATTAATTGTCATATTCATAATGGTCTACTACTTTTATAAACATCATAATATGCCTTTCTTTATTGCACTTTGGGCATATTCTCTTTAAATAGTCGTTATCAAAATTTAAGTCAAAGGTTGCATTTTTCGCAGTATCTTACCTAAAGAAGTTAAGACTTCCCGACAGTATGGGAGTGGTTATCTATACTAAAAATGATCATTATTATAAATCCTTGCACATTATTATCACAGTCCCCTGGGTGATATAAATCAGGCAATGCTAAGAGCATATATATCTAACTAAACTAATTAGGCAGGTGGAAGAAAGCTTGCAAACAATCCTGTCTGGATAAAATTCCAGAGAATATAGTATACAATGATATATCTTCCAAGCTTAACTTCTTTCTGATCTCCAAAAATCAATAAATATCCAATAAACCAATTGGTTAATGGATTGAATGAAAATATTCTGGTCAAGGTTTGAACATGCCAAAAGAAAACTCCTCCAATAATTAAAGTCATGCTAATCAATATATATGGCAATATAGCTCTGTATGGCTTTATTTGATAAAAATATCTAAATGACAATAAGTTGATTAGTATGGTTGGTAATGCAAATAAGAAATTTGGTATATTATTCAAAGTCCAGTAATTTAAAAACCCGTGATTCCAGTAGTATGATTGGGCAAAAGTAAACAAGGAAGGAAGAGTGTTGTTACACCATTCTCCTCTTTCTGGACAAAATGTAATATAGTTATACCAGTTGAGTAGTAAAATAGATATGAATAATTGCGATCCTGAAACAAAAGCATACATGCTGTCTTTCAAATCATTATTCTTGTACAGAAATTCGTATAAATCATATAAGTACAAGATTCCTAACAAAGCTGCATTAGCCCTAATTCCATAATTTATAGCACAGAGAAGTCCTGAAAGTAAATAGCAGAATTTGGCAATAGTTCCCTTTTTTATTGACGTTTTCGAATGAATTAAATTGAAATTTTTATAATTAAGAGATACTTCCCTTAGGTATAATGATATGAGACTTAAAAAGCTGCATGGTGTCTCTGAATAATTAGCAGTTAAGAAGATTCCAGAAGGTGATAATATGAGTAACGCAGATGCAATATATGAAATTTGGTGTAACACTTTTTCTTTGTTTATGTATTTGGAAAAGACTATAGTTGTTAATGTGTACAGTAACAATGCCGAGATGTAGTGTAAGATATTATTGAATACTAAGCTCATTATCATCTTCTTGTAGAAATTTCCATCTCCAATGTTCACATACTTAATGATTCTCCAATACAAAGGACAGAAGACAAACTGATGCTCATATTTTATATCATTAACGAATAAATCAGTAAAGTACACAGCATCCCATGTAATAAACTTATTTATGATGTGAGTTATAGTGTGGTCGAGTAATTTGGGAAACCATGCTTCGTCTAAGAGTTGATTCTTTGAGTATTCATTTTCTTGGATAACAATTTCTGATGAGATATCGAATTGTTGAGGAGTAAAGTAGACTATGACTATCTGAATAAACTTAATTATTATAAATAACTTAGTCAACTTCCATACTGGAATATGCATATTCAATGCTCTTAGTGAAATAATTTTGCTTCTATGTTTGCATAATTTTTAAAACTAATTTTTTAATTACATATCGCGACTATTAGATCTAGGCGAACATATGGAAAACTAAATACTAATATCTATAAGCAGTTTATTTCTTACCGAATTGGTTACCGAAAGATTCAATGATTTCTTGAACAGATTGTGGGTTAGCTAAGGTAGTAATGTCACCTAATTGATCAGATTCAAAAGCAGCAATCTTTCTTAAGATTCTTCTCATAATCTTACCAGATCTGGTCTTTGGTAAATCATTAACAATGATAACACTCTTTGGAGCAGCGAATGGACCGATTTCACCTCTGACTTGTAAGATTAATTCTTTTCTTAATGCAAAGGCTTCTTCACAAGTTGTGTTACCACCAATTCTTTCAGAGGCTTCATCTTTAAGAGCAACGTAGGCAACGACGGCTTGCCCGGTTAAGTCATCATTAATACCAATAACAGCAGCTTCAGAGACACCATTGTGTTCAATCAAAGCAGCTTCGATTTCAGCAGTAGATAATCTGTGACCAGAGACGTTAACAACGTCATCAACTCTACCACGAATCCAGTAGTAACCGTCGTGATCTCTAGCAGCACCATCACCAGTGAAATAGTAACCTGGGTAAGGCTTCAAGTAGGTGTCCATGTACTTGGTGTGGTTTCTCCAGACGGATCTGGCCATTGATGGCCAAGTGTCCTTAACAGCTAAAACACCTTCCTTATCATTACCTTCAATTTCTTTACCAGTAACTGGGTCAATAAGACAAGTTTGAATACCGAAGAATGGTAAAGAAGCAGAACCTGGCTTGTTTGGAGTAATACCGGCAATTGGGGCAATAAAGTGAGAACCGGATTCAGTTTGCCAGTAAGTATCAGAAATGTGACATTGACCCTTACCAACCTTTTCGTTATACCATTCCCAAATATCTGGAGAGATTGGTTCACCGACAGAACCTAATGTTCTTAAGGTAGATAAGTCGTACTTTTCGATTTCAGCTTCACCAGCCTTTCTTAATAATCTTAAAGCAGTTGGAGCAACATAGAAGTGGGTAGCCTTGGTCTTTTCAACAATGCTCCATAATCTACCATAATCTGGGTAAGCTGGGGTACCTTCGAAAACAACAGTTGGAATACCTAAAGCTAATGGACCGTATAAAGCGTAAGTGTGACCAGTAATCCAACCGACATCACCAGCAGTGAATAAGACATCCTCAGAGTGGATATCAAAAACGTACTTAGTAGTAAGGGCAGCACCTAATAAGTAACCACCAGTAGAGTGTACAACACCCTTTGGAGTACCAGTAGAACCAGAAGTGTATAATAAGAATAATGGATCTTCAGAGTTAACTGGAACTGGGGCTAAGTAACCTGGGAATTTAGCGGTTTCTTCATCCCACCAGAAGTCACGACCTTCCTTTAAGGTAATTGCTTCGTTACCGGTTCTCTTGTAGACCAAAACCTTTTCAACGGATGGACAGTTTAACAAAGCTTCATCACATAACTTTTTGATGTTAACGGTTCTACCACCACGAAGACCTTCATCACAGGTGATTAAAGCCTTACAAGAAGCATCGTTGACACGATCTCTAATGGAACCGGAAGAGAAACCGGCGAATATAACAGAGTGGATAGCACCTAATCTTGCAACAGCTAACATAGCAATGAGAGCTTGAGCGTTCATAGGTAAGTAAATAGCAATAGTGTCACCCTTTTGAACACCCCAACTCTTTAAAACACCAGCAACCTTGGAAACTTCACGCAATAATTCAGCGTAGGTCAAAGTCTTACTCTCCTTTTCGTCGTCAGCTTCGTAAATGATAGCCGTCTTGTCTGGGGTAGCAAATGCATGTCTATCAACACAGTTATAAGACGCATTTAATTCACCACCGACAAACCAAGCAGCATCACCATGTTCTAAAGATCCAGTCTTGACCTTGGTGAAATCTTTGTCCCATGACAATAATTCATTGGCTAATGGACCAAAGAATCCTTCAGGGTCATTGATAGATTTGTTATACAATTCGTAGTATTCTTCTAAGTTCTTAAGATGACCGGCCTTTGGTTGTCTCTCAAAGAATTCTGCTGGTGTTGGACGTGGTACAACATTGTTGGCTTCGTGCACAATTTCGTGGACTGGAGAAGTAGTCATTTCTATATTGATAAATACTTTGTTATTGACAGATGTAAAATTATAATTGATGAATAAATAGTAAACTTCACCAACACTAAATTAATATCTACCTTTTGAAGTGTAATTTGTTGTGATTCAAGATATGCACCAGTTTAGTTATACAGCTAAAAATGTTAATCCTAGTGAAAAAATTCTGGTTGTAAATATTGACCTGATATATTGTAGTCTATCTCAATTAGTAATAGAACAGTGTTACTTAGTCTTCACGATTTAGTAAAAATAGATCAATTGGATATCTTGTTTGAAAAAAGTGTTCCGTAAAAAAATTTAGTTATCCACCAGTTTTCAGAATGGATCTCGTTCCCATACGACAGGTCCATTTTATTATTTCGAGGTCCCTAAATAAAATTTATTGTTGGCTCACGCTTACTTTTGTGCTATACAAATGCCAACTTCTGGTCCGCTAGGAAATGGACCAATGGAGATTGTTCTAAAGACTCCATGATTAGGCTATCTATAGTATTGCAAATCTCTAACATATCTTTACGTGCACAATACTGTATTCTTAAAACAATATTGCAACAATTCCTTGTTCCTATCTCCATCAGTTGATCCATTGATCCGTAGTGCACTTGTAGTTTCTACTCATGGCCAGTAGACGTCCATTATGCAGTCTTTTTCCGACATCCCTTTGTTCTGCCTACTAGAACATATGGAAGTGCTGGCATATATATACTGGTATTACTGACTAACTACATGTCGGGTTTGTTTGTCAGTTGTATGAAGTTTGTTCTTTGCAGCCTTCAACTATGGTGGGAAATGTTGGCAACTTTGTAAAATTCAAAAATTCTGAGAGACGCGAATATACGGGCTCATACTCCATTCACCCAACCGAATATTTGACGCTAATCACCAACAAAACATGACAGTGGGCCCAGCGGGATTTTATGAGCCGGGGGATTTGGCCGAAGGTCACTGACTCATGGTATCGACTTGCCTCGTTTGGCAGCTATCTAGCGCCCATCTCATCACACGTCGATACGTGCAAAGTTGTGGAGGACAGACAAAATCCATCACTTACGTCACCTGAATCTAATCACCGAATATCTAATTTCGTTTGCGCATTCTACATCGAAAAGTTTATTTAAATACCAATATAACATAACATTAAATAAATAAAAAATATACCTATCTATTCTTTATCTATACCATTAAAATAAAAATATGAACCCATTAAACTTTTCAATTAATCGTTTCAACAATTTAATCAACTTCTTCAACAGTTGGACCATCGTTAGATGGTTCTGGAGCAGCACCACCTGGGAAACCACCTGGAGCGGCACCACTTGGAGCAGCACCGGCTTGGTAAGCCTTAGCCATGATTGGGTTAGCCTTGCCTTCTAATTCCTTTTGCTTGTCACCGAATTCTTCAGCAGTAGCAGTTTGGTTGGCGTCTAACCATTCAATGACTTCGTCAGCAGCCTTGGTAACTTCTTCAACTTCAGAAGCTTCTAACTTAGACTTGAATTCTTCTTCACTTAAGGTAGACTTTAAGGAGTAAGAGTAAGATTCTAAACCGTTCTTGGCTTGGACTCTAGCGGCTTCCTTTTCATCTTCATCCTTGTACTTTTCAGCTTCAGAGACCATTCTTTCGATATCTTCCTTGGATAATCTACCCTTATCGTTGGTAATGGTGATTTGTTGAGTCTTACCAGTACCCTTTTCTAAGGCAGAAACGTTTAAAATACCATTGGCATCAATGTCGAAGGTGACTTCAATTTGTGGAACACCTCTTGGAGCTGGTGGGATACCAGATAATTCGAACTTACCTAATAAGTTATTGTCCTTAGTCTTAGCTCTTTCACCTTCGAAGACTTGAATTAAGACACCTGGTTGGTTGTCAGCGTAAGTAGAGAAGGTTTCGGACTTCTTGGTTGGGATAGTAGAGTTTCTTGGGATTAACTTGGTCATTATACCACCAGCGGTTTCAATACCTAAAGATAATGGAGCAACATCTAATAACAATAAGTCTTGGGTCTTAGAAGAAGTGTCACCAGATAAGATAGCGGCTTGGACAGCGGCACCGTAAGCAACAGCTTCATCTGGGTTGATGGATCTGTTTGGTTCCTTACCGTTGAAGAAGTCAGAAACTAACTTTTGGACCTTTGGAATTCTGGTAGAACCACCGACTAAGACAATTTCGTCAACTTGAGACTTATCAACCTTAGCATCTCTTAAAACCTTTTCGACTGGGTCTAAGGTAGATCTGAATAAGTCTTGACATAATTCTTCGAATCTAGCTCTGGTGATAGAAGTATAGAAGTCAATACCTTCGTATAAGGAATCGATTTCAATGGAGGTTTGAGCAGAAGAAGACAAGGTTCTCTTAGCTCTTTCACAAGCAGTTCTTAATCTTCTTAAAGCTCTTTGGTTAGTAGATAAGTCCTTCTTGTTCTTTCTCTTGAATTCGTTAACGAAGTGGGTAACTAATCTGTGATCGAAATCTTCACCACCTAAGTGAGTATCACCAGCAGTAGACTTAACTTCGAAAATACCATCTTCGATAGATAATAAGGAAACATCGAAAGTACCACCACCTAAATCGAAAATTAAGACGTTCTTTTCTTGTTCATCCTTCTTGTCTAAACCGTAAGCAATAGCAGCGGCGGTTGGTTCGTTAATAATTCTCATAACGTTTAAACCGGCGATTAAACCAGCATCCTTGGTAGCTTGTCTTTGGGAATCGTTGAAGTAAGCTGGAACAGTAACAACAGCGTCGTTAACCTTAGCACCTAAGAAGTTTTCGGCGGTTTCCTTCATTTTGGTTAAGATCATAGAAGAGATTTCTTCTGGAGAGAAAACCTTGGTTTCACCTTTGAAATCAACTTGAATTTGTGGCTTACCGGCTTTGTCAACAACCTTGAATGGGAAGTGCTTGACATCACCAACAACTTCAGCGTCATCGAACTTTCTACCGATTAAACGCTTGGCATCGAAAACAGTGTTAGCTGGGTTCATAGCAGCTTGGTTCTTAGCAGCATCACCGATTAATCTTTCAGTGTCAGTGAAAGCGACGAAAGATGGAGTGGTTCTGTTACCTTGATCGTTAGCAATGATTTCAACACGATCATTAGCAAAGTGGGCAACACAGGAGTAAGTAGTACCTAAATCAATACCAACAGCTTTAGACATTTTTAAATTCTATATTAATCTAATATCTTTATAGAAAAAAGTATATTGTAATAAAAAGAAAAGGAGTTGAAAAAATTGTTATGAGATTGCCCAGTTTTATACCATCTGGGTTATTAATTGTCGTCGATGCACAATGATAAATCTGACCTTCTCAGAAATTCGACGAGCTTCTATGAAATTTTGTGCCGATTTTTGCAATGATGTCAAATAGTGCCCGATAATTCCTAAAGAATCTAAATGGAAGCCTATAGAAGCAAATCGAACTTCCCGTAAAGGTAAAAAATGAGATGGAATCTTGACACGTGATGTGGTGCTAAATTTGGAATATCGTACTTAAAATTTGCAATAGCGGATACTTAAAGGGAACCAAATACTAAAATAGTTCCTTGAACTAATTCATTTAGATTAGAATAGAAAAAATTGCATTGGTAGGAATCTTCCTATCGTCCTACTTTTTTTATTTTTTAATAATATTGATACATAATTCTAACTAATATATATGAAGTACGAGAAAGTAGGCTAAATACTAATACAAAACTACAAAAATTGGGTACATCAAGATGACTTTTCCTTTGTGTAGTCATTTACTAAGTAATAAGCTCCAACTTTTCTAAGTATTTCCTTTAGTTTGAACCAAGCCAGCTTTGCAGCTGGAAGATTAAAGCTAGCAAAGGTTTTGTCAAGTTTTATTTCTAATGCTTTAAAGTGGATTCTTGTAATTGCTGACTTTTCAAACTTTATCTTGGTGAAAACAAGATATAAAATAAATGTTCCTAAACTTCTAGATCTGAAAGTAATAAGCCTAAGTAATAACCATCCCAAGGAGTATATTTCTAAAATATCGGCCAATTCAACTGATTTTGCATTATTTACAGTAATAAAGTTTCCAATTGACCTAGAAAGGGGGTGTTCATCTAATCCGTAAAGAGGAAGAATATATCCCTTGGTATAAACTAAGACATGAAATAACGAGAATAAAGCGAATGGCAATAAAGTCAAAAGAACATAAGGTCTGAAATATAATAAAAATGCACTCAATAAAAAGTATGGAACATTATCATCACCCATTAATACTTTCAAATCGAATTTATTTTTGCTAATGAGTTGGAAAAGCAAAATTCCAAAACTTTCAAGAACACCAATTAAAGCAAATTGATGCCACAATTTATAGCATCTTCCAATTCCAATATATGTTAATGTAAAAAAGAAAACACTAATCAAAGTTACAGCATGACCAACAAACCAGGCAAATTGCAATGTCTAAACCTAAGTTAGTAGTTAATTCTCCATCATATTATTGTTTTTACTTACCTTTATAACATCAATTAAGCTTTTTGTCGACGCTTTTGGTGGGCTAGATTCACTCTTAGGAATTTCAGACATTAGATGAGATATTTGCGTTTGACAAGGTATTAATTGAAAATTATCCCTTTTTATAGTCAGCTTGATCTGAAATGATGCTTGCTTTAATATGACTTTTTCGCATCTCTGGTCACGAGGTGAGTTTCTCTTTCTACGCCATGTTATTTATTTAGAAACTTTATTCATCAGAACTCTAGAAAACATTATATACCTGAGAGATATACATACATAGATAATTACTAAATGTTAATATTATTTAATTTAGACTTAACGTAAGAAACCCTTTCTAGTTTTTTGAGGAGCCTGGGCGGCAGGTTCGACCGGCAACAACTTTTGTTTCTCTAACTGGGCCTTTTTATCCTCTAATAATTTGATTTGTTTAGTCAACTTATCCTTCATTTCCTTGTGTCTTGAGAATAAGTCGGCCTCTGATCTTTGTAATTTTTTCTCTTTTTCAGAAACCTTTTGTTGGAATACATTCTTCATTTCAGCTTCCATCTTAGCCAATTTGGCTTCGTGCAAAGCTTTCTCTTCTTCTTGTCTAGCCAATGGATCGAATTCTCTAAAAACAGCATTATCTTGTTCAATTCCCATCTTGTTTAATTTTTCGGATCTGTATTTTTCATATAAAACATTATTTGTATGTTCTTTCAATTCTTCCAAGAACTTTCTAATAAGCAATTGGCGCAAATGTATAAAATCATTATGGTCTTCATTGTCTACTTCAATAACACCCCATGGGTATTGTCTTCCCCTGACAACTCTTCCATCGTAAGTTTGAACTTCCTTAGTGGAACCAATGACCGCAAATGGGTACCTATCTATAATTTCTTGTGTATTCAAGACTGTTTCTTCGGTATCTTCATCTTCATCTACTGGCTTGAATATTTTAATACCTTGGTGTTCAATATCACTTAAAATTCTCTTCTTGAACTCAGAAATTTCTTCCTCGGTCAATGTATCAGATTTAGAAATAACTGGAATTAAATTAACTTTTTCATGTATCTGCTTCATAAATTTAATATCTAATGATCTCAAGGAGTGGCCGGTAGGTTCAATAAAGTAAAGAAGTGCATGAACTCTTTCATCAGAAATGTTAGCTCTATTAATTCTGCTTTCTGCCTCTAAATACGTGTCAAATCTTCTATTAATTTCATCGACAATTGGTTTCCAAGAGTCAGCATTATTTATGGAATCACCAAATCCTGGTGCTGTCAAAACGCTCAACTTTAATTTAATACCATCTTCTTCGATCTCTGAGGCGGTGGATACTATCTTTACAGCAGGGGATTCGTCACTAGTCTCATCCTCGTCATCATTAGGCGTCAATACTTCCTTATTGAAGAGAGTATTAATCAACGTTGACTTACCGAGACCCTTTTCACCAATCGCCATAAGATTCAAACTAAACCCCCTTCTGATGGACTTTCTGTACCATTGTTTTGGTAAGTTGGCAAATCCTACAAACCCACCCAATTTAATTTTATTAATTTTAATACTTTGAGTTAAATCTCTTGCAGCATTATTGGAGTATCCAGAGGATTCACCATTGCTAGAAATATGTTCCACTTCTGCTAAATGTTAGCCCCGAGCAAAATAATAACAATAGATAGTTAAGTGATACATACCAGATGACATTATTTGAATTAGATTCTAAGAATGTTTGAATAATTAATATAAATAATTCACTATCGACTACTTCTAGTAAAACAACAATTTGCTAGTTTGATAATTAAGTGCCACTAGTAAAAGTGAAGTGTGGTAAATCACAAATGAAATGTTTTTTTTTGGAAAATCTGACGTGTCGTTATCACGTGAGAAGTGTTATCCGACTTGGCTGTGAAAGCAACGACGACCGTCAAACTAATTGGCACCAAATATGATATGATTTACTATCATTATGATATATGTGTAAAGAAGATAAGCGTATAGATATTGGTTTGGGGTGATCATCACCCTTTATAAAT
Organism: Schwanniomyces capriottii; assembly: GCA_032927745.1. NCBI lineage: Eukaryota > Fungi > Ascomycota > Pichiomycetes > Serinales > Debaryomycetaceae > Schwanniomyces > Schwanniomyces capriottii. Next base: position 704,314 of record JAVSEF010000004.1, read on the forward strand.
GAAATAAGTTCTTTATGTATAGTAAATTGGGATTTTTTGTTATAATTTTCTTCACTTCAGGAAAATTTGCAATTTTCACCTGATACACTTTAAAGTATATCCATTTTAGAATCAAAAATATCATTATATATTAAAAAAAGGAGATATAACATAAATAATCATGCTTATATAGTTAAATATTCAGCATGAATTTGGTACTATTTGGTGTATAGGATTGTTCTCATTGTTTCAGAATTGCCAAGTCCAGCCGGAGACAATATTCCTTGAAGAGTATTAGACTCTTCCATAAGAGACTGTTGTTCAAAGTTGCAACTTATATTCCGTATCACCAAAAGTCATTTAGAGTAAAACTGAGAGATAGAATATAGTTATATGTTTCAGAATGTATATTTTCAAATATTTAGAGAAGCTTTAATGGCATATATCATAAACTTAACTTATAATGGAATGCAAATATGCAATCTCCTCAATTGAACTAACATAATTAAGGAAGAATGCAAAAGTATATCGAAGTATTGTACAATTTAAGAAGGTTTAACGTGGATAAGTTAAGAAATGGGATAATTACTTTCTTCCAGTTGAAGAGTTTGGAAGTTCAATGGTTTCTTTTCTAATATCAGTTTTTAGGTTACAATTCAATATGAAACAAGAATTAATACCAACACAAACAAGGTATTTATATTTTGTTCGTTTTCAAAGTTAATACTATTGTAATCGCAAGAGATATCTCATAAAGAATCAAAACAAAATTTACACGACTAGAAGTTCAACGAGCTAAATATCTTACTCCTTTTCTAACTGTTCTAATAAGAATTGCAATCCCAATTTTGCAAATTCTGTCATGTTATTAGATCGGTCGTTCAGCCCAGTATTTCTAGAACAAGACACGTCTCCATTTGGACCACTTAAACCTAAATATAATGTTCCAACATCTGCATCAACGTTAGAGACACTTTGCAAATGCAAGTCCTTTGTTGGACCGGCAAAACCAGTCTCTGATAGCACATAGCTGGAGCCTAATTCGTACTTGGCAGTTCTGGCTAGCTTCAAAGCAACCTGCTCTGAAGGACCCATATAATGACTAATATCATAGTCACTCCAACCAGATAATTTAAGTCTCTGCTTTAATGAATATACCAACTTACCTCCAATGTAGAAATCGGAAGCGCCAGGAACGGAAACCAAATACGCCGATATCAATCCTCCACAAGCAGCTTCAGATATAGCCAATGTTTTATCCTTCTCTCTCAATATCTGAGAGATCCTTTTTACAAGTACTTGGATATCTTCAGGCGGGAAATCCATTTCGACTTGAGTTCTAATATATTGTATCTGACATCTTTAAAATTGAGTTTTGATAATATGAGTAGTGCGATCACCGATTTATTGTTAGCGTCTCAGTGGCAAGTCGTTAACATAATCTATACACTTTTAACTATCATCAATTGCAACACTTAAAATTAGAGACAATGTCAAGTAAAACTATAAAATTTAACGCCGGTAAGGTGCAATATGATGAAGAGACGAACCGTTGTACACCATTGCCGCATAAAGGAATATTTACTATCAAACAAAGCAGTGAAGACGAAGACTTCTATGATTTTACATGGACACCTAAATCAAGCAATTCAGGAAATCTAGAAAAAGATGAGTTATTAATTATTCCAGGTGATGTTACTTTTAAGAAAGTTAAATCATGCACAACAGGTAGAGTATTCGCTTTGACATTCTTGAGTTCTGGTGCTAAACATTTATATTGGCTTCAGGACGTTGGAGACGACGACGAACCAAGCAAATTAACTAATAAGGATGAAGAAATAGTAAGTCAAATTAACAGCATAATCTTAATAACAGATGAAGATGAAGAGGATAAAATAGAAGAAGAATCATCTGCACATGATAAGATCAAGGAGGAAACTCAAGAGTAAGTACGTTATTTTATTTAAATTAATTAATGATACAATAAAAATCACAGCTTTAAGAACTATCATGAAAGATCATTATTTAGAGTAATTTGTATTAACATGCTTAGGCAAAACCTTCAATCTTCTAACCCTTCCCAAAATGAGCCGAACTTTCCAATCAGTTCAATATTTGATATTTTGGAATTTGATCAACTTATAAAGCATCTTGATAAACTTACCGATAAGCAGATAACCGAATTATACGGAAAGCACTTACCTGAATCGATGTCACAAAACGTTAAGAATCTTGATATCTTAATGATGCTGAAAAATGGGTTTTTTGAGCAGTGGGTTCATAACTTAGACGAACAGCTTAACAAAGGAACTGGTGCTGGCTATCTTTTAGCTCAAAGTTTGAAATATAACTACAAGGGAGAGGGAGTTGACGGCTTTTTGCTGGGAATTAGGGAGTTAGCAAAGAAAGAGAAAGAACAAGAAAAGAAGAATGGAGACCAACAAGATTAATAAGTAATATTTCCTTTTCTATATAGGTTGTATTAACTTATATCAGTAAAAGTTTTTATAGATCTAATGTGATGATGCCCATTATTTTTATAAACGCTGAATTATGGACTAAAGCTTGGTCTTTATATACTCTTTTCTCGATTTTAACCTTTAATATTTTAAAATTGCTTATCGCCGATTAGGGATATTCTCATGACCCAAGATAAACACTGCTGTGTTTATTAAATGCTAAAGTACCTAACAATAATAATATCATCTATTATATTATCTGTGAAAAGATTTAGAATCAAATTATGATATTGTTGTGAATGTGAAGAGTTAGCGTCAGAAGCCTTTTACGAGGGAAAGTAGATTTTAGGATATCAGCATATAGAAATGGAAAAAACATATTTATTATAAATAAAAAAAAGGAAAAATATATTTAGTATAAATAAACCACAGAGCATAATTATTTACTAGCTAAAATTTGATTAACGGAATCGACTACTGATTCTTCCAACGTGTGAAACTTAATACGAAGAATTTCTCTGGACTTCGAACTATCAACCACGGCGAATTTGGCATTCTTACCTGAACCAGGAGTACCTTCTGGTAAATTAGAAGCAAACTCTGGGAATTTTTGATGCAAAAGATCTAAAATATCTTGAGAAACAAAAGTAGATTCCGCAAGAATCAATCTCTGATTTTCAGCTTCATCTTTCTCAAATGCAATCAAATGCGCGGCTGCAACGTCTCTAACATCCACAAATCCACCACTAGTTGTTGGTATTTCTTCACCTTTTTTCAAATTAACAATACTATTAACTATCTCTGCAGAAGCATTCAATACACCTTTTGCACTTTCGTCAAACGCTTGTGGACCAAAGACATAAACTGGATTGACAAAGGAGATACTGAAGGAAGGGGTTTCAGATTTGACAAAATCCCATGCAGCTTTTTCAGCGAACGTCTTTGAACCAAAATATCCCATAAATGGGTCAGCGAGGGATTGTTCCCATGTCACTGGATTCCACGAGTTCTCATTTATTGTGACATTAGGATCAGAAGGGTCTCCTGATATCATAGCAGCAATAGATGATGTCACCACCACTTTCTTTACTTGAGGAGCAAATTTCTTAATAGAAGCCAACACATTCCTGGTACCAGCAATAGCGGGAGTGAGTATTTCCTTCTCAATATCATGAACTTGAAAAGTAACTGGGGAGGCTGTATGTAAGAAAACAGTAACTTCTGGATGATTTTTTAAGGATTCATCGAAAGCACCTTCTTCTTCAATTGCTTCAACAACCTCGTAAGTAAATTTGTCAGAGTTCAAAAGTTTTTTCAACTTGTCACCTTTCTCACTTGACCTTACGGATCCAACAACGTCATAGCCCTTATTTATCAATTGCTTTATAACGTGTTGTGCGATAAATCCTGTTGCACCTGAGACAAAGACGGTAGTTGAAGGCATAGTTAAAGTTTTATTTTTTTTTTTAATAAATTAGAGATATTAAATAATTAATTATAAAAGGTTTTCAACAAAGAAAGAAAGAAAACTGGCCCTTCTATATTAGTAGATGAGAAATGGGAATAATCGGTAACATTTTGCCACCAAAGTAATGCACAGTTGCGCACTAAATGGCTTACTATAAATGGTGGGATTAGTAACTAACCCCTATAATAAGCCCTTGGAATATTCTACAGATTTCTTTAGATAATTACAATATAGGAGGCTTTTAATTAACATTATGATATTGAGTATTGTGATAGTGATAAACTATATAATTTGAAAATCTGAAAAAACATACAATTATTCATCACAACAGCATTTTTCGATTTACCATTTCTATTGCTTATCTCGAATCTTGGAAATATGATATGGTTTCTAAAAGCAATCCAGAAGTTAGCTATTAGTATACTAAAGGTGAACGTCGAGGCTTTTGACCGATGAGCGTATAATGTAATCTAATATAGGCCATAGCGCACGAATGTGTATGCACTTGACGTCAACAAATTACTGCCAATTAAGATAAAGTAATAATCTGTTTAGACTAAACCGACCACCTGCCCGAAGACATTCCGATCAGGCTTATGTTGAGCCCTAAATCCCAATCAGGTACACCATTTAGGGTAGCTGGCTCAAGATGTATTCAACGATATTATGGAATTATCTAAATAATACTTTTTTCTTTGATGCTTTTGTAAACCTTCGTATATCCATAATTGCCTAAGTATGTACTTTCCAACTCACAGAGTCATCCAATTACTCCCGTCTGCAAATTCAGTAATACCACCACATCATATTGCACAATGAAAACAGGACCATTTCGGAAAATGAGTGTGTCCTTTAAAAGTTACTTCATGTTTTTTTGCAGTCTAAGTAAAACTATATCTCTTTTTGCTCATAACACCCCCAAATTCTTATATCGCCAGCTTTCTCATTGAAACGACTCTTAAAGTATTAAGTTCCAATATTTTTAACCTTTTCAGTAGAATGTTTCTTTCCAGAACTCTTATAGACTAAAAAAAATGGCGCAATTTTCAACGCCTAGTGATGTGTTTCGATCTGGGAACTTATATATCAAGAACTTTTTACTGTAAAGTCTAATTCCAAAGGATCTATCTTGCTACTATGATACTTGTTCACGATACTTATTACTTCTTCCAAGGAATGCATAAATGGTTTCTGACCGTACCTAAGATATTCATTAAGAGGATAAAAAAATGCCAATTTGACGATTCTATACCCCAAATTATTGCTACATTAGACTACCCTATCTTTTTACCTTTTCCAAGCGTATTTCGAAGTCAAATCTTTTAATAGATTTGGTAATTTTTAGTTAAAGTAGAAACCGAGATTTGGGGAACAATTACGTCATACAAATGACACTTACATACAAGTGTCTTACAACATTAAATACTAGAACAGCATTCCAGTAGGAATAGAATACTTTATATAGAAACCTTCTTTATACAATATACTCAAACTAGAATGAATTCAATCAATTTGGTAACACAACCCTCAAACGAGCCAATCTCGCCACTGAAGGAAGATATCTTGTATAAGCTTCAACACCTAATTGAAGAAAACAATGATCGTGAAGTTTCGGAACTGAGAAAAGAGTCTAATCCAAAGGATCATGGAAGGAAGCTGAAAAATGCAAAAGGCGATGATGTAAAATATGATCAAGATGGCTTTGAAATACCGAAAGGAAAGATCCCGTTGGATGGAAACTTTTCGACTAAGGAGATAGAGGGATTGGTGGAGATTGCAAAGGAAAAACATTTACTTGATGAAAATGTCGAAGTAAATGTTGTCGACCCCAACAATGTAGTTGGAGATAAGGTAAAGATATCCGATTCCCCCGATGACGAAGACAATGAAGATCACGATTAGGAGAGACGCAACAACTTGGAGGAGACAGAAAGCCTCTAATTAGACAAGACTCTAATGATTTACTATGAGAGACGAGGATGTTCATAATCATGATTATTTCTTATATTACGTATTATTCATTTCAATTCATTTGACAGTTAGCGAAACAACTTTTTTTTTACATCAAAATATTTATTTTGTAGGATATGTATCACTAGAGTAGACTCATGATCATGAGACTACGCTAATATACTATAGTTATGCTTATTTATTGAATATAGACATCTGAGTAAACATTTGATGAAGTGTATTTTTACAACCATTTTGAGAGCGCACTTCATCTGATTTTAGATTTATTTAATAGAAATAGAATTTTTAATCTCCGTCATAGTTATTAATGGAATTGAAATTAAGGGGACGGATACGATCCAATAGGAGCATTCTTGCAGCGATTTCACTTATTGGCTTGCTTTTCTGCTATGTAACAACAATATTGTATATTAATAAATTGGATGGTCCCGACTCCGCAGGATGTCGAATAGTCTATATGGGTCCCTCGTACGCCAGAATCAAAGCGTTTGATGAATCACATACTCATTTTGCATCAAAATATTCATTGTACCTTTATAGAGAACAAGGTAAGGATCATATTCCTAACGAAGATGAAGCCAGATTTCTTGACGGTATTCCTGTTTTATTCATACCTGGAAATGCAGGCAGTTATAGACAAGTACGTTCTATTGCTGCAGAAACCTCCAATCTATACTTTGACGAACTTGAGACGTACAAGAAATTGAATCCTAATATTAAAAACTTTGACTTTTTCACCGCTGATTTTAATGAAGACTTTACTGCCTTTCATGGTAGAACAATATTGGATCAAGCCGAATATTTGAACGAAGCCATAAAGTTCATCTTACTGCTTTATGTGAATAATGAAAATCCTCCTAAGTCTGTTGTAATTTTGGCTCATTCGATGGGTGGAGTTGTGGCTAGGGTCATGGTTTCGTTGCCAAATTATGTTTCTGAATCTATAAACACAATTATTACTTTATCTTCACCCCACGCCGCTGCTCCATTAACATTTGATGGTGATATATTAAAGATATACTCCGCTGTAGACAGATTTTGGTTTGATGGCTTCAACAATTCAGAGGATACGGAACTTTCTAAGATTGCAACAAAGAGATTAAGTAATTTATCACTCATTTCAATAACAGGTGGTTCATTGGATACAATTCTCCCAGCAGACTATACAACTTTAGGGTATTTGGTACCCCCTGAGAACGGATTTACTGTTTATACAACAGGTATTCCCCATGTGTGGACCCCAATGGACCACCTAGCAATTGTCTGGTGTGCTCAGTTACGTAGACAGATTCTGAAAACATTATTAGAAATTGCCGATTCAACGGCCGCAGGATGCACTTATGCATTAGAGAAAAGGATGAAGATTATGAGAAGAAATTTATTATCTGGACTTGAGGACTATTTAACAAGAGATATAGAGCTCAACAGTCCTATTAGTGAAAGAATCCAATTTAAACTAGACACTCTTCAGATTCAATCTTTTAATGAATACGCATTAAGGTCTTTTCCTGGCAGGGAAAAGCAAGTAGATGATAAGCCAACTTTCAGTGTCTTCAATATACAAGACAAATCACAATTTGCATTACTAAGTTCAAGAAAAATAGAATCTTGGGAATCATTTATGGATAAAAAATCTAATGTTGTTCTTTTGTTATGTAAAAACGAAGAATTGAGTGATTCGAAAGAAATTTATGATTTTACTAATGACAAAACTAAACAATTTACTTCTTTAAGCTGCCTCGATTTTTCAAAATATTCAAATTCTATTCCAAATACACTGAAAAATATAAACTCGTTAGCGGATTCTTCATTTGGAGGAGAATTTGAACCATTCCATTCCATTCTAATTAATTCGACTTTACTAGAGGAATTTGATGTCGCCTTTGTAATGGAAAAAGCGAATATTTATAGTAAAGAAGATTTTATAATAACACAGGCATCAAAAACAAATACAGCTAACCACGTTTTAGGAAAGGATCTATGGTCTTTGACTAATGGTGGCGCAAATATTATGTTACCATCGGATAGACCATTGTCCCTCAATGTCAAGGTACCAGGAGCATGGAGTAGCTTATTAGCATATAAATTACTGGTTGTTCCATCAAGCGTTCCAACAGAGGGAGAGGATAATACACTTTTTAATTCGTTTCTTAGACAATGGACTGATGATCCATTCGAAACTAAGTGGCATCTTGACGTGGAGAATAGAAACACTATTTTATTAACAATGCATGGAATTGCCCCATATACTCCATTTAAATTAAAGAACTCTCATGGTCTAAATCTTATGTTATGGAGTGATCCTACTAAAAAGCGAAGTGCCATAGAGTTAATTTTGAGAGTTGACTACTTCAAAAGCATGAGACTTCTTGTTCTTAGATATAGACTTGCAATTTTAACTTATTGTGTTCTGGTAACTCTAATGGTATTTTTTTTACAATTGAGACATTACGACAACACTTCTGCTTTCCCAAGTTTTATCACGGGAATGTATTTACTTTGTTCTCCAAAATTCTTGGGAAGTCTTTGTATTCTATTTTCATTCTTGGGTCCAATAGTAAAGAATGAATATGTTAGGGGTATTTTAAATATTATTGATCCTGTGGTATTGCAAGATAAGAATGAAATCAACTTGAGCTTGAGAAACGATTATAATTTAAATTCTTTTTATTTGGGTTTAGAGGAGAATTGTCTTTGGTTTTTGGGACCTTTATTCTTTTTTGTTGGAATTGCAATTGTTTTGTCAACATACTTTATTTTGTTGGCAATTGGACTATTAATCAGTAATGTTTTTAAAGCTGCACGAAACAGAAAATATACTAACTCAGACATAACGACTGGACTACAAACTACACAGTTTAGGTGGATTAATCGTCGTTCAGCGATAGGAGGGTTGATTACAACCTTAATAGCATTTTTCATCCCATATCAATTAGCATATGTTGTCTGCTGTTTGATCCAAGCTATTCATTGCTTAAAATTGTTGTCAAATGTCAACCACAACAAGAATGTATTCAACTATCAATTCACGATATTAATATTAATGCTTTGGATCTTGCCAATCAGTGTTCCAACCATAATTGTGTTTGTGCATAATTTAACTGTGAACTGGAAAACTCCTTTCTCATCCCACCACAATTTCTTATCGATAATGCCGATTCTTCTACTCATGGAAAGACATACCTCCCTCACCACTATTCCAAATTTGAATGGAAAGTTCACAATTACCAGAGGGTTGATATTCTATTTTATCTTCTATTGCTTGGTATATGGGGTTCGCCACACATTCTGGCTACATCATTTGTTCAATTTCTTCTGTTGTTGGCTCTTAGTACTCCACTACGATTCTCCTTCAGACTTATTCACCGTCAAAGAAAATTAATTTAGTACATTTAGCATAAATTATTTCGTATCCATTAAAGTGAAACTAATATACAAAACCTATAAACATATACCAAAGAAATGAATTAAAGGCATAATAAAAATTGAAAAAACCATGAGGGTCACGCTTACTCGGAAGCAGAAGAGTACTTAGTAACAGCTCTGGTACCTTCGGCAACAGCGTGCTTAGCCAATTCACCTGGCAAGATCAATCTAACAGCAGTTTGGATTTCTCTGGCAGAAATAGTAGACTTCTTGTTGTAGGCAGCTAATTTGGAGGCTTCACCAGCAATTCTTTCAAAGATATCGTTGACAAAGGAGTTCATGATAGACATAGCCTTTTGGGAAATACCGGTGTCTGGGTGGGTTTGCTTCAAGACCTTGTAGATGTATGAGGAGTAGGTTTCCTTTCTGGTCTTGGACTTTTTCTTTGGTTCGGTAGAGGAAGCAGTCTTCTTAGCAGCTGGCTTCTTTTCAGCTGGGGCTTTGGATGCAGGTTTCTTTTCAGCTTTTGGGGCCATTTTTTCTTATAATTTAGTTAAATTTACAGTAATTAAATTTAATAATAAATCACAATAACAGTAAAGGAGGATTTCAGCATGTTTATATATTTGCCTTCCTTAATATTCGCACACACAAGAGTTGTGATCGCGTGGGTATGGAGCTTGCAGCGGGTAACACCTGGAGCTAGGAGATTTCGCGCAACCGTGTGAGTAAAGCGTGCTGGGATCTACCGATAGAACCTGGTAATTCGTGGTCTGTTCTCTGCGAAGAGTTAAGTTGAGAACGGCAGAGTAAACACGAGTACATTACGTCGATATACTAGCGTGACCGAGATTTCGCACAGTTCGCGCTACGATTTCAGGTTATCTCGCGAAATTCGTCTCCCCACAGGCGAAAAATGTTCGGGAAATACGTGGGTGGTTTTCCTAGTGAAATAAACAAATAACACGACTGCACACGGCAGACAGCTCACGAAGGAAAATTGGTGAGCGATAATTATAATGAGCAAGTGTATTTAAGGAATCAGATCCCGCTCTTGGTGGCAATAGGAAGATTGTTAATTTTATTATAATACAATTTTAAATTATTTAACATATCATAATGTCAGGAGGTAAAGGAAAAGCCGGTTCTACCGAAAAAGCATCTACTTCAAGATCTGTTAAGGCAGGTTTGACTTTCCCAGTCGGTAGAGTCCACAGATTGTTGAGAAAGGGTAACTACGCTCAAAGAGTTGGTTCTGGTGCTCCAGTCTACTTGACTTCTGTCTTAGAATATTTAGCTGCTGAAATCTTGGAATTAGCCGGTAACGCTGCTAGAGACAACAAGAAGTCCAGAATCATCCCAAGACACTTACAATTAGCCATCAGAAATGATGAAGAATTGAACAAGTTATTAGGTGATGTTACCATTGCCCAAGGTGGTGTCTTACCAAACATTCACCAAGACTTGTTACCAACTAAGAAGGCTAAGCCAGGTAAAGCTTCCCAAGATTTATAAACTAATTAACACTTGGGGGTTGAATCTTTTTTCACTTCTTTTCCTTTCGTTAGCAAGGTAGAGAAAAGCAGGGTGTTTACTCTTTTTTCTGTGTATATTAGTTATTCTTTTTAGTTAATGAGGTAGTATAATGAAATATATATTTCAATTTGTATAAACACATGCGTAGACTGAATTAGCTTCAGAACGGCTTGAGTGCGAACAGTGTTGAGATTTCGAGAAAAGAACCACTATACATAGGTTTATTAGGTGACTTAGGATGGAGAAATTCTCTAATTGGAGAGATAAGGGTACTGGGTTATCACCCTTTATGCCTATTGAACAAGAACGCAAGTCTTTTATTTGTAGCTTGGCGATTGTTCCTAAAAGTTTTTTACTTTTGGTGAAGCTTCCAATTTTCATTCTTACATGTTTGTTATATGTTGTTTTGCCATTACAGATACTTGGCCGGTTTCTAGCTTTTGTTTTGTTTGGGTTAAGGAATTACGATTTAACTGTGGAAGGTGTTAAACGTACCAGGTTAAATGAAATAGATTCTGCAAAGCCTAAGACTAATGATTTAGTTGTTGTAAACTATATCAGTCCAATCGATGCTTTAGTAGCGTCAATTATCTCAAATGCATCTTTAAGAGATACGGTTTTCTTAATTCCTAATGCTAATGGCCAATTATATGAATACTCTTTATTGTCGTTCTTCAATCATACGTTTTCAACCGAATTTGGAATGGAAACATCAAACAATTTGGTTAAAGATTTATCAAAATACAAGGGTAAATTAGTTTTTTTGTTTTTAGAAGGAACAACCTCGAATAATAAAGCAGTATTGCCTTTTATTAATATCGCAGGTGTTGAAGTTCCATCATTTTTTTCAATAAAAACTTTGGTCTTGAAACTTCAACCATCTCAGTTTATCTTGCCAATTCCAGTGGTATCTAAAACTGGATATTTAGGTAAGCTTTTGACTAATTTCAACAAGTTTAGTGTTATAAAGGCCAAAGTATATAAGCTTGATTCATTTGATTCGAGCGACATCAAGAAATGTTTTGAATTAAGTTCTTTGAATTTAGTTGGAAGTAACTTAAACATTGCTGAAAAGCAAAAGTTTTACGCCTATTTCACCAATCATGAAATCAAGGATAGTAAATAATATTGATATTACTACTATATGCAATTAATAATAAAGTATCTACTATTGTACATGTGTATATATATGACATAATCAAGTCTTGGTCCTTTTTATATTATCTGATTTCTTAGGCTTTTTAAATTCTATTCTTTTCCTTTTTTTGTTGCCAGTTGCAGAAGTGCTACTACTTCGTTTTTCCACACTCTTTTCTTTTGATAAAAATTCTGCCATAGGGTCCTTGAATTCATCATCTACATTATCAGCTTCCTTTATACTTGTAAAGTTCTCCATAGGATCTTCAAATCCAGAGTTATCATTTCCAAAGTTATCATTACCGGCCATAGGCTTATATTCAAGTAAACTAGTTTCTTTTTTTTTCGTATCGTCTTTCTTACCTTCAGTAATTTGTTTCTCAATAATCTTTTCACATTCACTATAATCTATGGCAAAGTCATCTTCGTTTTGGTCATCTCTTAATTTATAATACACATGGTCTACTCTAATGGTTCTATCAAAAAGCTTTATCCCATTAAAGTTATCTATTGCCAATATACATGATCTATGGTCTTCGTACTTCAAATAACAGAAACCTCGAGATTTCCCAGTTTCTGCATCTTTCATCAAGTTTATATGAGTGGGTATTCCATACTGTGAAAAGATAATTATGATATCTTGTTCCTTCAAGTCGAAGGAAAGGTTACCGATAAATATATATGAAGTATCTCTGTAGTCATAATGCCAAGATGCCGAATCTTTAACATTACTATTTAACTCTTTCTGGTTTATCTGGTTGATTTTTTGTATTGAATTCATAAAAAATCTGACGATATATAGTTCATTTAACTATGTTCATATGCTTAGGTTTAAAGATTTGATATTGTAAATATCTAGTCACGCTCACGCTCACGTGTTAATATTTTGTGCGATGAGGGAAACTGAAAAAAAAGCTTTTAGTCAATTAATATTTGTACTTAGAGACTTCTTCACTACGTTTTAAATATCTCACCGATGGCTAAGAAAAGTAAGGGTTCCGTGTCCTTGAAGAAGGATACAGAAGTTCAACTGAGAAAGAGAAAGCAAGAAGTAGAAGAAAAAGAAAACTCTGATCAAAGCTCTTCAGATGAGGAGTTTGAAGTCAATGGTCTTCTTGATGCAGAAGCTAGTGAAGCCTCAGACGATGAGTCCGAAGAGGAGAATGAAGAAGATAATGGAGATTCCGAAGATGAAGAATCTGAAGCTGAGTTGAATGCTCTTTTAGGTGAAGAGGAGGAAGATGTTAGCGATGTCGATTCAGAAGAGTTCTCCGATGAACCAAAAGACGATTCTACTTCCATAACCGATAGATTATCTGGTGTCAAGATTAGATCCTTGTCAAATGCAACAGATGAAGGTAAAGAAATTCATACCACATATTCTGATGGTAGAGATAGAATTATTAAACCAGAAATAAATCCAGTCTACGATAGTGATGACAGTGACAATGAAAATTTCAATACCATTGGAAATATTCCATTATCAGCATATGAAGAAATGCCTCATATAGGTTATGATATCAATGGTAAGAGAATTATGAGACCAGCCAAGGGTTCTGCTTTAGATCAATTATTAGAATCTATTGACTTACCAGAAGGATGGACTGGTTTATTGGATCAAAACACTGGTTCCTCTTTAAAATTAACCGACGATGAACTCGAATTGATTAGAAAAATTCAAGCTCAAGAAAGTACTGATGAAAGTATTAACCCTTATGAACCTACTATCGAATGGTTTACTTCTCAAACAGAAATAATGCCATTGACCGCCGTTCCAGAACCTAAGAGAAGATTCGTTCCTTCCAAGCATGAAGCTAAGAGAGTCATGAAGATAGTTAGGGCAATCAGAGAAGGTAGAATTATTCCACCTCACAAGGTTAAGGAACAACAGGAAGAAGAAAGGTATAACTTCAATTTATGGAATGATGTTGATGCAGAATCAAATGATCATATCATGAACTTAAGGGCACCAAAGCTTCCACCACCAACAAATGAAGAATCATACAATCCTCCAGAAGAATACTTGTTGACTGAGGAAGAAAAACAAAAATGGTTAGACATGGATCCAGAAGATAGGGAAAGAAACTTTGTTCCACAAAAATATAATGCATTAAGAAAGGTTCCAGGTTACCAAGATGGATTAAGGGAAAGATTTGAAAGATCGTTAGACTTATACTTAGCTCCAAGAGTCCGTCATAACAAATTAAACATTGATCCAGAAAGTTTGATTCCAGAGTTGCCATCTCCAAAGGATTTGAGACCATTCCCAATACGTTGTTCTACTATTTACCAAGGCCATACTGATAAGATACGTACAATCTCCATTGATCCTCTTGGATTATGGTTAGCAACTGGTTCTGATGACGGAACTGTCCGTGTTTGGGAAATCTTAACAGGAAGACAAGTGTTCAAAGCTGACATATTAGAAAATGACAACACTGATGATCATATTGAAAGTTTGGAATGGAACCCAGATTCAAATACTGGTATTTTAGCAGTTGCAGCTGGTGAGAATATTTACTTGATCGTTCCTCCTATTTTCGGATTTGACATCGAAAACATTGGTAAATTGAGAATAGAAAGTGGTTGGGGTTATGACACTTTTGGTAACAAGATGAAATCCACAGATATTAACGTTAACTCTGATGACGAAGATGAAGATCAAGGGGAAACTACCTCCAAGTCTGACACTAAGAAAGATGTAGCTAAATGGTATACTCCAAATGCAGAACAAGCCAAGATGGGTATTTCTGCAATGATCCAATGTCGTAGAACAATTAAGAAACTTTCGTGGCACAGAAAGGGTGATTACTTTGTCACAGTTTCTCCAGATAGTAAAAATACTTCTGTTTTAATTCATCAATTATCTAAGCATTTATCTCAATCTCCATTTAAGAAATCAAAGGGTATTATTATGGATGCAAAATTCCATCCATTCAAACCGCAATTATTCGTTGCCTCCCAGCGTACCATTAGAATCTATGATTTAGCACAACAGGTTTTAATTAAGAAGCTTATGCCAGGTGCTAGGTTATTGTCCACTATTGATATTCATCCAAGAGGTGATAACTTATTAGCCTCATCATATGATAAGAGGGTATTATGGCATGATTTGGACTTGTCTTCTACACCATATAAGACTTTAAGATACCATGAAAAGGCTGTTAGATCTATCAAATTCCACAAGAGCAATTTACCATTATTTGCATCTGCATCTGATGATGGTTCTATCCATGTTTTCCACGGAACTGTTTACGATGACTTAATGACCAATCCATTGTTAGTACCATTGAAAAAATTAACTGGACATAGAATTATAAATAGTGTTGGTGTGTTAGATTTAATCTGGCATCCAAAGGAAGCCTGGTTATTCAGTGCTGGTGCCGATGGTACCGCTCGTCTCTGGACTACATAATTGTTTTAAAAACAATTGATATCGCATATGTAATCATATATTTAGTTAGAGTTTTCAATGAATAGGATATTCAGTATTACCGTTTTTAGTGAACAAAAATTTTGTCATGATCCCTTCATGATATTGCACGAAAAATGCATCTTTTTCTGTAGCACTGAAAAGATATTTAAACATTTCCTGAACGTTATTCACAATTCCTGTATTTTGTTCGTCTAATATCCAATCTATGTCTTTCCAATCTAAGATGCCTTCTTTGCAGAATTTTATTGGTGTGGGATATTTTTCAACTTCTTCTTTTGTCACCTTTGCCGTAAAGACATACATGCCCAGACTATCCATCTTATCGTTATCCCATGTAAAGACCCCTCCTGATTGGTATTGCGGCAATAAAAGACCAGTTTCCTCACTAGTTTCTCTTATTATACATTCTAATGGTGTTTCGTTCTTATCAAGTTTACCCCCAACTCCGTTCCATCTTCCCTTCCAGGGAGCCTTCTCACGGTTTAACAACAAGCATTGGTTGGTTTCAGGGCAGTACACAAATCCAATTGTATACTTAAGTCTGTTTGTCGGTATGGTCATGATTTGGTATGCGATACTTTAATACGTTAATATATTTGGCGTATTCAAAACGATAATAAATGTACGCGTTTGATACGCAAAAGTTTGCAATTGGAATATTTTTGCCAATAGTATAATTCCAAATTATAGTGGACTTAAATAAGGGACTCAAGTGGTATTGAATGCTATCTGCTATAACGTTTTCTAATGTGCAACAACTGCAACAGACTACAACACTATACATTTTGCCAACTCGTCCCATTGCATTAGCTCACCATCCTCAAAATCACTTTTTTTGACTCTCTCCTTGCCATATTCGGTGATGTGATTCTCCATCTCAGCGATGTCCAGGGGGATCTCAAACTTCCTGTAGTCCTGCTTGAGAAGAAAAAGAACCAAAAGCGACTTCTTTAGCTGGCACTTCCGAAAATCATATCCCTCTACTTGCAACCCATGGATCAATGTTGCGCCTACTATGACGTGAGCTACGTTGTCCTCAATTAGTCCTCCATACCCAGTTCCTATCCCAGGTATGAAGATGTTGCCAACGTTTTTCAAGTCATGTTTGAGTCTGGTCATTACTTCCCATATGATGTGAAAGAGACCGTACACAGACCCCAATTTCGACGGAACCATCATGGTGGGCACCGACACGATCCATTCCAAGTGCCAATTTCTATACACTTTGGATTTATGTAGGTCAAGAACAGAATTGTTGCAGATTTCCTTTAATGGAACCACTCTTACAGAATGCAACGGCAAAAAACCGTCATTAGCAACGAGATGGTGTTCCTGAACCAATTTTTCCAATACCTTATAGTCACCAACATCCGTACCCACAAGTAAACTCTCTGCAAGATAGCGATCAAATCCGGCTCCCATATATGCAAGGCTATTGGTAGGAGTCACCACCGCTGTTGCAAAATCCGAGCAATTGGCAACTAGGAATGACTCGATTGTATTTTGTATGATATGGTAACGTGGGGCATTTTTGCTGACTAGCTTGCTCAATTGATCTGTGGCTGACTGTAGATGATATTGCCACCGGTCATGTAAGAGGGGATTGGAATCTAACAAGTATACATTTGGACTTTCCATGGGGCGGTTTCTAAGATACCAATAGACATAGAACTGATGGGATAGGGTGGAACAGTGTAATGCGCATGAATGATTGCTAACATCACATGCCATCGTGCCCCAGGATTCGAACTACACACGTTGTGCACATGGCCATTCTACCACCGAATGTGGGCATCTAGCAAAATAGGTGTAGATATGTAGTACATCCAACTCTATGCCAACCTTCTTGACTTGCTAGAATCAATATGAAATCTTGAGTCAGTTTTGACCATAACGAAATGTGTTTCACTCTGGCTCCATTGTAGCAACCCGGACAAGAGCTGGTAGTTGCTAAATTCTTGGGCTTTCACATAGAGCAATAGCATACTACATCAGAACATTAAGTCTCTGATTGAGGATTTCCGAGTGGCAGGTGCACAATAGACATGTGCCTATTGGACTTGTCTTGGAGAAATCGTGAAGTGCGTGCCTGGATGTAACTTGTTGCGGGACTAGTTTCTACAATTGTTTCGTAGAGTATTGTCAATTACAAACACTCAACACAGACATACAAAGTGAATGCTTGACTCGACACATCCACCGTAGCCAGTACCCGTTCCTATCACTGCCATGTAGCAATTTCACTGATTACATAATTCTACAGGTCCACAGTTATTAATTACAACCTCTGCGGACACGTTATGTGTTATATGTGTGGGATCGAAGGTGTGAGCACACCGGCGGTCTAAATCGCCATAAAATGCACATCAGCCAGTGTGGATGCGGGACTTGTAGTGTGTTTTCTCTAATGGCTGCAGAGATGGAATCGCTAACTGCTTTTGCCATCTACACACTAGAACACCTATATACTACATAGTCTGCTCCTGTTGGTAGTGCTAACCTTTCAAAAAAACACATATAAAGGTGAACCTGATTGTCTCAAACTGACTAATAGGTAATACGATTCTCCGAATATGTTTAGGAATGATTATATTTATATCCCAAAAATTTTTGTGTCATTTATTTAGGGTGAGAAGTTCGGCGTTAAATTGACCAACATTTATAAGAAAGTCGATCTCCCTCCGATTTGTTGACGTTAAGTTTGAGGAATTTTTACCTGTTTATACTAATTAGTTTTTTAACTACAATAACAATATTTTTACAATGGCCCCAGCAGCTTATTCTGATATTCAAAAGCCTACCAACGACTTATTGAACCGTGACTTCTTCCATTTAGCCACTGCTTCTGTCGATGTCAAGTCTACTGCTCCAAACGGTGTTGCCTTCACCGTCAAGGGTAAGACCGCCAAGGACAACTCAATTGCTGCTTCCCTTGACGCCAAGTACGCTGACAAGGCCACTGGTTTAACCTTGACCCAAGGTTGGAACAATGCTAACTCCTTGAACACCAAGATTGAATTGTCTGAATTATTGACCCCAGGCTTAAAAGGTGAATTAGACACTTCTGTTGTTCCAAATGGCCCAAGAAACGCCAAGTTGAACTTCTTCTACCAACAATCTGCCGTTAACGCCAGATTATTCTTCGACTTATTAAAGGGTCCAGTTGCCACCGCTGACTTAGCCGTTGCCCACGATGGTTTCACCGCCGGTGCCGAATTAGGTTACGACATTGCTTCTGCTAAGGTCAACAAGTACTCTGTTGGTGTTGGTTACAGCAACCCAAGCTACTCCGTTGCTGCCACCGCTACCTCCAACTTGTCTGTCTTCTCTGCTGCTTACTTCCACAAGGTTTCTCCATTAGTTGAAGCTGGTGCCAAGGCTACCTGGGATTCCGTCAAGTCTTCTAATGTCAACGTTGAATTCGCTTCTAAGTACACCTTAGACAAGTCCGCTTTCATCAAGGCCAAGATTGCTGACTCTGGTTTGACCGCTGTAGCTTACTCCCAAGAATTAAGACCAGGTGTTAGATTAGGTTTAGGTGCTTCTTTCGACGCTTTGAAATTAGCTGAACCAGTCCACAAGTTAGGTTTCTCTTTATCTTTCTCCGCTTAGGAAATTTAAGAGTATGTAATTAAACTTTAGTTAGGTATTAAAAGAAAATTGTTATTAAATTATTGTGTTTAACTTGTATATATGTTGAAAGTTAGACTTTCGTTCTTCTAATACTAGGCTGTATACAGGAATCCTTGATTTGTGAAGTTTGTAAGTTTTCATGATATTCATCATTTTCAGTTTATTACTATTTTCATTTATAAGATTATGGCGGATGATGGAATGAAAAAGGCTACTAATGGTGACCAGTCATCTAGCAAGCCTAGTATTTTACAAGTCTCTCGACCATTTTTTACTAGTGTTGAACTATCTTATTTACATTCATTTTCCATTCCAGAAAGTAAGAAATTATTTTATAACCAAAGAAAGCATCAGATTTTTCAATATATATTCCAAATAATCAAAGTATTAAAGTTCCCCTTAAGAGTTTTAAGCACGACCATGAATTATTATCAAAGGTGGTACTTATTTAACGTATTCGATGAAAATAGTGATCATTCTGACCTAGAAAATGATTCTTACACCATATCTTTGGCTTGTTTATTTTTAGCTTCCAAAAACGAAGACTGCATCAAGAAATTAAAGGATATACAAACAGTAGGAAACAAATTAAAGAATGAAAGCTTAGCAGGCCAACAGTCATATGTCGACTCCCAAAGAAAAGCCATATTGAGTATTGAATTTAAATTATTACAAGTTATAAAGTTTGATTTTATTAATGGCTCAACAATTCATAGTATTGATCAATTAGTTGTTCAATTTAGCAAGAGATTGAATATAGATTACAAGAATTCTATGTACGGTTGGTTGATCAGTTTTGATTTGATGTCAACTCCATTGTGCTTGATGATACCACCCCACTGTATTGCTTTAGCCATTATAATCGTTACACTTAACATAAAACCTAAAGAGATCCAAGCGAAATATAAGAAGGATGAACCAGAAATACCTTCTCCTAAATTAAGTGAAATTTTGGAAAAAATAGATTCTTATGAAGATTTTAAATGCCCAGAACTTTTGGTCAACGAAGCCATAATATACATATTAGATTATTATGTTCATCAAATGAATTTTTCAATACTTAATGAATACATGCCTGCTATTGACTTCAATACTGGAAAAGAGCAAATTTTTAAGTTTATGGACTTGAAGTCAAGATTTAATGATTTGAAGATATTAGATCAAAGATCTTGCCTCAGCGATAACTTGTTGAAACAAGATAATTATTTGAAAATTTGGGATTATTCTATTAGTTTAAAGGGTTCATCAAGATTCATGTTAAGTAATAAGAGAAGGAGGTTCAATTCGGAGAGTGATAAATTAGAACTTGAAGGTAAGGAAATTAAAAAATGAACTATAAAATCTAGAATCTACAATTGGTTATTAAAACCTAACAAGTGAATGCATTTAGTTAATCGTAATAATTTAAGATGTATAATATTCAATATACCTATAGATTATTCGTTTAATTTGTAGCTAACATAAGTACCAATTTGATGAAAGTCAGTACTAAAGGAAGTGAATTTGACCTCTTCGACATTATTACCTTCAAGAAATTTACCATCTCCATTAGTATCGCACCACTCATTCGGTATATTTGTTGTTTCATACTTTGGATCTGTATATACAAGGACATTAAATGTGAAATCATCATCTTTCAATATCGGTAAGTACGAAACCAGCGAGGTAATTTGTCTAATTATTGCTTGTATTTCCTTCTGAATTTCCTCTCTAGGCTTATTATCTTCATCTCCTTTGTCTTCAGTTCCATCACCTAAGATATCAATGTTAAATTCCCACCTTTCGATACTCTCGGCAGTTGATTTCGAAATTATTACTACCACTAACTTGACTATCTTCTTACCATAAACCCATTTTTTCACCTGTGCCATGATTTGCTGTATGTAATCTTGTACTTCTTCATCATTACTGATTAATAGTGGCAACCCATACTTTTTAACAGTTTGAAAATCTTCTGGTGGATATATTCCTCTTTGAAATAGAATTGAGTTAATTGCAAACTCAAAATAATCTGTTACTACTTTTGAAGACCCCTTGAAAGCTAATTTAGAAAGAGATGATGTAGCACCAGTTTTCTTTGAATCTGACATATAACCTGATAATTTTTATCTTGAATATTGTTGTTATTTAGTTTGAACTCGATTATATCGCGCCTACAAAATTCGAAATCGTAATGGTTTAAATTAAAAGCTTAGATGGAATCTTAGATATGGTAAGTCTTGCAAGAAGAAGAATATTGCCAGTAAATTTTGACTAACGCAAATAATAGCAACACGGAATAAAAAGAATAAGTTTGTCTGAGGAGGCACGTAAATTGAAGATAAAGAAGGATGAAATCAGGATAAAGAACTACAGAGGTGCCACTGCAACAATTTTAAAATTAAAGGAAGATAAGGTCTACAACAATGAGACACTCAAAAAGACATATGAAATGCTTCAAATTAACCCCGAATTTTATACTGTGTGGAATTTCCGTCGTGAGATCTTATTAAGTGTATTTCAGAAAGAAGAATCTGATCGTAAGTCATTATTGGAAGATGATCTCAAGTTGGTTATGGCACAATTGAAGAGATTTCCCAAATGCTATTGGATTTGGAATCACCGTATTTGGTGTTTAAGTAAACTTCAAGAAATCAATGCAGCTAATTGGAAATTCGAATTGGCAATTGTGTCAAAATTATTAGAACTCGAT
This sequence comes from Schwanniomyces capriottii, assembly GCA_032927745.1. NCBI lineage: Eukaryota > Fungi > Ascomycota > Pichiomycetes > Serinales > Debaryomycetaceae > Schwanniomyces > Schwanniomyces capriottii. The sequence goes on from JAVSEF010000004.1 coordinate 725,991, forward strand.
AGTAGGAATTACCACGGATGGCAATATAGAAGATATGTTGTGAAGAGCATGGAGGAAGATAGTATCAAGGAGTTGGAAAATTTCACTGATGAAGAGGAAAAAAAAACAGAGCTTCTATTAAAAGTTTCATTGGGCGAGTTTGATTTTACTGTTTCCAAGATTAATAAAAACATTTCGAATTTCTCAGCATGGCATAATAGAAGCAAGCTTATACCCAAGATTTATGGCTTATTTTTGAAGTTGAAGAATAAAGCTTTGTTTCCAGAATATGCACAAATTTTCGAATGTCCATATAATATACTTATTCACGAGCTAGAACTTTTAAAGACAGGTATGTATATGGATGTAGATGACTCGTCAATTTGGACTTATTTGAAATGGATATTGACGGAGGAGTTTTTTATTGATGATTTGAGATCGCAAAGACGTCAACAAAGCTACTTAGACGTATTACAGGAACAATTAAATACTATTGAAGAATTAAATGATTTGGAGAAGAGTGATAGTATTGATGAATTAGATAATCCCTGGTGCTTAAAGCTAATTATTATTATCAAGAGTTTGATGAAGACCGAAGAATTCGATACAGATGTATCTAACTCAGAATTACTATCAGACGAAATCAAAGAATTCCTAATTAAATTAATAGATCTTGATCCTTTAAGGAAAGGCAAATACGTGGATCAGCTAAATGGTGTATTATCTACTGCTTCCTTTTAGCCAAAACCCTAACTACGTGATATATAGATAATGGCTACATAATTTAATGATACAATATGCAGGAGCCCCAAAGTAGATTTGAAAAAATTAAGAAGAGCATCGCTCTTTAATATTTACTTAAATATATCATAGATGGTTAAACCTAAAGTTAGAGGTAGAAGAGCCGAAAAGGCTAAAGAGGAGAAGGAAGTAAAAGAAGTACCAGTACTTCAAAATGAATCTCATGATGAAGCTGACCAAAGCGAGGGTACCGCGCAAGCTAAAAGTGTCTTCTTTGGTTTGGTCGACGCAAACGAACTAGACTATTTTAAGCAAGCTGAGTCTACTTTGAACATAAACGCCTTCGAAAGTCCTGAAGAACGTGATGGATTTATTAGATCCGTTTTAGAGGAAGCTCGTGGAAAAGAATTAAAGTTAGTCACAAATCAAATTTGTTCCAAATTAATGGAGAGATTAGTTTTATTTGCTTCTGATAGACAATTAAAGAGATTAATAAAGCTGTTTTCCAACCATGTCCTCGAATTAGCATCACACAAATATTCCTCGCATGTCGTGGAAACTTTATTGGTTAGAGTGGCTGCATTGGTTGAAAAAGAATTGATTAATGCTGATACCACTGAAGAAGATGAAGAAGAAGATACATATGATGTTGCTGAACCAGTTGAACTGCTCTTAATTTCGATGATAAATGAAATAAAACCAAACTTAAAGACCATGATAGATCACCAATACGCATCTCATGTTTTAAGATTAATTATTTTGATCGTTGCTGGAAAGGAATTACCTTCAACTACGACGTCTAATTCAACATTACGTTCTAAAAAATCTAAGATCGCAAGAAAAATGATAGAAATTAAGGACAATGATGATTTCAACAGAGCTTTCCAAACACCTCCATCATTTAAGAATGAATTAAGAGATATTTGTGGTGCTTTAAGTAAAGGTCAAGAAATGAAAAAGATGAGAGAATTGGCTATTCATAAAATTTCATCACCTGTATTACAATTATTGATTCAAGTTGAAGGTATCATTGATAGAGAAAGAACATTTTGGCATTTGATTTTCTTAAGTGACAATGAAGATAAGAACCCACAAGAAGAAGCTTTTGTGGAATACTTGTTGTCTGATTCTGTAGGATCTCATTTCCTTGAATCAGTGATTAATAATGGTGGGGCAAGACTTAAATACATTGAAAGACTTTATAAGTTATATATGAAGGAGAGAATTCTTAAGTTAACAAAAAGATCTACTACAGGTGTTTATATTGTACAAGCTTTATTATTTAAGTTAAAACCTGTTGAAGTTGAGTTCATTTTAGATCAAGTCATTCCAGAATTACCATCGCTGATTTCTATATCGGAAAATCAAAATTTAGATTTTGGAAGCAAAGTTATAGATGCATCTATTGCCAGGAATAATTACAGAAGGGATGAAATAATTGAAAAATTATTCTTAAAGTTTGCACCTAATTATAATTATAAAAATCCTGATCCAAGCACATCGTCTGAATTTTTGGAGAATGTCCTACAATTGACTGGGTCTACATTAGGAAATAAAAGAGATGACTGGCCGACGGCAGAGGAAAGAAGAAGGGCATTATTTTTGGAGAAACTCATGGAATATGAACATTATTTTGTAGTATGTGTTTGGTTGAACTTTTTAGCATTACCAACTGAAAGATTTATTCAAATGTGCTACCATGGAGTATTTTCTCACGTTGTTGAACATAGTTTGAAAGTATCGAAAGCTTCAGAACCTGAACCTAAGCCAATTTTAATATTAAGAAAAAGGGTATTAAATCTTTTTCAAGGTAACATCGTTAATATGTCTTGTAACTCATACGGTTCTCACATAGTTGATAAGCTTTGGTTTTTTACTATTTTCTTACCCATGTACAAAGATAGAGTTGCATCAGAACTTTTTTCAGATTCTTCAAAGGTCAAAGAAAGTACTTATGGTAGATTAGTCTGGAAAAATTGGTCGATGGAATTATTTGCTAGAAAGAAGTACGATTGGAAGGCCTTAATTAAACATCAAGAAGAAGAGTATTTTAATGAAGGTAAACAGGGTGCAGATGAATATGAGAGAACTAAGAAGCCAATAGAATTGAAGATGGAAAGATTAGCAAAAGAAAAACAATTACAACAAGAGAAAGCAATGAATGCCGAAGAGAATTACAGGAAGCGTAAAAGTTATGAGGAGCAGAACCAATTTGACGATAAGAGACAAAAAATTAGGGGTAGAAGAAGATAAAAATTGTTCTATTAATTTTATTTTGTTATTTTCTATTAAAAATTTATATACATGATCAAATCTTTTATTTACAGCCTTTTAATCGTAGATATGTAGTATTCATTCAATACGCTTTGCAGTACTTCAGTTGGACTTTCAACAACAGGATCGATACCAGATTGGTTCTTAGGGAATGCAACTACATCTCTAATACTATTGGAGCCGATCAACATAGTGCATAACCTATCAAACCCGATAGCAAGACCAGCATGCGGAGGACATCCCATGCTCAAGCATTTTAATAAGTGGCCAAATAATTCATCAAAATTTGTAATACATAATATTTCTTCAAAAATGAATTGTTGGAAGTCAGGGTCATGGATTCTTCTTGATCCTCCACCAACTTCTACACCATTAATGACTAAATCATAGTGCTCACCTCTAACTTGTAAGGGATTGGTTTTTAATAACTCATAGTCTTCTAGTTTAATCATTGTAAATGGGTGATGCGTTGATTCGAATTTCTTATAATCGTATGATGGGAAGTCACTTTCAGGCAAAGAAGTTTCAACAGGATTAAATAATGGAAAGTCGACAACCCATGATCCAACAAATATGTTTTCCGAATTATATTTCGATGTTAGGCTACCATTAGCTGGATTGTAGATAGGTCTTTTCCAATTATTAGGGAACTCTTGAATTGCCAATTGCCTGAATCTACCCAATGGTGTTGGATTTTCATATGGGAATTCTGATCTCGTAGAAAGAGCAATAATATCACCTGGCTTTAAAGCTAACTCTTCAGTCAATTTAGTTGCAGAGAAATTTTCTTCAACGTTCATAAAACCCTTATTAACAAGTTTATGGTACCATGACTTAGCGTCGTCTTCATTTTTGATTTGTATTACAATAGGTTTACGTTTCAGATAATTATTGGGATCAATAAAGAGTTTTGGAACTTTGCAATTCTCCTTGGCATCAAAGGCATTTTCCAAGACACAAACTTCAAGAACTGGAAATTCCAAATTCTTACAAGGTTTAAAAAAATTCTCTAAACTTTTAAATTTTAAAGATGATCTCAAATCTGGCTTATCAATTCCGTATTGTGTTAATGCGTCAATATACTTAAGCCTTGAAAATTCCAAGCTGTTATTGTTTCGATAATTTACTTCTTCTAAATGTCCATTTTCATTTACTTTATATGTGTTTAAACCTTTTACCTGATTCCAAACATTGTGTACAATATCTTCCACAACTGACATTACCTGATCACTGCTATTAATAAAACTCATTTCTAAATCGATTTGAGTAAATTCAGGTTGTCTGTCTGACCTCAAATCTTCGTCTCTGAAGCATTTGGCAAGTTGAAAATACTTAGTAAACCCAGAGCTCATTAATATTTGCTTATACTGTTGTGGAGATTGTGGCAACGCATAGAACTTATTACTAACTCTAGTAGGTACTAAAAATTCTCTAGCACCTTCTGGAGTAGACTTGAATAATAGCGGAGTTTCAATTTCTACAAAATCATGCTTTTCACTAAGAACTTTTCTTACTACCCCTGACACTTTACTTCTAGTTCTGAGAGCATTTTGGTAGTATTTAGATCTCAATTGTAAATATCTAAACTGCGGTGGTAGGTCAGCTGGTGAAGTGTGCTTTAATTTGTCCAAACGAGCAGCATCTAAATTGGATTTGTTTAGCACTTGGTAATTTTCTACGACAAGTTCCCATTGCACATTTTTATCCCCAGACCTAGCCTGCTTTGCCTGAACAAACCCAGTAACACTCACACAATCTTCAGGTAATCCTGACTTTAACAAGCTGAAAAAGGCATTATCTGTGACATCGGGTGACATCACAAATTGGGTCAAATCTCCATTTTCGTCCCTCAACTCAGCAAAGCTCTTCGTAGTCATGATCCTTGGCTTCCTATGAAGATGGCCATTTATAGTGACCTTTTGAGTCTTGTCATTTAGAAAGGTTTTGACTTTTTCGTCGATCTTTCGAATACTATGGGTAGTTAGTGGAAAATTAAACTTTGAGATTGTAGATTTACTGTCAGGAACAGTCGTACTAAAGCATTTTCTACTGCCAGAGGGTACTCTATGACTTGTAGTGTGTGCTTTAGACCCTACTAGTGAAGCCCTAATAATTTTTAGCATAGTTAGTAACCTTGCCCAAATCTCATTAGAACAAAGAAGCTATGTAGTAAGAGAGAGGTATTTTTCAAAGGGCTTAGTGCGTGCAGGCGACGTGTTGAAGTAACAAATTAAAGGGAAGTCTTTATATTAGAGTTATGTCTGGTTAAAGAGGTAATTACAACTAGTATAGTATAAAATGGCAGCAAAATCGTTGCCCACTGTTATGAGGCTATTTATTCTTTTAATACCTATCAATTTGATGATAATTCTTGTTGTTATCTATAACAGCATAAATGAAAATGATTTGGTTTTACCATCAAGTCTTCAGAATATCTATAAATGGAAGAGTACTCCAGAGGAAGAGGTGATTGAATCGATGCCTACACTCGAAAGAGATGGGTTCCAGTTTCAACCTAGTGTCGAGTTTAAGTATCTTAATGCAAAGAACAAAAATGGAACGCCAAAAGAGATATTGGAAATTAACAAGAAGGTATATGCAGCTATGTTTGAGAATGAAATAAATGAACCAAAGGACTTTGATATTGAATCGATCAGACCGCCCAAGGATATCAGTAAATACAAACACGCTAATGCCACGATTTTAATAATGGCAAGAAACAGTGAAGCTAGCGGATTATCAAAGGCTATCAGAAAGTTTGAAAAGAGCTTCAATTCGAAGTTTAAATACCCTTACACATTTTTAAATGATGAATCATTTTCTGAAAAATTTAAGAAAAAAATGAAAGCTATATCGGACGCACCAATGTCTTTCCACCAAATCCCCGATAAACTTTGGAGGAAGCCCTCTTCCATAGATAAAGAGAAGGAAAAGGACGCCATGGATATTATGGCAGCAAATAATGTAGCATACGCACAGAAACAGTCGTACCATAATATGTGTAGGTTTTACCTGATGAATTTTTATAATGTTCCAGAATTGCAAAAATATAAGTATTATTGGAGAATTGAACCGAGTGTTGATTTTTACAGTGAAATAAACTATGACATTTTCAAATACTTAGATGGAACTAATAAGATTTACGGATTTACTATAAACCTATACGATATTGAAGATACAGTAGCTACGTTGTGGCCAGAAACATTGAAATATTTAAACGAGGGAGATCATTTTAAATACTTGAATAGACATGGTGCATTCCAATGGCTATTAAATGATAAGCAAAACCCTAAGAAATCAGAAATCGCTCAATATTCAACTTGTCACTTCTGGTCTAATTTCGAGATTGGTAATATGGACTTCTTTAGAAGCGAAGCATATAATAAATGGGTTAAATATTTAGATTCAACTGGTAAGTTTTATTATGAAAGATGGGGTGACGCTCCAGTACATTCGATGGGACTCGCGTTATTTGCAGACAAGAACCAGATTCATTGGTTTAGAGATATTGGTTATTTCCACGATCCCTACGTCAATTGCCCAAACAGTAAGGGCACTTCTAAATGTAAAACAGGTGAGTTCAGTAGATGGGACCATTTAGCTGATCAGAATTGTATGGCTTCTTGGATAGACTACGAAATGGATGACCCATCAGCTATTTATTAGGGTAAATGATGACGATTATTTTATTTATCTTATAAATATGCATGGCTATAATATATTCTAATCTAGTTTACTGAAATTAATGCTGTGATAATTAAAATTTTAAATTCATTCAGTTCTAATATTTTATATTGGTCCCTTAACTAAGTAAAGTGTGTCAGCATCAGAAAAGCTAGTAGAGCATCTTTTACTGGTTTCAATCACTACCGGCTGGTCATTATGTAATTTGAAAATATTGAGCCTGTCTTTGGACACAGTTGTTGAATTATTGTAATTTACTATATGTAAATTGTCTGCGATTGAATCCAAGCCTCTTCCAACAGGCCAATTCTTCGATATATAGAGAGGTCTGCGATCCTTTTCCACATTAATTTTAGAAAATTTTTCTATTTCCTGATCCTCTGAACTTTCCTCCACATTAATATATAAACACCAGATATATATTCTATCGCCTACTGGTATTTTACTGTCCCCTTTAGCGGTTTTTCTTAGAATCGCAACGTCGGCAACCTTACTAGATGACGAAGATGTACTCTTTTTACTAAAAAGCTTCCCTATGGCAGATCCTGTCTTTTTATTCTTTTGCAATTTCAAGAACCTATTAAGTTTACTGAAGGCGTTTGGTGTTCGAGCAGCCACGTCACCAACCCTAAATTGTTTCTCTAGAATGTTTGTGGGTTTTGGATCTTTTAACGACGACTCTAATTTAGCCTTATCGTCTTTTCTGTCTGGGAATAAAGATGCTGCTGTCGGACCCTCGTATGCTATCCTATTAGTTTTTGATTTTTGATTTTTAGCCCCTGTACAATTATGGCTCTCTCCCGTTCTGTGGTTAGAACAGTAAACTAGTTTACAGCTTTCACAAACAAACGGTAAAAAGTCTAACTGGTTGCACTTGGAGCAGTTTTTTCCTATGTCTATTATGCCTTGTTTATCATGATCTGGAGATTTAGAGTTATCTACCAAAAGATTCTTGTTCAGTACAGTCAGCGTCATGATAAATGTATATGTAGTATTTGTTCCGAACTCAAGCTTTGCAATACCAGGGCCCTAATTTATAGTTTTTATGCGATTTATAATCAGAAGTGGCGGTGGCAAGCTACTATCGATATTAGAAATCGATATTAGAAATCGAGTAATGAGAAGTGCAGACGGAAATTTTAAAAATTACTTAGCAATGAGATGCTAGTGAATATTGTCTTTGATAATGTTATTTGATTTAAATGTACCATGGCCTGTTAATAACTACTCTTCCAAGCCTACCGAGAAACAATTAAACAATTTAAAGAATGTTATATCAGTTCTTTACACATTGGGCTATACACATATTGCAATAAATTTTACATTAAGTGAGAATTTTAAGATTCCCAATGGAGCTACCAACGCTAATCCTATCCAGATAGACTACTTGAGAAATGAACTTAAGCATCTCGATAAATTGAAGTTATTTACAAGAGTTACGCTAATTATTAGCGATCCGGGCCAAACACAAGGTTTCTCAAAGATCCAAAGTGCATTTGATATAAAGGCAGTTCAACCGCTCACAGAAAGGGCACTCCAACTAGTAACCATAAACCTCGATATTGATTTAATTTCATTTAACATGAGCAGCAAACTTCCATTTTTCTTAAAGCATAAAACTATTTGCAGTGCTGTTGACAAAGGCATAAAATTTGAGATATGTTACTCTCCGATGATATCAGGACCTTCAGGCTATGTAATTCAATCTGCCAACGAAAACATGAGTTTAAGCACCTCAGCATTATTAATCAGAAAGAACTTTTTCAGCAATTCGTTACAACTTATAAGAGCGTCCAGATCGAGGGGACTTATCGTTTCTAGTGGTGCAACAGAGCCATTACAAGCAAGAAATTCATCTGACATACTAATATTACTTAAAACATTAGGACTTGATAATAGTAGGGCAAAGAGTTGTGTGACAGATAATGCAGAAAATGTCTTGATTAGCGGTAGACTTAGAGTAAAATCAAATAAGCAAACAATTCTAGTTGATAGTGATAATTCTAAAGGTGACGTGCTTTTAAGTAACGATCAAGAAGACAGTGCAAAGAAAGGAGATTTGAAGCCATACAAGAAGAGATTATCTGATACTTCCACTGGTCGCCTTTTGAAGAAACATAAAAAAATATAACATAGATACATTTAATAGGAATAATTGTAATTTATCACAATTTATTGTATAGATAATCCTACTGATTATTTGAAAGACGTAACGAGCGGATCCTATTAGAAAACTCTTCTTTGTTTCTTATTGGTCCATCTTACATGAATGTGCTATATATAGTACGTCTAAAACTCGGAATAATGTCAAGAAGAAAATTAATCTAGTAACAAGAAGCTACCTATTGTTAAAAAATGATGGAAACTACTGTAGAAGATAACATTGAGGCACATGTTATTCCGGGGGATGATAGAGTTCACTTAAAATGAGTCGTTTGTACTTTATTTGTTATATCAATTTTATTCTTCATCGCTGCTATCTTTAAAGATAGTGACAACCTGACAGTCCTGTTCAATGAGAAAGAATAGTTAGCATCCCAAGCTCTACAGAGAATGCTGTGCTGACTTACGATTATGTGACTGATTTAGAAGTGAGAGTATTCAGGAAAACAGTAGCTACAAGTAGGGGCAACGACTTTGTTTGGCTTATTACTAGCTGACACATTTATAGTCGGATCGTTATGTGCGGCGGCAACTACTATGTTTGGATCATACAGCGGAGTCAATGCATGGAATGGTGGAAAGGAACTGGGACAGCAGGGGATAAGCGTTACTACCTTGATGAAGTCTTTGAAACTTTGGTTGGAACTAATATTACTATCACGGTGGACCACTGTACACAACGTACTTGATAGGATCATTAGAGGAACAGATGGACGAAAATATGGACGGTTTTAGCACTGTAGCCCTCTTTGATTACAATTATGATACTAATTAAGACTACACAGTTAAAGGCAGCTATACCAAAGTTTTTCATACAATCACAGTGGTATGATCATTTCAACTGTCTGCCCTCATGATCATGCGACTGGGGCAGCGATGGTATTAAGACAATTCATAGGTCTAGATTAGGTAGGTAAGGGAAAAAGATATGATCATAAATGGTTCTCGTATTGCGCGTATGGTGGAAACCCATGGTTGAGCAAGATTTTAGATGATCAGGCATGTAGCATTGGACTGAGGACAGTAAATACAATTGGAGGCTGGTTTACTGAGCAGATAAAACCGTGCATGGAGGCAGAATGTTATGCTATAGCTGATAGAGTTTGCTTAGCTGCTGGTTAATTCAGACATAGTAGGTGAATATTACTATCGTGCTTATGGAGGTGTAAATAATGAATGTGATTCATTATGACCTCGTGAAGCACCACATGTATCTAAATTTTATGTATCATGTGGTGGCGTAAGACTAATCTTCAAGTAAAAGATAACAGAGCACGTCGATAGAAATAAATATAATTTATTATATGCTATGTGTGGATAATTTAACTAAATATTGAAGATTTTACGGGTATAAGCCTTTTAGTAGGCTCTGGTTGTTCTTTTAATGGTGCATTTTCTCTTTTTGGTGGTGGTTTCACCATTCTCGGTCTCTTAGTAGTTAGGAATATTGAAGGCTCTCGTTTCCGTTTTATAACAGCTGGCCTTGGTTGTACAGCCGTAACCTTGATTGATTTTTCCGCCGGCGGAGAAACCATTGAAGGACTTTCCTCTTTTTTCTTAACAGAAATGCTAGTTGAAGTAGATATTCTAGTATTAGTTGTATTAGTTGTATTAGCCGTAATATTTGAATTACTTGTTATTGCTGTCAGCTGTGCTGTAAATGCAGATGGCCTCTTTGGGTTTGATGCTATGATTGGTGATTTCTTATTCAAGAAGGAACTCTCCATTGGTGTTGAAGTCCTAGTGTTATACCTTGGAGTTCTAATTGTTTGTGATCGTAGAGGATTATTCAACGAACGAACAATGTTATTGTTAGGTCTGTTCAATTTAAATACTGCAAACGGATCATATGTCTTGGTTCTCAGTTTATTCTCTGGAAACATTAAACTTCTACTTTTCAATTCCCTTCTTGCTTTACTTAAGATCGAATTTCTATTAGCACCTTGTGTTTGTCTTGAATATCCTGAACTGTTATATGTTCTACGCTTTACAGTTGGGTCTTTTAAAAGCTGTGGAACAGATATAATAGAATTAGCAGATTTTTGCTTCTTTAGTTTCTCAGTCATATTTCTGAGTCTAGCAGTAGAATCATTTCTAAACAGCTCCCTCTCTTTCTCGTATTTGAAATATAATGCTCTATAGGGCATGGATTCGTTAGAACTTAGTGAAATACCCTTAATGTCAAGAGGTCTATCAGGAAATTCCTTCTCGATCAACAAAGTCCACAATGTGTCGGTATCCGGCACAAGCTGAGGATTTCGCTGTTCTAACTGTTTCAATTGTCTAGCACTCATACGCTTCAACACAGGCTTGATTAAATGAAATGGCGTATTCCCAGTTTCTTGTAATTTGGCAACATTTTGAATGCACTTCAACGTTGCTATTTCCACAAGCGACATCACTTTTTTGCGCTTGTAGCCCCTTTGAAGTTCATTTAGTTCCATGTCGGTCCACGTTCAGTGACAGAATACTTGAGAATTTGACTCTATCGCTATATGATCTATTTGTGTTGGATTTGATATGTAAAGGAAAAGAATAGATAGGAACTTTTTGAGAAGAGATACCTTATGAGGCAATTATTACACAAAGTCATAAATCAAAGAAACGGTTTTAAGCCCATGATTCAAATTAGGTAATATATGATCGTTGTGAGCTGGTATTTAAATGAGAAGATATTTACTATCTTACTCTCAATTATGATGTTTGGGGATGCTAAAAATCCTCAAAATTGGAATCCATAATAATTTACTTCCTATAGAACATCAAAACCTTTTAAGGCTTCTAGCGTAAAGACAGTTACTTCTGTTTACTTATCAACTAATTCTAACATACAGTTTAACTTTAAATTGAAACATATAGTAAAAGGAGAAATTAATGAAAGATCTCGTTTTATTAGCAAATGATTTTATCAACGTTCCCTCTTTAAAGAAGAGTCAGAAAAACAAATAAGGCGAGTGTAGTACAGTTCTTTCAAACTTTGCCTTTTATGGGTTTATTCCCTCGATAGGTATTATAGATACTATTTCCAATTTCAGCGAAACACGAGTGGCTCAATATTGGGCTTCTGCAGAAAAATCTTAATGCTAAGAATGGCATTGTAAACAAATAATATCATCAAGAAGTCCATTCTACGACAGAAGGTGAATACTGGATTGCGCAGACTTTAATGTATTATGGTTTTCCTTCTGAAGTTCTTGCCGAAGAAGAAAAACCACGTCAAAAAGTAGATATTGATTTTTCTACATTAAAAGTATTGAAAAAAGAAAGTCAGACATGATAAAAATATATTTAATTCATACGAAATTAAAAAAGTTTCAAGAGTATCTTGATGTGATTCTTGAATCTCTTGATTTGATATTAGTATTGCATCATTCAAAATGAATAGTACTATTATCGGGAAAAAAGTTTTGCTCATGGTGGCACTGTTGAAGCTAATTAATGCAACAGATATTATACATTTTGCTGCCGCTATCAGTGGTGCAGATACATTTACTAAAAGATAGGATTATATGTTTTAAATTTAGCTATTCGTTGCGAATGCTTACTTGTATTAAAAACTAGGAGGAAGATTTAGCAGCTGGTCCTGAGAGCTTCAAGGCGCTTATGAAAGCATTGCATCCTGGTGATTATACTTTGGCTAAATCTGTACCTAAAATGTATGACGCATTATGCAACGATAATGTACATTTTTTTGCATCAAAAAATAAATACACCACAAGCGTCCCCAGAGATATTGAAAACTGGCCCTGGTATTTTTATATGCCTTTCATGAAATGTATGCAATAATTCAGAAACGGCTATTTATAATTTTAAAGAAATGTTTACATCTTTGACAGTTTATCAGTTATTGAAATTCGTAAAGTATGTCAAAAATGTGAATGATAAAAAGTTCATTATTGCTCATACTGAATCTTGATGGACAAAAGCTAATTTGATTGAAAGTAAGAAAGTTGATTCTACTGTTTCACATATTAAAGAGCTTGTTTTCTCAATTGATAATTTATTAACTGGAAAATTAAAAGTACGATTCCCTAATGGTGCAATGAAAGGCTAGAATCGTAATAAGATTAAACTTCCTCCAAATGATCAGAAAGTTTCAGTTGGTCGTGGTACTGTGCATGAATTGCAAGAATATTAAGTTTGTACCTTCAGCAACGTATTGGGAAAATAAAAAGAATGGTGGTGGTTGTTTTAATTTTCGGTTTGATAATGGCTGGAATTTAGAAGGTCAACAAAATGGTGAATTATTTGAGACAGCTTTATTTCTAATTATATAGTATCTGTGACATTAGTCTGGTACTAGAACTTTACTAGGACGCCTAATCGCATATTACAACATGCAGTATGTGGTAGCACTGTATGAATACCTTCACTCGCTTTTTTTAGTTGAGATGCACGGCTCGGCACGAAAATAAAATTAGTGAACCCTTCAAAACCGTTACCGGAAATATCTATATTCCGATGTATAAATAAGAAAAAAATCGGGCTTAAATTATATCCGAACACACTCACAAACATCAACGCGTTCAGTCTTTGAGTACCACTATTACTGAAGAAGTATTTCGTCGTATTGTCACCTTTAAGTTGTGAATACTCTAAAGGGTGAAAGGAAATCTAAGGAAGGTAGACTATCTATAGATTTATTTAGAAGAAAGTTTGTCATTTAATTCAAAAATGTTTAGTAGATTAAAAAACAAGGATAAGTCTGCCAGTTCATCAAGTTCAGCATCGGTGGCTGAAGAGAAAGAAAAGATCTATGTACCTTTCACTGAAGCAGCCGCTTCTTGTAAGATACCTGAAGAAGAGGCACTTACAGAAGACAAGATAACCAAATATAATAATGTTCATAAGTACTTCAGCGCCGAGGGCTTAAAAGTAGGTATTTCTGAAGAGAACATCAAGGGTAAGGATACATCCAAGTATGAAGCTATAACCGAAGCTGAAAAGGCATGGCTTACTAGAGATTGTTTTTTGAGATACTTAAGGGCCACCAAGTGGGACTACAAGGAAGCGATCAGCAGAATTGAATTGACTTTGGCCTGGAGAAGAGAGTTCGGAATCTCAGGGTTCTTGGAGAAAGATAACAAAGTGAACGGAGAATTATGCTCTCCTGAAAATGAAACTGGTAAGGAGGTTATTTTGGGGTATGATAATGACTCTAGACCTTGTTTGTATCTTAAACCCGGTCGTCAAAATACAAAGACCTCCTTGAGACAAGTTCAACACTTAGTCTACATGTTAGAAGCTGTTATTAATTATATGCCACCCGGACAAGACTCCTTAGCTTTATTGATTGATTTCAAGGCATCACCAGTTGGTACTCAAGGTGGTAAAATACCTCCAGTCAGTACAGGTAGACAAGTCTTGCATATTTTGCAAACCCACTATCCAGAGAGATTAGGAAAGGCATTACTTACTAATATTCCACTATTAGCTTGGACCTTCTTAAAGGTTATTCATCCATTCATTGATCCTTTAACAAGAGAAAAATTGGTTTTCGACCAGCCATTTGCTAATTATGTCCCCACTGAACAATTAGATAAAGATTTCGGCGGTGAAGTAAACTTTGATTATGACCATAGTAAGTATTGGGATGAAATGATTAGAATTTCTCAAGATAAGAAGCAGAAGTATATTGAAAGATTTGAGAAGTTTGGTGCCAAAGTTGGTTTAAGTGAATTCGACTTAAGAGGAGCTAATGATGAATTGAAATATCCATTACCAGAACTTTAATTATAGAATTGATCTGGATATATATTTGTACATATTAATTTAATTGTGTCATACTATTTAATACATATATCTATTCAATAAATGGTTTAGCACACTTTCTGTTTTCTATTAATCCGGTTCTTCTATCTATCATAGTTTGCCAATCAACAGGGAACATAAGATCTCCCGCACCTCCTTCACTTTTTGCAAAAACTACCCCTAAATCATTTCTGGCTGTGCTCAAATAGTAGTTTGATCCATCTCCTAAAGATATAATCGTAGCCCTAACGACATCACCTGGTCTGAAACTATCAATAATTCTAACCTTATCTCTGTCTGTAGATCTAACATCTTGAGATCTAATGATACCCTTGAATGTTTCTCCTAAATCAGAAGCAACTGCATTCAAGGATGTAGATTGACTAGATGCGATAGTTTGATGACTACATAAACTTTGAGAACCTCCGCCAGATGGTAAGGATAAATGTGCTGAATCACCATTCGATCCTATTCCATCATCTTTTAAGACATTTCCGCTGCCTTCTACTGTCAATATTTCACAGAAAGCTTGTCTTTGATTTATTTTTGTTATCTTTACGAGAACTATATCATTTTCTTGTGGTAGATTGATTGCATGCTTTGATAATGTTGATTCACTATGTATTTCTTTATCAAATTTTAAGTAAGAATTGTTTGTACTGGAAACTACCATAACCACAAAATGTTTAACTTTAATATTATCTTTTATTTCTTGATTCTTATCCTCTACTTCTAATTCCTTGATTAATATTTTACCTAATAAAGTTGACACAATTACTTTAACTTTTGAAGAGTTCTCATTAATAATTTCTGAAACCAGAGTTCCTCTGCCTGACACAAACTTTTCTGCTTCGTTTGTTACTTCATTGTACTTATATTCTGGTGTGATATATTGACCAGGTATAATAGTCTTCCCGTTCTCTATTGACATTAGTGATATATAGGTTTCTTGATGTAAAGAAGGCTCATCACATATTAAATTGTTTGTGTAATTTTTCAGTCCATAAAAAAAAAAGAGATTCTATTGAATTTATCATATATATAATATTATGTCCGAATATCCTAAGTTTATCGAAGGAAAGCCACCAGTAATCACCTTGAAGGAGTATGATGTTGCTCTTTGGGCACTGACTACATGTGTTGATCATAGAGATAACAAATATGTTGTCGTCATCATGCAAACACCAGAAGTTGTTGTAGCAGAGATTAGTAGTAGTGATAACGAAGTTTTGGATAAGATTTTTAAAAGTGCACATCAAGACTACTCAGAACAATTAAATTCGAAGTAAATATGCTTCATGATTTTATATATTATATAATGCAAAATTAAGTTAACGTAAATACGCAAAAAATCAACAAAATTATATTCGTTAATTCTAAAGGAAATGTGTAAAGCATCTAGAATCCTCATGAACTGACATAGTACTTTTCAATTCATTTAACTCTTCCCGAATCTGTTGGGCCAAGAAAGGAGTCAATTGGTTACAAGTACCTGTATCTGGATGTCTATCATATTCATCACAACTGTATGTATCATATAGGATGATTCTAGAGGAAAATCTAACTTCGTTGCCCAAATCTCTAATAATTCTAACATTGATTGGGCTTCTCGAAACATTATATCCTCTTCTAGAACTGACAGAACTAACTGATATAGGACTTGACATACTAGATCCATCAGAGAAGGATGGCATCTTATTATGCATAAATTTCTTAGGTGGTGTAAGTGTTGAAGAAATATTAGCCCCATTGTTTGATCCAAATTTCTTTTTTGGCTGAGATAACAACCTTTGGTTACTGGTATTGTATTGATTCTCCTTATTCTCATTACTAAATTCAGAATCATTGTCATCTTCGTCGTCATCTTCATCATCTTCAGACGAGCCGTATCCTCCACCAACTAAACTACTAGAATAATCTGTATCATCTTCTCCAAATGATAAATTAAAGGACTGGTGACTATCACTATTTCTGATATCATGCTGAGCCAAAGTATTTCCAAAGGAAGGTCCCCTCAAACCCTTAAATGACATAGAAATAGGTCTGTTACCTAAAGTATTATTCCCACGTTCATTTAATACTGGAGTATTATTATAAGATAAATCCGGCGATTTTCTATTAATTTCTGGAGACTCAGGTGAGGATGGTAATTTCATAGAGTCAATCACTTCTAAATTCGGTGTCAAAGGCGTATTTGCGAGAGTGATTTCTTCGTGTTGCTGTTGAGGTTCTTGAGATATGCTTGTAATTGACTTTTCTGGAATATTTTGGACATCTATAGGCTCTTCGTATGTTATTATGAAAGAAGGGTCTATTTGATTTGAATTGTTCTCCACTAATTTAACCTCACGGATATCTGTTGCTTGTTTGGGGGATGTAGAGAAACTCAAATGATCAAAATCTATAAAATCAGAAAATTCTAAGAACTCTTCATAGTTCTCAAATATATCTTCATTCTCGGTATTATTTATAGGTCCATTATCATTCGCTTCAATTTTTGTTTGTAAAGCATTGTCTATATTCATGATATTTGATTCATCGTTAACATTTAAAGAAATCTTGGAGTTTTTCAAAATACTGCCCGACCTTGAAATTCCTTTTGAAGGGGTCAGTACATCTCCATTATAAACAATAATGTTCTCATCGCTTCCATTATAATTAACAAAAGAATTACGCTTATTGGATTTTATAGATCTAATGGATCTAGATCTTTCTAATGAAACAATACTTTCAACTTCTTGTTGATTAAGTGATTTCGGAAACAATGCCTCTCCAAGAAGTTGGTTATTAGGTTTGGATTCTGTATCATTGTTACTATTGATATCATGGTTGGATATATCATGTAATTCTTTTGAACTATTAGGAACTTTTAACATTTGATCTTCTTTATTATGATTAATGGGTGATGGAGAATCGAATGAAAAAGGTTTATCTTCTACTTTAATTTCTGGAGAAATGGTAGGCATTAACTCCATTTCGTCACCAAACCTTGTATTATTAATTTTAGTAGGAGGATCAATACTCAAATTTTTTGAGTCATAAGCATCTTCTTCTCTATTTGAATAAGCATGTTCGGATCCAACTTGTTCATCATTGACCTCCCTAATAAGATTTACATGTGATGGTATATTTTTGGAATCCAGAGGTTTTGAACTATTGATGAAGTTGCTATCAATCCATGTAGACATTCTTCTATTCTTCTTAGACCCTTTATCTTCACTCTTCTCTGTTATAGTAAAGCCATCGACGGATTTGTTCTTCTTAAATACATTCAATAACGTGTTTTCTCTAGGAATCTTTTCTCCTGCGTTGGTTTCTCCTGCGTTGGTTTCTCCTGATTTTTTATCATCTATGCTATCTTGAGATTGGCCAGTTTCCGAGACAATAGAACTATTATTATTGAACCTAGATATGTTTGGAGTTGAAAACGACTTTGCATTAAGCTTTTTAGGTTCAGAGTATTCATCCTGATGAAGCCTCTCACTAGTACGTGCTTTAGATTTGGATTTGAAAAGCGATTTAAAACTAAATTTCTTCTTCTCCTTAGGCGCAGTAGTATCCTTTGACGAATTGCCAATGGCAGAAAGATCGCCTAGAGTACTGCTTCTTTTATGTCTAGTAACAGGCTGTTCTTCCTTATCTTTCTTGAACGACAACGAAAATGTAGAATTCGATCTAATGTGAGGAGGAGGCGTAATCACTTCAGGTTTTCCTTGAGTAGATTGTCCTGGGCTTTTATTGATTGGAGGGAGATCTTTTTCCTTAGAAGCTTTTGAATTAGTTGGAACAGTAATATTATCCGGTATCATGCTTGAAGATTTTGGAATATAGCTCTGTAGAATGGAATTTATTTTTGGCTCTTCCGCCTCAGGCTTTTTCGTAGTGTCACCTTTCAGGTTGGGTGAACTTTCTTCGATCAAGGTATCATCCTGATCTTCTGGTGTTTTACTATTTGAATAATCCAACTCGGCTGTCTGTTTTATATATGCTTTTGCTTCTCCCTTATAGTGAGATCCATCTGTGTCTTCCCCATCAATCGTCTCATCATACACGTATTCTCCCGGTTCTCTAGTAGAGAATGTGCTATCCGATTCTGTCGTATGAGTTCTAGCGTCTGAATATTGACCAGAACTTTCGGAGTCTTTGCTGACACAGTTCATATTGTCAGTAATGTCCTTTATCAATATACTGCGTCTGCCTTTACCTTCTCTTTGATCTCCCTGCTTTTCTTCATATTCCTCCTCGTCCTCTTCCACAATTACACTCGTGTTTTCTTCGTGTCTATTCTTCGACTTTTCGTTCAAGATCTTCTCTAATGCCTTCATAGATGGTGAGTTCTTCATGATATTGGTCTTCTCTGTTTCTCCGGCTCCCTTGTGGATCGAAGTAGGTGATAGAGAGTTCTTGAGCTGTATCGAATCCCTGAATGAAGTCATATGGCTCGCAGGCGTGTTGGACGAGTAGAAATCATTACTTAGCAATAACTCTTCAAAGTTACTATCTTCGTAAGCGTCGGTAGTCATGGTTACTGATCTTGACTAGATATCTTAACTGTGAAAGAAAAATACCAATATATTAGAAGCTGAAAATGACCCTCGATATATTTGAGAGACAGAACCTATATTTCAATAACCCCAACCAGCAAGATTGACTATACAACTAACTTTCTTGTGTAGAATATTATAGCCCACCCACTGAGTAGCTCGGAAATTTTCGAATCTAGGTACACACTATTCAATTTAACCCTTTTTGGAAGAATTCGCGTATTGACGGTGGTGCCTTTGAAATTTTTAATAGACTACGAGATTTGTTCATGAAATTTTGCCATTATTATATAGACTGGGGGGAGACAATGTAAGACTCGACTCCTAGAGAGTAGAATATATTTCTGGCCATTTATGACGATTACTGTAGGAATTAGAAATGGATGACGAGAATTGAATAAAGTCGTTATATTATTATACTAGTTTATAAATACGCGTTTGGATATATAGTGATATATGTCGATGAAACATTCCTGTCCTAGACCACAGAGATACATCGTTCTACATTATGACACAGTCCTTCTTCTTCTTCTTGAACAAGTTTCTTTTGGACTCTTCTTTGTGGACCGGCAACGTTGGCTTCTTTAACGTGGCCTTTATTGCCGGCATCGAGTTCTGAACCGAAGTCATACTGGTTTGAACCGACGACCTTCTATTGGTTTCGGTGTTGGCCATAGAATTGAAGTCTTGGATAGAACTAACTGTAGATGTCTTTGAAAGCTCTGATTGTGATACTTGATCGGAGTAGACATAGTCACTCTTGCCTTCGTCAAATTTCATGACAGGATCAAGCCCGGCTTGTAAGATGGAGTTTGCCAAAAATAGATATAACTTGATCCACAAGATTTCTAATTCTTTGGTGAACTTAGAGCCAAATCTCTCATGAAACGTTTGAATTAAAACCTCACCCATTAATTCGAAATTGACAGAGTCAATATTAAGCACCCTTGCATGTGTCTTCCCCAACTTTAAAAGATATTCATCCAAAATGGATAAGTTCTCAAGCTGACTCATTGTCAACGATAAAACACCAGCAAATGCAGCGGCCTGATGTTTGATAGAAGGAAATACTATTTCCAACTCTGGCTTTGTCAACAACAAATTAGAATAAAGTTGCTTGCAGAACAAGGAACTTGCAATGGCAGAAGTACTAGTCTTACCAAAATACACTCTATCTTTTTGCGAATTCACCTTGAAATCACCAGGTATTGGGAATGTTGACTTTTTCTCAACAAGAGGCTCCTCAAGTATCATCTTATTCCAAGTATATCTCAAAAGTTCAATTTCTCTTTTAGTCAAAGTCAAGGAAACTTTATACAGCGATTCCATTGTAAAGTTGGAGTCCATTGAAGCTCCAGAATTCATACGAACTAGGTGGTAGTTGTCACCGCCATTATTAGAACTGGCTAAGGACTCTTGATCGCCCTTGAACACACTTGAAGATACTGACATATTATCAGGTATCACAAGCTTTTGCTTCATCATGCTTAAGCTTGAGAGTCTAGTAGACCTCTTATATCCACTATTCATAGACTGTTGGTCGATTGCAGAGGTAGCTGTCTGAATAGATGCCATTTTTTAACTCAAATTAGCCTATTATCAGTAAATCTTCTTTAAATCTTCTCTAATGTTTATAAATCACCCTACCCAAATAAGAAAGAATTAAAGGATGTCTTCTATATTATATTTCTCTGGGGAAAAAAAGCCAGCGTTCGAAAGTTAAGGATGAAAAAATGAAGATTAATTTTTATATTCAACAATTTGACAAAAAGTGGTTTGATCTGGATATTGCAATATGCACTACTACATAGATAGCTGTTCTTGTAAAAAAATCCCTTTCAAACCTAGGCAAAATTAAATCATCGAATACTATTGTTATTCTACAATGTTATCTGTCTCCTCATCATTACCTAGTTAGCGATTAAACCAACATATCTCTTGTCCAACATCAAGGAGGTAATAATTAGAAAATTGATTACTTGCAGACGCAGTGCGTATAATTCCAAATGCGGAAATATACTTTCTGATATAGGGCCCGCATCCCATATACAAACAAAAAAAACATGAATGGACTGTCTTATCAATATTAGGTGAGTTAAATTATTCTTGCTACTCAAGCGAAAAGTTGCGAATATTCCTTAACACGGTTAGAATGACTTTAGAATTTAATCGTGTATGTAATGCTAATGCTAAGTTTTTATTGTATTATCTACATTATTGTCTAAGAAATATTGCAGATAACCCTTAATATTTTATTTCCACAATAGTCTTCTAGGATGTAGACCACCATACATCAATATTAACAGTCAGCCTCAGTTAGTAATCGCAGCTTATTAATTATTTCTTCTCAGTACAAAATTATCTTAGTAGGGGGGGTGGAGATTGTGTCAAACTAGCTACCACTTATCACTCGTCAAGAAATCACTCATTGTCCCCCCAATGCATTATTTAGACTTGCACGACCATATTATCACTCTCACATCAACCAAGTATAAGCTAACATATACAAAGGTGGGATATAGGACAGAATTATTAATACTATCTATTATGAGAATCAAAATGTATCACTAATTGACTGTATTTCATGTGTGTGTCATCAGTACCTTTACCGTTTCATGCAAAATCTCTTATCTGCAAAGTTACTTAAATATCATGTTATCAGTTCTTCCAGTTTAAAAAATGCTCTTTGAGGTGGAGCACACAACGCTCCTAAAAACGAATCAGTTATGACCTGAAATCAGGTTCTTGATAGTGTACTGCTCATTATGTACTTAATCCCTAAAATATGTAGCTTCGTATGCGGAAATCTGCATAAGGGATGTGTCTGGGTTAAAGGAAAGTCCATATTGTATTCATATTTCAAGCGAAAGGTAAAACTTGCATCTACAGTAAACCTGCATATTTTTTCTAAAAAGAAATGAGTTTCTATTTGCTTTTGAAAACCAGCAACTGTGATACACGGAAAAAGAAAGAAAAAGGGTTGTGGAAAAGCTGTATTGCATACAGTTTGCATATCCGTATCTTTTAATAATATTTACTATCAAATAAATCGAATTTATTCAGGATATATGTTATAAGTAATAGAATAATAAAAGTTGTCTAAATATGACCGTCTAATTAAATTCTAAATTGCCATCACTTTGAGGGATTTCTGTATAGTAACTTTGGAGAGCCCTTTTCAATGCTGGTACCAACTTATCCCACCTCAAAATTCTAACCTCTTTATCAAAACCTCTTGGCTTTCTTATTTCATAACCCATAATTCTCTTAGCAAGTTCTACTCTATAATCCTGATTAGATGGACTGGATGGAGATGGACTAGAAGAATCGCTCATTCTAGAGGATATTGGCTTCTTTGACCAAAAGGGAACTAAATTAGATCTTATTCTGCCCTTCTCTCTTCTTCTCTCAGCAGGGTCGTTGGATTGAGTTCCAATCAATAATTCCACTATTCCAAGCACCTCCACCGAAGTAATATAGTAATTATATGCTTCACTGCTACCATTATAGCCAGAGGAGTAACCTCCTGAACCTCTAGATTCGTCGTCACTGCTATCTATATCATCATTAAGGTTAACTAAGCACCTTAAACAAGAAACCTCAACAACATCAACATTTGATGGTGATGATGCAGTTACCATATTATCCTTAGCAGCTCCCAAAATTGAGAAGTTTGCAATCAACTTAGGACCACTCTGTATTCTCTCTATTCTGGCTATTCTTCTTTTATCTTCTATTTCAGAATCCGACCACTTAGGATAACAAATCAGCTTCACAGAAGCCTCATTTAATTCAAGTTCGACAGGGAGGTACACCGAGTTGCTCTCTATTGATTCTTTTGGAGGTCTAGTACTGCAACCGCCTGCGGATACCCCCCTGACAACCTTATAACGTTTCATGACACTCATCCCCTCAGCTGGTGGGATCATATTACTTTGTTCTTCAATTTTAATTGGTTCTTGTTCGGGATGAAATGCATAATTCGGTATTTGATGTAGATTGAATGAAGTAAAGTTTTGTTCTATAGGTTTTTCTATGGTGTAAGAAATAGAATTAGTAGAAGTTACCGATGCAGGCTCACTCTCGGTGTCAAATTGAGCACCTAAATATCTGTAATTAGTATTGATCATAGGAGTATCCACGGTAGATGTATAGGTGAATAATGATGAGTCTTTAGCATTAAAAGGATTTGAATAGTTGAATGTATTCTCAAATTCATTACAACCGCCATAAAGCTCTTTCGAGTCTTGATATGCATTAACTTCATCAGAGTTGAACATTATTTGCTCATTGAAGTATGTTTTTCTCAGGTATTCATCAACCGAACCATGGAGTTGGAACTGACCAGGATACTGCAGGACACTCATTTCTAGCCCACCTACCTGAGGGGTGGGGTAGTTATATGCATTAAGTCCATAGTTAAGGGAAAGTTGACTAGCATCTTCCTCTTTAACTTGAGGTTCTATCACGCCTCCAGCGTTACTAGGAGCATATTGGAAATCAGAATAAACGTTATATTCAGAAATAGATTCCAGCATCTTGAAGGTTATATGAGGAGCAATGTTATGAAAGATGGCCCAAACCAAAAAATACCAGATACAAAACGTTTGAATGTCCAATGCACAAAATGATTCAACACTGTACTATTTGGATTAGATTTTAAAACTCAAAAAAATTTGGAAGTATTTGCTAAACCGAATTATAGCGACGACGAAATATTTATATATCCAGCGATCGGCTCGAGAGTAATCTTTATATTCGAAAAAGGAACTACTGCGTAATCTGTACATTGATACCCTTCATTATTTCCTTCGTTACAATACATGTGACGTGCTGGCGAGACAAAAAATGTACAAATCGGAATTCTCTGTACATTCATGCACCCTGCGGTGTACAATAAATCTAAGAAGGATTTAGAGAAGTTTTTATGAACAACCCCCTTCTCAAAAGAGTGCGCGCGCCAACTGAAGGAAATTATAAACGTTTTTTCGACGTCCAAAAACCGTCCTACACATATAGTTCAAACGCTCATAATTTTTACTTGATTGATTTGAGCGTTAATATTCTCTACCGCGGGACCTGTATATTGATATTGCTCATATAATTATTTTTGAGGTTTTATAGTACGAGTCAATTTTCATTGGATTGATGGGGAAAATAAGAAATTGTAGATGGTATATGTCACAGGGCACAAAACCAGTGTCAGCATTCAACATGGGGGGGGGATTGTAACCGAATATTTGCAGAGCATCGTAGCCAATGATTGTGTAAGCTAGGCGTGCACCACTGTCGTTCCTGACGTACTTTATTTACCGCAGCCATTTATTTTTTTTCACTTGTACTACGAAGTACTGATATCTACAAGATATTGCTTGCTCCAAAGTTAGAGAATCTTAGATTAAGGACAAGAATAACGTCATCTGTCGTATCTAATGTATTAAGATTGTACAGTCCCACACATGTCATGGCAGAATTTACGTAGAATATGGGAACCTACTAATTGCTTTTTAATAGAAGACACATGATCACAAATATTCGTGGCTTCGTTGACAAATAGAAATGCACCTATGTTTACCTAATTTGGACATTTTGCTAATTTAGCAAAAAGCAAATTATTCATATGCATTTGACTCTTTGGGCTAAGCTTTGATTTCTTTACTTACATTGTCTAGATTTTATAACCAGGTACAATAAGAACAACCTACATATTTTTGTCAAAGGTTGCTTAAGGTTTGTTCGATGAACACACATGCAGTACATGATAATATTTATGTAATTCTTCTGCAGATGACTTAAGCAAAATTCTATAGATACATACTGCATAGCACATGCTATTTGAATAAAAAATTACGTACTTCTGATTACATGATGTAAAATGTTCAAGTAGAGAAACGAAGAATAATTATGACTAAAAAGAAACTTCTACAGATCTCTGGATGCCCCTTTGCCCATCACTTGGGTGACGTGTGCTGTCCCCGTGGTTATATTTCTTGGCTGGTGCATTATCACTGTATTCCAAGAATTAGCGCGAGCTGGATGTCGGTCAAACAATAGTTCTGTAAATCTCCCTAATAGCCAGAATGCGATAAAGAAAAATTCTTTGTTGTTCCTAGGCTCTGATTCTTTGTAGTCTCCTAATCTTCTTACTATTGTTAACGTTGGTGGTCATTTTTTATTATGACACGTGACTATATGCAATCACCGATAGTGTACCAAATGCTTCATGTATCTGTTTTCCATGTAGCTGTTTTTCACTGGACATCAAGAGAGTCGAATAACGTACCCAGAATCTAATGTGTTCTGTTGGTTTACTTTACAGTACTGAGGGGCAGAGCCAGAAACCCGCAGAAACAAAACATATTTTGCGGAATTAGGACTTTACGAGTGTAATGTAGAGTAAGGAAGAGTTTTCTAGAGAGATTAAAATGTGCACAAACTGCATTGTTCATAGTAAAAATAATATTTAATCGTGTAGTTACAATCCTATTGAAAATATATACTTAGTTGGGAATCGGCATATCAAAATAAAATATAAATACGGTACGCACACTAATTCTTCTTATCATACTTGGGGTAATACTTAGAAAATAAATATCCATCAACCAAGACTAAAGCAGTAATAATAGACGCGTGTATACCAAGTACCACCTTGTTATCGGTGTTAATTCTATGTCTTTCTAAGTAAAGGAAATAACCACCAGCTGCACCAGCAATTGCAATTAACGATTGTGTCAATACAACAGGATTCTTTAGTTCTTCGTTTGTTTTAGTTAATGCAGTTGAAGACTTCTCGGAAGTCTTTTTGAAGGTTTCGTGTAAGATGGAGTATACTGACTTGCCACCTTTCTTGATTGATGTTGATATTTGCTCAATAAGACTCTTACCCTTATTATCTAAATCATCAAGCTCCTTAGATAAATCTTTAGCAATCTTAGTGGTGTCCTCTGCAATCTCGTGTCCTTTGTCCTTTGTTGATTCTTTCACCTTTTCAAACTCTTCATCATCTAAAACCTCAACGCTCCCGGAAGGAACTGTTGTAGAATGAATCTGTGGAGGGCTTGGAATTTTCTCAGCACCAATTGGGCCTGAAGAGGCAGCAGCTTCTGCATATGAAGACATTTCTAAATTGATTATACTTATAACTTCCTTTAATATGGTATACTATAGCCAACGCAAGACTATTTACTTTATATGTTTTAGCAAAGGGCAAACAGAAATCAATAAGGGCTTGATGTATGACTTAAACCCGGAACGATATATTGCTATGTTGCTGTACTGCATACTGTGATGGTGATAGCCCCCCTCCCCCAGATAAGCACAATATCTTATTGCTAACCCCAGATAAAAACTTCATGTAGATATTCTAATGTCGATTATCATAGGTTTTCATACACTTCTCCCATTTTCCTTAAAACAATTTATAGCTAGTCGGTAAAGAGCATATCATATAGTGGTGATACCATCTTGCATCAGTTCAATCCAGTATATGAGGAATGTATCTGCTCACGTGCATTTGTGTTATCTTTAGGGCACTTACCTTTTTTATGAAAAAAATTTTCTGCGCACAGGTTTTACTGTCTTGAAAAATCAAAAAATCACAATTACTCTTACCTTTTTTCTCTCTTTCATTATATATTGTCGATCGAAAACCACCACCCCGGCTTTCCACGTAACATTCCGACACTTATAAACGTATATTAATTAAAATGTCTGCTCCAGAAGCTCCAAGAAGAAACTTTGGCGGTCGTCCAAACAGAAAACAAGGTAGAAGAGGCGGTAGAAGAGATGGTGAAGAAAAGGGATGGACCCCAGTCACCAAGTTAGGTAGATTAGTAAAGGCCGGTAAGATTACCTCCATTGAAGAAATCTACTTACACTCCTTACCAGTCAAGGAATTCCAAATTATTGACTTATTATTACCTGAATTAAAGGATGAAGTCATGAAGATCAGATCTGTTCAAAAGCAAACCAGAGCTGGTCAAAGAACCAGAATGAAGGCTGTTGTCATTATTGGTGACTCTAACGGTCATGTTGGTTTAGGTATCAAGACTGCCAAGGAAGTCGCTTCCGCTATCAAGGCTGCTATTGTTATCGCCAAGTTATCTATCATCCCAATCAGAAGAGGTTACTGGGGTTCTAACTTAGGTGCTCCACACTCTTTACCATGTAAGGTTACTGGTAAGTGTGGTTCCGTTGCCGTTAGATTAATTCCAGCCCCAAGAGGTAAGGGTATTGTTGCTTCCCCAGCTGTCAAGAAGTTGATGCAATTAGCTGGTGTCCAAGATGTCTATACTACTTCTTCTGGTTCTACCAGAACTACCGAAAACACCTTAAAAGCTGCTTTCGCTGCCATTGGTAACACCTACACTTTCTTAACTCCAAACTTATGGGAAGTTACTCCATTAGCTGCTAACCCATTAGAAGTTTACGCTGAAGAAGCTGCTGCCAGTAAGAAGAGATACTAAGTTAATTGTAAATAATCATTTTATATATTAATTTCATATTTCTAATTCTTTAATTTTCTAAATTTAAAAAATGTTAGTGTTCTGGATTTGAAAACTAACTAATATACACTAAAATACAGAGGAAAAATAACATTTCGTTATTGTCATGCATTACATCAAAATCCTTCCTCGACTGATATAAAAACTTAAAATAGCCGTATACCATTAGAGTAGCATTAGGCCAAAACCGAACAATGATGTATTCTATTCTTTTTCTTTTCTTTTTATTTTTTTATTTTTTTTTTTTTTTTTAATACTAAATATAAACAAGTAATACAAATAATATTTAACTGTCTTGCATAGCTTGTTCCATAACCTGATCATCTGGAACGGCAAAGGCACGCTGATCAGTATTAGGAACATCTTTGGACCAGGTATTGGATTGAATCTCTCTTCCCTCTGGATGTCTGTACATACAATTCTTATTTTTGCATTGAGCTCCAAAACGGCAATCTTCATCAATAGGATGGGAGAAAAAACAATCTAATCTCTGACAATTTGCACCTTCACGGCATGGAACAATTGACTTTGCGTGTCTTCTTGGACATTTGAAATTTGTACATGCTGGACCAAATTTACACTGTTCTAATATTTTCTCTGGTTTAACAGGTGCATGTATCTCTTTAGCTGGTGCTTGATAATTTGGAGATGGATGTGATTTGGTACAGGTTACATCTTGACAGCTCTTACCTTCAGGACACCATTGTAAGATTAAAACTTTTGCGTCTTTGTTGGCAGGAGTTGGGTGCGCGAAAGGACAGACTTCCTTTGAGCATAATATACCATATTTACAAATTCCAAGAGTACCAGTATGTTCAACTCTTTTCTTATCTCTATATTCTTTCTTAGTCTTTTCTAATTTAGCAATGAGATCGCCATCCTCACCAGGATGTAAGTAGTTACATGTACCAGGTGGATTGGTACAATTTGGATAAGCAAAACAAGTCTTTGTAGGATGTGCTAGATCACAATCCTTATTGGTACAATATGGAAAATCTAAGCATCTACCCTTAGAGGGCTTTTGCACAAATTTCTTAATATTAGAAACCTCAGGTCCATTCATATTCATAGCTCTTTCAAAGTTTTGAGCATTCTGCATAGCAAAAGATTTCTTTGAATTATTTCTATTTCCCTTGGTAATAGCTCCTTTATTGAGTCTATTGTTTTGGAAATTACGTTGTTGTAAACCTTTAGGTCCTGTTGGTAAATTCGAAGGAGGCATTAGGATATCTTGGTCTTGTATTTGATTATTCGTTTGTTGAACATGTGCTTGCTGTTCTTGTGGTTGTATTTGTTGTATTTGTTGTTGAGTTTGCAACTGAGATGGAACCTGGGCTTGAGGTTGAGTGGAACCTTCCATTTGTTGGTTTTGTTCACCACCATTAGCTATGCTTATTAATCTTCCAATTTCCTGGTATATCGAATTAACAAACGCTTCATCTATTCGTATTTCGGTAATTTCTTTCACTTCATTGATAATTTCGCTCGACGTCTTATTGCTGACAATTAAAACTATGATATATTCAGCAACATCTTCTGCGTCTTCTGCAATGTTAAATTTGTTTGTTAACTCTACTATCAAATTTTTCTTCAATTCAAGACCAACTGGTCCTTCTGGATCAAATGGCTGTGACATTGATTATAGATATTATAGATGTGATATTATAAATGATATATAGTGAAAATGAAGTTTCAATTTTTTTTAAATTGAGCAGGATCACGCGCCACTCAAAATCACGTGCGCATTGTGGAACTGATAAGCTGCTCATACTAATTCAAATACATTTACTGATAAATCACCAAGAAGATCTTTAACCATTCCAACAATTATATTTAAGTGGTCAGAAACTTCATTCATAACTAATATGTATGAATAAAGCAAAACGTAATCTTCGTTTTTTAGTTCTATAGTCTTTGTGTCTTGTAATCTAATCTCATTTAGTTTGATGAGCATTCTGCTTTTAGCATGCTCAGTCGAAGCTACTACATCCGGCAAGGGGAACCTTAAAGTCATTGCACTTGCTACCATATAAAACATTAAAAATATTCTATATTCAACTTCTCTTCTTTCAGCCTCGATGTATTGAAGGACGTATTTTTCATTTGCACTTATATTAGGATCTATTTGGATCATCAATTTTAGATTTTGAATCGAATCTATGATAGAAGAAGTTCGCTTTAATATATCTGTATACGTAACAGTAGGAAATTCTCCTTTCATTCTAAATTCCATTGGTGCCTGTTTCAATAACGTTTCGCATTCAGATAGTAAGTAATCAATACCCTTCTCATCCTTTAATCCTATAAAATTCCCAGTTCCTTCATCATATTCTAAGAGGTCTGTACTCCAACTAATACCTAATCTGAGCCATAATATTGTTAAGCCTTTCTTAAGTCTGGTTCTTGCACTGTTTTGTAAAAATAAAGATGACATTACCAATGCCCATATAACTCCAATAGACACTGCAACAAATCTGTGAAATGCAATCTCTTCAATAATAGGATTTTCTCCACCTTCACGGCCATCCTCTGCATCCTTCTGCGTCATACTATAGGAGTATAAGGCAGTTAAATTATAAGTCAATAAGATAAACCTTCCGAATGGGTTATTTGCTTTCCAGTATATAATAATATAGAAGGAGGGTATTGAAATTAGGAATCCTGTTATAGCTAAAGCATAAACGTTACCATTAGTTAATATCCAAATTAAGTAAGCAGAAAAAGCGCCCAAAAAAGTCCCTATTAAACGCCACTTAACTGTCATTGATGTCCCACCTAGTGACTTATTATTCATGATACAATAAATTGTTAAAGACCATTCACCTCTCCAATTTGTAAAGGTGTTCCTGGTTACAGGGAAAAATGCAAAAAGCGATAAGAAAAAAGCTCCTATTCCTACCCTAATACCAAATTGAACATCTGTACGTCGAAATACAGTTAAAAATTTCCACGTCTTACATTTCCAGTT
Organism: Schwanniomyces capriottii; assembly: GCA_032927745.1. Lineage (NCBI taxonomy): Eukaryota > Fungi > Ascomycota > Pichiomycetes > Serinales > Debaryomycetaceae > Schwanniomyces > Schwanniomyces capriottii. Next base: position 756,599 of record JAVSEF010000004.1, read on the forward strand.
ATCATGATCATCTTTTTTGTTTGATTTGTATCTAGATTGTAAAGTCACCAATACGTCACTGAATGATGCTTGATCATTATCTAGATCTTCATTTTTATACTTCCAAATCTTTAAAAAGCTCCAGCTACGAGGACAATACTTAGCTTTTTCAAAGGAATCTAACAGCCTTAAAAAATCTACTAATTCAACCGCAAATAACCCCAACAAAGATGAGAAGTTGCCGCAACATGCAGTTACCTCTTCCTGATTAGTTTTAAATAGAAAATCGCTATTTTCATTGAATACGCTCTGTGAATAAAGTAGCTCAAAAGCTTCAGCTTGCTTCTTGTTAAATAATTCAGAAGCCTGATCTAATGATCTTTGTAAATCTTGTGAAATTTCTAATCTATTTTCCCCTAATTCAAATGGCACCTTGCCTAAAACTTCTTTTATCGTAAAAGATATAGATTTAATACTTGGTGCTAGGTAGTATACAAATAAATTAAATAGCTGCTCTGAGTTTTTTGAGGTTGAAATCACTGAATATTCCATATTAATATCAATTTCTGGAGAGTTTGATACATAATTTACGTCCGTACCTTTTGAGGCTATATCTGTTAGAATATTTGAAGTGCTGGTTGTAAGAGCATTTGAATTTTGTGTATAGTCATGTAATAATTTCCATTGCATTTCAGTCGAACTTCTTAGTGCTTGTAAATGTTTAGATAGCGATACTGTGGACTCAACCAATAGTTCGTAGGCCTCTAATTGAACTTCTTTGCCCTTTAGCATAAGTTCAAATTGAGCTTCTTCTAAGTTGTTATTCAATTTCTTTATGTTAGACTTCAATTGATCAAATATCATTTCATCTTTTCTACTAAATTTTTCGCCACATAGAAATCTTTTGGTCACAATAGTCACAAATGAAGACATTATATTATAAGACTCGTCCAATGTGTTTTCAAGTTGAGTTATTGCACTTATGGGCCAAATAAAATAGCATATAACAACGGTAATCAAACATCCTGTAACTACAACTTCAAATGTAGACTTTAGTCTCTCTAACGGAATATTTGAAGAATTCAAACTTCCTTCCTTCACAATACATGCTACAATCGAAATGGATGCTAGGGAGCAAGCTGTATTGAAGGTTTGCTTGTTAACCTTCTGCTTGACAAATGCAATTACACCTAGTGCAATTGAACTGGCTACTAAATCAATGCTGTAACTAATTTCATCTTGACCAATTTTAAAAAAATATGCCGAAATGCTTCTGCAGCCAAAAGAAACGCTAAAACTGAATAGTAAAGATATGCAAACAAAGATTAAAGATTGGTGCATTGAACCTTTAGATCTTGATGGATGAAAATAAACTGCAACAGTGGCAATTACATGCTTTGAATCAGTGCTTCCTAATATGTCATCAAATGGAGTCCAATAGACTCCCAATGATGCTATGAAATATGCTATAGAACATTTAAAAACATTTCGAAATATATCATTTGAGTATAGTTTGGAAATCAATAAAATGCTACTTTGGGAACTCCCTAGTAAAGGCTCACTTTCATCGCCAATCTCTGAGTTGTAAGAAAACGTTCTCTGAACTCTTTCCCCGGTTTCTGCTAATATGACTGATGCCTGCCGTTTTAGAAGTTTCCACCTAGGGGAAGGATTGTGTGAAGGATGGTATGAGGCGACATTATTTAAGTCTTGTGAAGCGTCATTTGAAATACTAGAATCATTGAAGCTCACATATTGTGGTAGATCTGGTACGTCACTAGTAGATTCTGTCAGACCATATTGCATGATATGTTTCCTGGTATTATTAGTTTGTGGTGTGGAGAAATATTATTCTCGAGTATAAAAATTCATACGCAAAATTATATATATTCATGATTTACAGATTTTTCACTGTCAGTTAATATACATGTTAATAAAAGTCTATATATATCATTTTAAACATAAAGTAGTAACATCATTACTCATTAAAAAATAGATTATGGCCCAAAGGAGGTAATTAATTTAGGACCATAATTATTCGTAACCAATTATTTCTTTAAATAATTTTTCACAAGGAACTTTGGCTTCTAATCTAGCACAAAGTAAGTAAACTCCACTTAACTTTCTGTGCAATGAATAGGTCTCTTCTGGTGGGGGGGTTAATCTATCATTTAACATAACACCAACATTTCCCCTAACTCTATCAGTGATAGTTTGATTTCTGAAATCAAAAGGTTTACCTTTATTATCAATAGGAGAGAAGGCTTCTCCAAGAACCATAACAGAGTCTATATGAGCATCTGTCATCTGTGCTGTTTCTAATCCAGTTAAGTAACCCAACTTTTTGGAATAGTGTTCAACTAACGCTCTATCCTTCTTTACTGCAGCCCGCAAAATATTAATGTAATCTTCGACGAATTCATCTCCAAAATCACGAGCTGCGCCGAAATCTAATAATTCTATCTTACCGGTAGATTCATTAAATAAAAAGTTTGCCCAATTTGGATCTGTTTGCATAAACTTGTATTTTTTAATTTCTAACAAACATAATCTCATAATATTAGTTGCGATCCAGTCTTTTCTTTCTTGACTCCAGTTTCCTTTGATAATTTCGATACCTCTCATTCTCTCCATAGTTAAGACTTGTTCGCCGCATAAGTTATGGAAAACCTTTGGAACTGCAAAAGCTTCCTCGTCCTTGATCATATCACGGAATCTTATTAAGTTTTGTGCTTCTCTTATATAGTCACATTCCCATTTCAATTCGGTTCTGGCATTGGCAATTGTCTTATCTAAGAATAATCCTGCTGGTAAAATCGATGATGCTGTCAATAACATTAATAAGTTATTCAAATCTGAATCGATAGAGTCTACAACACCAGGATATTGGACCTTGACCACTACTGGGGTTAAATCCTCGGTAACCGCAGTGTGAACTTGACCAATAGATGCAGCAGCGATTGGGACATCATCAAAAGAGGTAAATAATCTATCTCTCCAGTTTTGCCCTAAGTTATCCAGCATTACCCTCTCCAATTGATTCGGTGGCATATAATGTGCAGAATTCTGAACTCTGATCAAAATTTGCTGAATTTCTGCTGGCAATATGGAAGAATCTTGGAAAGACATCATCTGACCAATCTTTAAAGCAGCACCTCTCATCTTGGAAAACTTCAATGCCATTCTCTCGATGTTTTGTGGGGACAAAATCATTGACTTCATGGAGATCGCGTCTTGCTTTCCGTTAGCCAACTGCTTTATGGTCTCAGTCGCAGCACCAATACCAACACCGGCTGCTAAGCTTCCGTAATGAAAAATTCTTGCTAATCTGCTACTTGGGACTTGACTGCTCGACATTTGAAAGCCCTGCTTATTCTTGGTGCCAATGATTTTGGTTGGCTTCCGCTTGGTCTTGTGAGAATTTTGTTCGGACGATTCACTTTCAAACTCAGATGAAGGAATATAAGACTTTGTCGAATAAGCTCTTTTCTGAGTCTTCGTGGTGCTCTTTCCCTTTTTTGATGTGCTGACTCTTGGAGATCTTGCAGCGTCGGCCGTGATTTTCATCTCCTGCCACATCTTCTTGGAAGGGTGACATTCAAGAATGCTGCTGAGTAACGAATTCTCCCATATGGCTCTGACGTCCTTCTGGACCACACCAGCAGCCCCAGATAATATCTTGCTTCCCCTATTTCCTATCACAACAAGCTCATAGATATTTTTTGTCAAAGGCATCTTCTGAACTACTAGAATTTGGTTGATCCTGCGGTACTCGATAGACTTCGTACGTATCAATAGCTATAGAACAATGATCAGGTACAAATTAACCACACAAAAGTATAAAAGTGCAATATAATTTATCTTCGTATAAAGAAAGAGTTATTAACAGAAAAATATTACGCTACCGAGGAGAAATTAAAAGCTGAAAATTTTAAACTGTCGTTGCATATAGGCGTATACCGTGGGGAATCGCTAGCAATCACAATAATGCGGTGAAGATGCCATACGTGGGTCATCAGGCGTGGGTGCGAAATAGTGCAATATGGCTGGCTAGCGCTTGTGGAAGACTTTTTTTTCAGAGGCGGTTTTGCAGTGTTTTCGCGTTGGCCGAGCACGCTCCGTCAGCGCAAAAGTGGTTATTTACGAATAGGACAACTTCCAAGACAATTCTGTTAAGTGGAAATGATCGGAAACACTATTGCAATATGGCCCAGCAGTCGTATGACACCCATCACTACAGCACTACGGTGGAAGTGTATTCTACTTGACCCTGGCCAAACAGCCGGTCATGTAGCGAATATGTAGGTTGCTGTAGAAAGCACTAATATTCACCGCCAATACCAATTGCTCTATTATAAGGACATCTAACATTGGTGAGAGAACACAAAAGAAGCAATGATTATATGCAGGGCGATTTGTGACTTTAGGTACCTCAATCTCCGGCGGGTAGATGGAAACAATGTTCCTAATCTGTTATTCAAGTCGCAATTAGCTAGACTATTTGGGGAATTTTGCGCTAGGGAAATAGCTGTTTGGGGGTTTATTGTAGGATGGAGACGGTGCAACTGGGAATAAGAGATGACGATTGATACAGTAATCGGACAAAATAATGTAAATAGAGAAGTAGTACTATGTTGAACGACACAAAGTATTTTTTAGGCTTTAAGAGTACATTATTGACGTATTTTGTAATTTTGTAAATTTCTGTAATTTACTATAATTCTGTGGAATTAGCTACATTTTCCGAAGTTCGTATACATTATTATTCTTAAAACCAAAATTGTAACCAGAGGATGAAACTACATTAGTGACATGTTAACTCTTCAACATACTCTGATAAACAAATAAACATTGGGATGTGATGGTTTTATTTTGAATAGTAGCTATTCGTTATATATAGAATCATTCACATCAAAAACATTTGATTACATAATACTTGTAAACAAATAAAAAGCGATCATATTTACTCTACATAGCCAAAGCTTATGGACTCATTTTAATAATCACTGAAGCTTTCATTTATACACCAAATACCTCGAGTAATAATACACAATTGTTTATACCACAATCGTTTAATTCCCCCCACATAATACATAATATATTTTAATTTTCAGCATGTCAAAAAGAATGTCCCGCATTGGCCTCAAGGCAAATCAGGATCCAGAACCCTTCAATCCATATGACACCATCAAACGTCAATCACAAGTGGAGCAGCAACGCAAGGAGATGTTCCTGAGGGAAAATCCTCCCAAAGTGATTATTGATGATGACCCGGTCATAGCTCATTATAAGATGCAAGATTCGTTCAAGAAGCATGCAAATTACGAGATGAAGATCGTTGTTGTCGGTGACGGTGGTTGCGGAAAGACGTGCTTATTAGTTTCATATGCCCAACAGAAGTTCCCTGAAGTGTATGTTCCGACCGTGTTTGAGAATTACGTTACTAATGTGATGGCACCAAATGAGAAGTTGATAGAATTGGCATTATGGGATACGGCTGGTCAAGAAGAATACGACAGATTGAGACCATTATCCTACCCAGATGTCGACCTTTTGTTAATTTGCTTTGCCTTGGATAATTTGATATCGTTACAGAACGTAAAGGATACTTGGTTCCCTGAAGTATCACATTTTTGTCCTGGAATCCCAATCATTTTAGTAGGTACAAAGGCTGACTTAGATAATCAGATAGACCCAGACTTGCCCATTCAATTAGCAACGGAGATAAATGCCATTGGATACATCCAATGTTCTGCTAAGACAATGTTTAATGTAAAAACCGTGTTTAATTTTGCATTGAGTCACTTCCAGAAACAAAAGGAATACCAGGAACAGGTTGAAAGATCTTCAAAGAAGAGAATGTCTAGGGTTTTGGGCCATACAAGAAATCAATCTTCTATCTCCCAAAAGAGAGGTCATTTTAAGAATACTTCTTATGATTCTACGCTATTGCTAGATCAACCTTTAGGAGCAGAAGAATATGATTCCAATCCTTATACCAACTACAGTTCCAAATATAACGAGGATGAATTTGCATTTACAAGAAAAGACAAGAAGAGAAAGAGAAAGTGTGTCATTTTATAGATAAATAGTTTTTTTTCATGTTGTACAATTAATTTACTTCGGTTACGTTAGCGCACTTTTCTTTATTTTCATTGAGAAAAAATATCTGATAACGTTTGTATAAACATTTTTTTTGAGAGATATTGCATGGTTTAGAATGGGGTTGAGGAACAGAAATACGCTGAGTTCCTTAAGTTCACCAGAGTCTCCAGAAAAGAACCCAATCCATGATAATGAGTTTAAGGATGTTGGAAATCATGCAAACGATCACTACAAATCAAGGCTATCACCCTTTCGCTATAGAATAAGATCCTTAGTCATTCCATGGATAAGAAAGGAAACTGACATAGTTTATAAATTGCAATCTAATATAAGAACACCAATTTTAGATTACTACTTTGCATGGTCTGCTTGTTTGGCATCACATACATTTTATGTACTTATGCTTCCTCTACCAATTTGGTTAGGTGGTAGTTCTCTTGCCAGAGACTTAATTTATGTCTTGGGATTTGGCATTTTTATCACCGGTAATTTAAAAGACTATCTTTGTCTTCCTAGACCTAGATCACCACCGATTCATAGAATAACAATGTCGTCATATACTACTCAAGAATATGGATTTCCTTCGAGCCATAGTGCTAATGCAACTGCAGTCACATTGATACTCTTATGGAAAGTAATTGAATACAAGGAACAATTTAGCACCGTATCAATGATTGCAACTTTGATTTCATTGTTTATTTATTATACATCCCTCATTTTTGGACGATTATACTGTGGTATGCACGGTTTTATTGATATTTCAATAGGTTCTTTGATTGGATTAGTTTGCTTTTTATTCAGATTTTACTTAGGAGAAGTGTGGGATAATTGGCTCTTAAAATCACACAATGATTCTATTACTGGTCTTATCTTTACACCTATTTTTATTATATCTTCATATTTACTTATGATTCATTTTCACTCTGCACCTGTGGACGATTGTCCATGTTTTGATGATTCTGTGGCATTTATTGGGGTATTAATTGGTATCGATTTATCACATTGGATGTGTAATGTAACACAATACTTCACACCCAGAAACATATACAACGATCCAATGCTTATCCAATTTAATTTTGAGCAATTAGGAATAATAAGGACAATATTAAGACTCGCTACTGGTATCACATTAGTCGTCATTTGGAAATTTGTGTCCAAGCCGGTGATATTCACCATACTACCACCGATATACAAATTCATTGGCGTTTACTTACCAAGAAGTCATTTTACTTCCACAGCTCATTCTGCTGAAAGTACCAGATCAATTAGACGCCAATCAATTTCAAACATGAATGAAGAATCAATTAGTGAATTTATTAAAGGTGTTGCTCACCATGATAAAGTTGATAAAGTTGGTCCAGAAAATGATGCTGATTACTATGAAATGCTTGATTATAAAGAAAATCTCTCTTTGCAAGTAAACCCACCAAAATTAAGTGGTGTCTTTAAACCTAGGTATGATGTTGAGATTGTTGGTAGATTAGTTGTCTACGCTGGGGTTGCAACTACAGCTGTTTGGGCATTTGAATTTGGGTCTAAATTCCTTGGTTTGGTTTAATGTAAAAAGAACTATTTAGCTTCTTATAAGTTCATATATACTGATATTTTAACTTTATCTACATTTATTCAAAAAGTTGTATTCTAAGATTGACCATCAAGAAAAATATTGGCCAGTCAAAAAGACCGTAAAGGTGTACATCTTTGTCACATGATCAGATAAAAAAACTGAGATGCCTTTATTTTTATTTCTGTAATCTGCTTGATAGATATCTAGTTTTCGTAGAAACGAAGATGGTTCCAGTAGCAGATGAAAAGAAAAGACAGATCGATTCCAAATTAGATCCCGCCGCTGAGCCAACTAAAAAAGTTCAACATAAAAAAATTAAAGTTGTCAGAAGAAAGTACAAGACTAAAGATGTGGACCAAACATCACCATTAGGTGTTCTTCAATTTGAGATTAAAGAAATTTTAAAAGACTTATCTTTGAATAATGATGATATATCTAATGATTTGAATTTGATATTAAACGACAAGCTTGTGGAGAACCAATACCATAGAGTTGTAGATGATGTCAAGATTCTTAAATTGTTATCAAATGGAGATGGGTTGGCTGTTATTCCCCATCCAATTAAAGAATATGGTAAACAAATATGTGTAGTTCCATTTGGCTTACCTGGTGATATTGTGAGGGTCAAAGTATTTAAGCTGCATCCTTTGTATGTCGAATCAGACTTATTGGAAGTTAAGCAAGAATCTGAGGTTAGAAACAATTCTTTGATTAATTGTCGTTATTTCGGAAAATGTTCTGGTTGTCAATACCAGAATGTCGAATACAGCCAACTGTTACAATTCAAAAGACAAACAATTGAAAATGCCTATAAGTTCTTAGCTCCTATTTTGACATCTAACGATGAATTACCAGCAGTGCAAGATACCGAACCATCACCATTACAATATTCATATAGAACCAAGCTTACTCCGCACTTCAATCTTCCATATAAGAAACCGGCAGATATGCCAAGACCCCCATTAGGTTTTGGATCGAAAGGAAGACCAACATGGAGAGAAGGCGTTGAAGGAGGAGATTCTTCAATTTTAGATATTGAAGAATGTTCCATTGGTACACCAATAATAAACCAGGGTATGAAGAATGAACGTGAAAAATTTGAGAAAGATTACAATAAATATAAGAAGGGTGCTACAATTTTATTGAGAGAAGATACTCACAAGATAGACGAAGATGATGTTACCGAATCGAGTGGATCAGTGGATAACGAAGGAAACTTAAGCACAATAGAAGTGAAATTGGACAGTGAAAATGCATACTTGAAGACTTGTGTAACTCAGCTGAGACAGATTGTTACAGAATATGTCAATGGAAATAAATTCGAATTTTCAGCTGGTGAATTCTTCCAAAATAATAACTCTATTTTACCAGCAGTTATTAATTATGTGAGCTCAAACTTGGAAATTCCAAATTCTAAGCCAGAAGAAGAAAACTACTTGGTTGATGCTTACTGTGGATCAGGGTTGTTTTCAATCTCTTGTTCTTCTAATGTCTCCAAGGTTATTGGTGTCGAAGTGAGTGCAGACTCAGTCAAGTTTGCGGAGAGAAATGCTAAAACTAATAATATTAACAACGCGAAATTCATAGTAGGTAAGGCAGAGAAGATTTTTGGAAGTATAGACACTCCTCCAGAGAGAACTTCTGTTATCTTAGATCCTCCTAGAAAAGGTTGTGATGAACTTTTCTTAAATCAATTATCTGACTTCCACCCTGCAAAAATCGTCTATGTAAGTTGTAATGTCCATTCGCAAGCCAGAGATGTCGACTGGTTCATAAACAAGACCAAATCAGGTAGTGATTACTACGTGAAAAGCATTAAGGGTTTTGATTTTTTCCCTCAAACTCACCATGTTGAGAGTGTAGTTGTATTAGCATTAAAATAGGTAGGTAGGTTCCTTAATAAACGCACGTTAATAGAAATACCCCTAGATTTGCACCCAATATTTCGGGACATGGGCAGTCATATATATCACGTGAAATTGATCCGGTCAATACCCTAAGCCGAGAGAAAAAAATAGTGCAAGAACCAAGAATCGAGTACTGCATGGTAGAGATCGCAACGAGAGTTAGTGGTGAGTGAAAATTTTTGACTATTTCATACTTATGAACTAGTAGGTTTAGCTTATATCAATAAAGTACACCAGCCAAAATGGAAAACGATAAAGGTCAATTAGTAAGTAAAGATATTATGGGTTGTTTGAAGTAGTAGGACGAGTCATACGTATGATACAGATAATATGAATGAAGCACTTTTTATGTGCACTTTTGATTAAAGAATTTTTTTTAAAGTTGTGGACCAAAATGTTATATCTATTAAATGGAAAATTTAAGTTGAATGGAGAGGAATCAGACGTTATTGTTATTATAATTATTGTAGCGTAAATTTGTGGTAACATAATGGCAGAATCAGAATAAACCAGAGAGCATACTTTGATAAACTCGGTTCATTTCATCTACTACTGGTAAACATCCAAAACAGAGCGTACCATACGTCTTTTAATAAGTTATAAATACTAACTGTTAATAGGTCGAATTATACGTCCCAAGAAAGTGTTCTGCTACCAACAGAATCATCAAAGCCAAGGATCACGCTTCCGTCCAAATCAACATTGCTAACGTTGACGAAGAAGGTAGAGCCATTGTTGGTTCTAACACCACCTACGCTTTATCTGGTTACATCAGATCCAGAGGTGAAGCTGATGACTCTTTAAACAGATTAGCTCAACAAGACGGTTTATTAAAGAACGTCTGGAGCTACTCCCGTTAAGTTAGAGTATATTAAGAGCATGAACTAATTTGTTGATTATATATTTCTATCTTTATGTGTGTATATCTAATTTAATGTCATAAAAACTTTTGATACAGATTAATGATTATGTAGTGTAATGTGCAGGTCATGTTTTGAATCTGAGACGTTCAAGCTAAGGATATATTTGTGGAGAAAAATAGAAACTTCGTTGATTTACTTACATCTTGTGTTGATATATATAAAGTTTCATAACGTTCTACTATTTTCAAAACACAAGAGCATCATAGTTATCTTTACATTACTATTTAAGACATGACTTTAGGCGTATTTACATTATTGTATGACACTAGTTACCTACCAGGGGTGATAGTATTAGGAATCAGTTTGAAAAGACTTTTAGAGGTTCAGCCGAGGAATATTAACATTGGTGTTTTGATTGATAAACTGAAGTTTAATTCAATCCAATTATCGTTGATTGAATCATTTTATGACGATGTTATTGACGTTTGTCCGATCCAGTCGAAACTATCTCAAAAATTGTATGAAGAACTAGGAAGACCAGAATTAGACAAGACATTTACTAAAGTAGTTTTGTGGTCATTAACTAATTATGATAGAATTTTATATTTAGATGCAGATACCTTACCACTTATACCAAAAGGTAACGACGATGGATCTGTAATAGACTTATTGAGTATCGAATTTCCTAAGAATAAGATTTTGGCAGCACCAGATAGTGGGTTTCCTGATATTTTTAACTCTGGTGTCTTTGTATTAAAACCAGATTTAGAGGACTTTAACAGATTGTATGATTTATCGCAACTCCAACATTCTGGTATTTCGTTCGATGGTGCAGACCAGGGATTGCTCAACCAGTATTTTAATACAGAGCCTGATTGGGTAAATAGCTTGATTTCTAAGGGTTTAATCTCATCATTCCTGGATGAAGATACAAAGTGGATCAAGATTCCATTCTTGTATAATGTAACTCCATCAGCACAATATGAGTATTTACCGGCATATAATTATTTTAGCAAATGGAAAGGAGAACAACCAAACGAACTAGCAGGTCATAAAAATGACTTGCCCATCGACGGGGTTGAATCTTCAAAAGAAACATCCAATAGATACTTTACATCGGCCTTGAAATTCACAAACACTAAATCGAATATTAAGTTAATGCACTTTATTGGACCTTACAAACCATGGACAGCCCACGCTCTGTCTGGAATTTACGATGCTTGGTGGAAAATTTGGAGAAGCTATTTTGGCAGCCGATCCATTGAAAGCGTAATTGCCAGTGGATTCAATCAAGGCACTCACGGCTTACAAGACAATGAACTACGTAGACTTTTGGATCCATTGACGTATGCAAATGCCCCAGAAGTTGGTACCAGCATCGACGCAGCATGGGACGGTTCGAAAGGACCACTCAATTCTGAAATACAAGACAATGAAACAATATTATCCTCCTCTACTTTCAAGGAGGAATTGAAGAACTTCAAGAACGTTTGGGATCAGGAAAGTGACAATAGTGTCACAGTTTCGCACGAGGGCACCGTTTCAAATGCAACATCCCAACTTCCATATAATGCAATTCCCCCAGAGAGGGTCTTTAACGATCACTTCAATATATTGAGTCACGAAGCAGAATCCATACCATCAAATAGACCACCAATAACAAATGAAGAAGTAATGGATGTCGAAGATGTTAGTGAAGCGCTCACCACCATTACATTGGAAAAATCTATCGATACCAGTGAGCCCGAGACAACCACTGAGACTGACATCAAGAAACTATTTCCCTGGGAATATAGGTCTGATTCCATAGCTCCAGAACGAAGTTTCGATTAGGGTTTCTTTCGTAACTATGGGTTTTCACAGCCGTTATATCAGTATGATAAGGGGAGATAGTCAAATCACGTGACAATATTACCCGGCAAGTGGAAATTTTTTTTTGATTTTTTTTTTTCAAGCAGGGAGGATCGATTCTCCTTAGTTAAATAAAAAAGCATTGAAGTTTTTCTCATCAGAGCAAGCATATAAATATATAGTAAAATTATTCAATATGTCTAATGAATTCAATGAAATTGACGCTGGTTTAATCGAAACCAACTACGACAACGTCGTCTACTCTTTCGATGACTTACACTTAAAGCCAAATATTGTTAGAGGTATTTTCGGTTACGGTTACGAAAGTCCATCTGCCATTCAACAAAGAGCTATCTTGCCAATCACTGAAGGTCGTGATGTCTTAGCTCAAGCTCAATCTGGTACCGGTAAGACTGCTACTTTCACCATCTCTGCCTTGCAAAGAATTGATGAAAACCTTAAGGCCACCCAAGCTTTGATTTTAGCTCCAACCAGAGAATTAGCTTTACAAATCCAAAACGTTATCACCCACATTGGTTTATATTTAAACGTCACAGTTCACGCTTCTATTGGTGGTACGTCCATGAAGGATGATATCGAAGCTTTCAAGTCTGGTGTTCAAATCGTTGTTGGTACCCCAGGTAGAGTTTTCGATATGATCGAAAGACGTTTCTTCAAGACCGACAAGATTAAGATGTTCATCTTAGATGAAGCCGATGAAATGTTATCATCTGGTTTCACGGAACAAATTTACAATATCTTCCGTTTATTACCAGAAACTACCCAAGTTGTCTTATTATCTGCTACCATGCCACAAGATGTTTTGGAAGTTACCACTAAGTTCATGAACAATCCTGTCCGTATTTTAGTCAAGAAGGATGAATTAACCTTAGAAGGTATTAAGCAATTCTACATTAATGTTGAACAAGAAGAATTCAAATTCGACTGTTTATGTGATTTATACGACTCTATCTCTGTTACTCAAGCTGTTATTTTCTGTAACACCAGATCCAAGGTCGAATTCTTGACCACCAAGTTAAAGGGTGAAAACTTCACTGTTTCTGCTATCCATGCCGATTTACCACAAGCTGAAAGAGATACTATTATGAACGAATTCAGATCTGGTTCTTCCCGTATCTTGATCTCCACTGATTTATTAGCCAGAGGTATTGATGTCCAACAAGTCTCCTTAGTTATCAACTACGACTTACCAGCCAACAAAGAAAACTACATCCACAGAATTGGTAGAGGTGGTCGTTTCGGTAGAAAGGGTGTTGCCATCAATTTCGTTACTGACCAAGATGTCGGTATGATGAGAGAAATCGAAAGATTCTACTCCACCCAAATTGAAGAAATGCCAGCTGATATTGGTGCTTTATTCAACTAATTTAGCTAGACTATGTAAAATTTTTCTTGTTTTCCGTCATCTATTTCATTAATAATAGTACTTGAGTAAAAATCAATTGTAAGTCGCTAATCTAATCACTAGTTCCTAATTCGCATTTTTATTAAATAACCTTAACTAAAGACCTGAATCATTAGGTCTATATATATTAGCAAAGCCTAGATATGTTTCATAATAGAAGGCCAAACATGTCTTTTAATATTCCTGGATCATTTCCTAGCGGTGGATCTGAAGGAAGTTCAAATCAGGAGCCGGATTACATTAAGTCTTCTGCAACTGATATACTAGGACAGGAGTGTACAGCTAAGTTTAATAGAGAGCAAATAATAACATCGAAAACAAAAAGCCAGAAGCAAATTGTCATGCAATTAGAGACATTGGTGTATCTATTAACTGGTTATCAATTTATAAAATATTGCCATTCAGCATGTCTTATCCCCTTGGCTTTACATATATCAGTTCAAATATGGTTGAGCTGTAAGACCATAATCAAGGGAAATTCTGGTGAAAGTAGCATGTCTATTGTTGATATAATATCGAAGTTTATAAAGAATATTGATGATCCAGTTGTTAAAGAACGTTTGACCCGTACTATTATCAGTAAATTCTGTTTGTGCATTTATTGGAAATCAGTGATTACATTCTTTTATCACATAATGTTTATTTGCTTCTGGGAGATTCCTATAATAGAAAAGGAGGGACTCAAGTCTATAGAAAATGGATCGTGGTGGGTAGTATCATTCATTGGCGAAGAGACACCCAGATATCTTACTGCTACAGATAGCTACTGGAAAAAAGTATTTGATCTAGGCTTACCTGGTTTATTATTTACAGATTTATTAATCACTTTCATTCAGTTGGTACTTTTCCAAAGTATATTTAAACAATCTACAGTAATAAACAGAGAAAGAGCTCTAAATGAGAAAGAGATATACATCCTAAGACACCAAGGTGATCTTACTTCTACAATCGATAAAACTGTCGATATGAACAATGAAATTCCGGTTGTTTTAGCTGTACGGCTATTCGAATCATTGAAAATTGAATCATTTATACAATAATATAGATAATGAATGTATAGTAGGAACAAAAAAAATATATATTTCGCAATATATTGTATTTAAAAATGAAATATAACTATGTTATGTAGAAGAATAACCATTGAATTGACTTGTGATAAAGTCTTTAAACGATATAAGTCTCATTATTTAAGTGATAAATGGTTAAAAGAACCATTTTTGATAGGGTATCCAACGAATTCAAATGAGAATGAAAGAACCCGCCAGGAATTAATGTTGAAGTTATTTCCTAAAGAATGCAAAACCCCATATGAATTATACCTACAAGACAAAAAAGGCGAAAGTACTATTGAAAAATGGGATAAACTAGATTTCGAGGAAAGGAATAGATATGCAAAAATGGCTGTTAGAAAATCTCCAAGATATATTCACCCAAAACCAAAGCTTGTGCGAGGATTCGAATTATTCAAGGACCAGATTCAGGTTAAAACGCCGTATTATGCTAAAAAGCAGTGGATAGAGCTTTCTGATAAGGAAAGAAGGTACTTTACTGATAGTGAAAACATTCCATTTTTATATAAAGAAAGAGAAAGAATATGGAAGGGATATGAAATTGTAGAATATTTGAAGAGATATCTGACAGAAAATTCATGGAATCCATACCCTCTTCTGACACTTTATCCTTGGGAAGTTATAAAAGATAAACTAAGAAGCAGAAAGAAGGTGGATGAATTTGAGCTTGATTATTATGATGTGTTGATACGAGAAGCATTTTTTAGAAACTACCAGAGAAAAGCTATGCATATTTATTACACAGATCTACAGCATTTTGAACCAGGAAACTACAATTACCAACAGGTATTAAGCAGATTCAAGAAGTTACCAGATGGTGATTTACTATATTATCTTCAGAAGCAATCGCTACGTGAAAAACATGCCTTGAGAACAAAAGCTCCTATGAGATATCCTGGCTTTCGTAATTTTGCAAGCCAATTCGAAAGTCATTCAGAAAACCCCGAGAATTATGTTGCCGAAATAACAAGATCGTGGGATACATTAAGTACTGAAGAAAAAGATAAGCATTCAAGAGTCCCTCACCGTGTTGAAAGAGAAAATTATTTAGATTGGAAAGTAGGAATTGTCATGGATTACATATATTACACGGGCCAAGTATCTGGACTCGACTATAGGTACGACTGGAGGAAAGAGATGAATGAAAAGACTAACGGCTTTGTATATCTCAAAGGGTTGTATGCCGAATGCATTATATGAAGGTGTACACGAACTTGTCTCACGCGTTATTTTTAATATTCTTTTCACTGAATCTTTCGTAGAAAGTAGATATAATTTCGTATAGATAATAATATGACTACATCTGTTGAACAAGCCAACAAGAAGCAAAAAATGGAACAAACTAGTAATTCTTTAAAAGTACATTTAAGATCCGAAAACGCAAAGGTGCCAACTAAGGGTTCCGCATTAGCTGCTGGTTATGACATATACTCCTCTGAATCTGCATTAATCCCTGCTCAAGGACAAGGATTAGTCGCTACTGACATATCAATAATAGTGCCTGTTGGAACATATGGTAGAGTTGCTCCAAGATCAGGATTAGCTGTCAAGCATGGTATATCAACTGGTGCAGGTGTCATCGATGCTGATTACAGAGGTGAGGTCAAAGTTGTGCTTTTCAACCACTCCTCTAAGGATTTTCACATCGAGAAGGGTGACAGAATTGCTCAATTGGTATTGGAAAAAATCATAAATGCTGACATACAAGAAATTAGTGCAGAGGAATTGGATATTACCGAGAGAGCTGACGGTGGATTCGGATCTACTGGTACCAAATAATTTATGTCATTAATGATATGTTCCTAGTTCATATACATTCATTGCTCAAATAATTTAAATAAATACAAATGTTATAAATCTATAAAACATACTTTCAAATGGAGTCGTAAATTGTAGTTACTCTTCTATTCTAATTCGTAGAGTTTTTTTTCTCAACAGAAATTTTCTTTTCTGTGTTTTCTTCTGCATTAGAATCCTCAGGTTCTACTTTCATTCCTTCACTAGCAGCATCCTCATACTCATCTAATTTAATATTATCTTTAACCTTGTTAACAGTATCCTTCTCTCTAAGGTTTTCTTCATCAATCAATTCGTTTTGTTCCTTCAAAATATTTAATTTCAATTTTGTATCGTCAGATAATTCTAACTTAGCAACATTGTAAACCTCATCAGGAATAGAAGATAAAACGGCCAATAATGCATCATAGTAACTTTCAATACCATGGGAGCTGTCACCATAGGTATAGGTGGAAGACAAAATCAACAATGTTGAAGGGATCTTTTGTCTTAATCTTAAATCTAACCATGTTGCGAGATCTTCTCTTAATCTAGCTGGTGATACGTCAGTAGTTTTAATACCTCTTTGCAGACATGCAATTTGTAATTCAGAGATAGTTAAGGAGTCAACACCTTCATAATCGATGGCCTTATCATCTTTAATAATTGTTAATAAACGATGTCTGATTTGATAACGTAAAATGGAATCAGTTCCAAATGGTCTTAGTGACATATACTTGGACATTGCCACCAACTGGGGACGGGATAAATTATCTAAGACTTGATCATTCTTAAATAAACGGGCGACCTGAATTAAGTGGTCTCTGGTCGGATCTTTTCCTAAAGAAATAGTGTGAAAGAATGAAACGAAGGCTTCCTTTTCTTTTTCAGAAATCTTTTTGGACAATTTAAGACCAGACTGTTCCATAGTGTTTTTAATATATTCTGATGCAGATACTCTAGTCTTAGACAACTTAGCACGCTTCTTTACACGGTCTTGTTTTGATTCGTAAGTTGATGGCAATAAGTTTGGGAACAATTTTAAAGCTATAGGTAATAATAATTCAGCAAATGGAATAAGGACAAACATGGAAAAAGGAACTAATCTCATGACATCTACTATTGTTCTTTGCAATTGACTTGATTCTCTACGTGATAACCCGTAACCGGCAATTAATTTCATTAATAACTTGGTAGAAACTTTTATTTCATATCCTAATAATTTAGTACCATCCCAGTAATGTTGTGCCTCATGCTTTACCTTTTCCCATATACTGGTCTTGGTCTCTTCGGGTTTTGGAACCAATGCTTCCTCATTAGTTATTCTTTCAAGTTTACTATCCCCTTTCAGTTTAGTAGACTGGAGTCTTATCATAGAATTTAAAAGTTGGACATTAACTGACCTACTATTTATATTAGAATGCAATCTTGGTCTTAATGGGTACCTCACACTTTTGGTGGCAGAAACCAAAATACCTATATTACGATTTCTAAGGATAGATTGATTCCTTGAGATACGTCCCAAAGACCTTTTAAGCAACACATTTGAATACATGCTTACCATGGAAAATAAAATGCAAGCTTTTAGAAATAATTGAAAGGTGATATTTCTTAATATCAATGGCAATTTTTTTCGAACAAACTGGGGCAAATGTGCGCTTACCAGGTTCTACAGACAGGTTTTTTTTTGGCTACAATTAAGACGATATTCAATACAGAATAACTAGCTACATGAAGATCAATTATATGTTAAATTTTGTCGCAACTGTAGATAATTATATATTAACGTACATTTTCATTATAATATAATTTTTTTTAGTTAGAATTATATTAAAAAGAATAGTATTATCCACTAGCGTCAAAAACAGTAATATGAATTCTAAAAGAAACGCTTTAATATATTCCAAATTAGTCTATTCATCGTCTAATTTCTGTAGTTTGGCTTGTTCTTTTGAATCACCGTTGATACCAACAATGATAATCTTTTCAATCAATGTATGATAATCTTCGTCATCACCGTCAACGAAAACGCTTAAACTTTGGACACTTTGGAATCTAACAAACTTGAATTTACATTCGTACCACCCTTCTGAAGCTTCAATATTCTCAACATGAGCGGCACTGTCACTTGAGGCATCATCAAATGATAAGGTACGATTTGGCCATACTTTTACTAAATTTGGAAGTTGGCATTCCGACTTTAATTCTTCTTCATCTAATTCCTGGTCTTCTTTAACAGGGATATTAGCGGAGTTTCTTAATTTAATGAATATGGAATATACTTTTGAAATATTTAATAAAGGAACATGGAAAAGGAGCTGCGAATCTGCATCAGATAACACGGTAATATCATCTTGATAGTCTAATCTGAATAAGTTCTTGATATCTGTATTAGATTTCTTGTCAAGAACTAACACATTCAACGCTTCAAATTGACCATAATCAATAGAATTATTCAATATTTCAAAGCCCGTAGGAATCAATTTTGTGATGCTACTGAGATCAGAATTAGTCTCCAATTTCTTAACAGAGCATCCATTTCCAAACCTACCAGCAGCAGATTCTGATGTAGCCTTCCTTGCCAATTTGTCCAATTGATTAATAATCTCAGGAATATTAGCACCACTCACTCTTGTGGATTCCTTGCCACCTTCAAAGAAAATGAATGTAGGGATACTTGAAACGCTGTATCTAAGAGCTAAATCACGTTGTTGATCTAAATCAACCCTGTTGAATTCAATATTACCATAAGCTTCATTATCGTACAACTTGTCAATGACTGGCTTAATCTGTTGGCATGGTTGACACCACAGAGCAGTGAAATTGGCAACCAAGTATTTGTTATTTGAGACGTAATCGTCAAAGTCCTTAGTAGATTTAACGAATTGAATTTCCATTATAATACTTGTAATCAATAGATCGAACGGGGAATAAACAATAGATTTTTTGATACAGATTTATAATAAATCCTTTGCGCATTTATCGTCATCAATTACTATATATCACTTATCTGCCCCGATCCCAAATATGATAGAGGGATATAACCATATAGAGACAAAAGATGTCCCAAAGTCACCATTAAGTTCTCTACGACTATCTAACTCCGATTTCAAAGATATTAATGCCGATAAAAAGAGGAATAAGGCGAGGAGGGATCTAAGACTACTTAGCATAAAACATAATGTCATTAGTGAATCAACTAAAACGAAAGATGGGTTTGAGCCTGAGCTTACTCTAGCTCAAATTAGTTTGAATAATATTGTAAATAAAGATAAAGCAGAAATGAAGAAAGTGAGTGAAGTTGCCACGATTTTACTAGATACCAGGAAGACATTCCAGGCAGATTGCAACATAGTTGATCCAAAGGAGGGAAACACACAGGGAGATAAGAATAAAAATATAGGTAACAAGGATAATGCATCAGCGATTGAAATATCAAGAACTACGTTAATTAGATCGGAGAAGGTCAAATCAATGATTGGATTGAAATACCTATTTATCCAACGTATACATGAACGGGCTGAATCAGATAATGTCTATAATAAATATAAGGGGGTAATCGGAGTATATAACCCGTTGCAGGTTTTAAGAAATAGAAAAATTCGTAAGAAGTATAAGGAACATCCCGCTCCACTTTCAGTTAGGACATTGCCACTCGCAAGTAACGTTTTCAGTATACATAATAAGGATCAAAAGAAACCTTGGAAAATGTACTGGTCTATTGACTTAGATGAGTTTATTGGAGATTTAAGTTGGCGGACTGGTCATTGGAATGAGTTAAAAAATTCTAAGGGAAAATTATGGTTTCCTCCTTCCAACCTGTCCACTAGTCCTAATAATAAATCTAAAAAGCAAAGATTGCACGATAGAATTTTTAGTGATGGAGGGTCTGATTCGGGTATAAAGATAGATAGTATTCACCTGTCGGCCACTTCATTATCTACAGATGATAACAAACCTGTTTTCAAATTGCATAAGCGAAAAGCCATTAAGAAGAAATTAAAAAAAGGAGTGGGTAAATTTTATGATAGGAATACATCCAGTGATGAATCTATCAGCTTCTCAGTACCGTCTACATCGAATATTAGCTCAAATACTTTACCAAAAGGAAAGAAAGGTAATCAATTACTTGTTGAAAGTACATCCTCTAATACTGATTTAGAACCACATTTAGAGCTAGTTAGAGATAATTCAGAAGATCAACTGGAAACAATAGCCGATGAAAAAAATTCAGAGTTGAATATAAACGAAGTTTCATTTAAACCAGTGGATAGAACGAAGTCAGAAGAACTTCAATTAACAACTGAACATATAGAAGAGGTACAACCATCAATAAACGAGGATATTGGTAAGGAAGAATTTAATAGACTAATGGATAATTTTATGTATATTGAGAGAGTGGTTAGTCTAAGATTGTATTATTTACTTAAAGTTTATCCTAGATTGATGCAACTTTCTAATTCTAAGATAAATGAAATTATGCAACAACAAATCCCAATCATATTTCGAAACATGGTTCTCATTAATGATGATCATCTTCCACAATATGAAGAGCTATACAATGGATTGTCCGGTGAAATCAAATCTGTTATTCGTATGGTTAACACAGATTATTCTATTCGTATTGATAAATTGTTAAGTAATAGTGATCGTTGTATTGGAGAAATTAATACATCTCTATCCCTAGAGCTAAGGAAAGTTAATGAAAAGTTAGATAATTTAAACTCCCTATTATTTAGAAACATTGTTACAACATCTTTTTCTACTGATCCAACAATGAAATTAAAGCATGGTGCAAACAATAATAGACTAGTGTACTTCATTTTAGAAAATTTTATCGTTGTTATGTTGAGACTTGTTTGGGTTATTGTCAACATGTATAAGCTTGTCATGACGATTTTGAGAAGCATCTTTAAGATAGTGAAGTACTTATTATGCTAATTATTAATTAAGTCTTCGTTCATGTATATTTAAGAATTCTTCTTTCATATTTAATAATTGTATATTGGTCTTTCTATTAGAGAAGGTATTTGAAACGTTTAAAATTGGTTAAAAATTTATATAGCATGCATTTAATTTCGATTAAAATAAAATTTATATATTAGGACTCTTTCTAGATATATTTAGTTATTTCAGAAACTATTTAATCTTTTAAGAGCTAACAGAAAAAGCCTATATTTAATGTGCTTGATTGTTAGCGAGGATTCTATGGAACTTAGTGTATTTTATTCAGGTCGCCGAAAATGAAATCGAGAGGAAAATGGTGCACAGTATTCTAAATAAGCATGCAGCCACAATCTATTGCATTACTACGTAAGTATTACCAACTGTTCTGTACTTGATCATTATATTGACATTTCTAGAAAAAATTGATTCAGTTGTTGAACAAGTGCTACAGAAATTTCAGGATATTTTTGAAGTATCTGTAATTCAAGATAAGTCAAAAGAACTATTATCTGTTGAGTTTTTAAGTATAGAAGCAGATGCATTGACTATAGTCAGATTATGTGAAGATTTATTATCAATATCTAGGACTTTAAAGGAATCATGGTCTTTAGGAACTTTAAAAGTTAAACCTTCAAATGTTTCGTCTTTGGATTCAGAATCTTTTGATGAATTATTCACAAAATTTAATACGCTTACAGACAAGATAGCTAAAGTCGAAACTTAAACGACAACTTACACTTAAAAGTTGATATTAATTCTTAATATTTCATTTATTACATTTCATCGTAAAATATTTATACATGGCTATTTAGGAGTCTTAAAGGGGGAAGGTGATCTAGAAGAAGTAGATGATTTGGTTGGATCAACTAATTTTTCTTCGAATAGGTTTACAAACTTTTGAACTTTACCTATTTTGATAAATTTGAATTTTTTATCCTCCTTAATATAAGATGGAACAGAGGAAGTATTAATTTTAAATGCATACTCCAAACCGTGATTATCTTCATGGTTAACCATTGAGAACGAGCCCAATGAGGGTCTAGCAGATACATTTTCCTTCTGTGACAGGAGTGATGAAACAGACAGATGACTAGTCATGTTTTGTATTGAGTCTATTCTGTTACTAGTTGCTTCTCTTGATTTTTGTGGTGACATTATATAATCATCAATAGGAATAGATTTGTCTTCATAATACTCATATTCCTTATTATCTTCATTAAACAGTTTTTTTGCATCGTCCATAAGGTCAATACACGGACCATTCATTTCCTCGTCTACTCCTGTTTCCAGGCTTGTTTCATTATGCCTCAAATTATCCAACTCCTTTAAAAACCTTTTATTATCACTGGCACGATTATCTGATTTTTTCAAGGTTTCAGGTAGTATATCATCAAGCAGTAATTCCTCTTCATTAGATCGTATTGTATCATTAGATTTCAATAATATCAACTCTTCCAATGATGATTCATAATCATCTTCATATGTAAATGACTTATCTACAAAACTCGAGTCAACATTTATTGTACTATCTTCAAGCGTTACATCTTTCGCGATAGAAGAAAATTCTTCAGTATTTAATTCAATCACTTCTTCTGGCATAGTCAATAGATTTTCCAGAAGCTTATTTAATTCCGATACGAACATTCCTTTAATATAATTAGTTATTTGAATGACAAACTGTTCATCACTAAGTAATAGAATTCCATAGCTTTCATCCTTCAAAAATTCAACGAAGACCAGATTTGAAACTTTGTTTACAACAAACTCTAGTGTTTTTAATGTTAAGTTGATGATAAATAAGCCATTTGATATATTCTTAAAAATGTTAAGGCAATTATCATTATAAGGAAGAACAAGATTCGAGCGATTTTGTACAGAATCCCCGTTTGTTTTAGCAACACAGATTAAATTATCTTTAATAAGATCGGAGGGTCGCAAGTCTTTATTCCTAGTCAATAGTATGTTTAGCTCAATGTTTATTTTAAAGTCGATATTACTTCCTATATTTTCATTATCATCTTCTCTGTGTATATACCTCCGCACCACCTTATTAACTTTCTCCGGAATATCTGAAGAAAAAATGAAATTTGGTTGATCTTGGTCATGCCGCTGATGATTAAACGGTTTAATAATATTAAGACCTACTGGCATTTTTGAAATATTACCTAGACGGTATATATTTTATTAATTTACGCAATGTAAATCTTCCGTGTTGTTTATTTATATGAATGCACTTTAATGAACAGACTTTGCGCAAGATTTAAGATAACCTGTAAATATCAAATTTTACACTTTGGATGTAAATATTTCATTTGGCAGTTTGGAATTAGTCAATTGTAACAGTATATTATACTTGAATAAATGTCGTCATTCTATTTTACGATCATAGGTACAAGAGATAACCCACTATATGAATTAGAATTCTCTACATTTAAAGGTACTGCTTCGTCGCAATCTCCAAATATTCCTGGTAAATCAAATTTTCTGACTAGTGTCAAAGAGATTTTACCGTTTATTTCTAACTCTTCTCTTGATTTGATAGAGGATTTACAATGGTCTACCAACCAATTCTACTTGGGAAAAGTTGATTCATTTTACGGTTTATTGGTAAATGCGTTCATCACACAAGGAAATATAAAGTTCGTGCTATGTTACGACATGAACAACCTGATCAACTCGCTGCAGAAATATGATGATAATTCTATTAAGCAATTTTTCATAGAAGCCAATGAATTATACATTAAGTGCTTATTAAATCCATTTTACTCGGTAAATGATGCTATTACATCACCAGATTTTGATCTTAGATTGAAATTAATCGCAAGAAAATACTTCTAAAAAAGAATAGTATAGGTAATATCCATTTGAGGGTTATATACAAGAACTAATATGGAAAAATCTAGCCTAAGATTCATTGTTTTCTAACGCCTTATCAGTTTCAACTTTATGATTACCATCTTCAGTTTCAACAATTATATTTTGGGCTTTCAATCTGTCAAACATATCCTGAGGAATCCATCCACCAGTAGCTGCAAATGGAGTGGAAACAATTTCAAGTTGATGTTCTTCAATGACTTGTTGATGTTGATCTAAGTATTCAGCAGTGTAAGAAACCGGAAATTCTGTACTTTCACCATGACATAACTCGTTAGCAACATATGCATCCCACATAGCTTGTAATTGAATAATAGAGGCTTCAACATAGAGATAATCTTTATCAGTTTTGTTTTCCAAGGCTTCAATATAAGGTGCCTTTAAGACTTTAATATGAGGAGAAGCAATTGCGATTAAATCGTGTCTCTTGGAGTTCAATTCTAATTCCCAGAGTCTCTCATTTCTCGTCTTGTAATACATAAATTGGTATTGTTGTTTCTCTACTTCATCCATTTCATTGTAACCTGGAATATCTTCTTCTAAATTATAGATCTTAGCACCTTGATATGCAACAAATGCAGGATAGCTAGTTAAAATAAATGGTTTTATAGTAGAATACTCAAAATCGATAAAGTAATTCTTATCATTAGACACAATTACGTTTAATGGATCCAAATCAGGAGCAAATAACATTGGCTTAAATAATTCGTTTACATTCATGATTGATTTTGATTTTGGATTAAACAATTTTTGAGAAATAGCCTTAAAGTTTTCGAATGTTTGTATTTGCTTCTTTAATTGCCCAACATCTTCTATCTTTTCACTAGAATCACTTTCAGCTAAGGACAATCTATTTCTTAAGTTTTCTAACTCAATATCTGCAGTAGCTGTGATTAAATCTAAAGGTTTATCAGAATCCCATGGACCACTGTACTTCTTGATTTCTTTAGAATCTAATTTATTTTTGTTCTTACCAAAAACTTTTTCGACACTAGGACCAATTTTCCATCTATTCTTTAATAATGGATCTTCTTCACCTTCATATGCGGCAACTAAGATATCGCTTGCGTCAACATCTTCTTGGAAGTATAAAGAACCAAACTTGTTGAAAGTTACAGAAAGTAATTTATCTTGGAATTCTGAAATAGGTTGAATGACTTCCTTTAATTTCTCTTCACTATCCTCGGAATTAACTAATGGATCCCATTTTTTCATTAAAAGATCACCTTCAATATACTCCATTAAAATAAATGGACTTTCTAAAATATTTTGCTTGGAATCGCCGTAAGCAATTACTTTAGGAACATTCAATTTTAATTTCACATCTAAGAAGTCTAAAGTGGCAGCTTCACTTTTAATTTTTTGTGAAATAAAATAATCAGATTCCAATTTGTAAGGAATTCTAAGAATTAAGCCTTTGTCTGACGATAGAGTAATTTTATAAACCCTATGATGCTTACCTTCGTGTATACTGGCAATAGATTTTATCGTTAATTCTTTAGAATCAGAAAATAATTCATTACCTAAGTTATTATTCAAAACCTTTATACCGTTCTTCAATGATGGCTTCTTAAGGATGTATTTGCCATTCTTATCAACATTAGTAGAGTTGGATCTTTCTACCAGGATATCCTGGAGAAGCTTGCCGACTCCTTCAATAGAGAATCTTGTTTCTCTTTTAGATCTCTCCTTAGAATCATTCTCAAGCCATGAGCCCCAAGTGTACTGAAAGAATCTGTTCCTCTTTGGATCACCCGAATCTGAAATTTTTGTAAAGACTTCAGAAGGTTCAGCGGAAAGCTTAGATTGATATCTTTTGCATATCAAAACAGAACTTCTTTGAACGAATTTTTCAGCTTTGATATTTCTTGCTAAATTATTAGTTGCAGTTTTTCCAAGTCTTTTCAACATATCAACTTATTAAATTTCCTTCGACTATGCAATAGTAATAAGGTTTCCATCTTTTTTTCAATTTCAAAAATCGAGTAAGCATTTTGTGACACAAAATTATATCAAATTTGGTTGCATTTTCATACCAATCAACTACTACAAAAGAAGCTTTGTTATAGAAATATTTTGTATGTATTATATATTCAAGAAGACGTTTTCTATGGTATACTGGTCAGTAATGTCATTTAAGTCAACATTCCTAAATTTTTATGTATATTGCCCTTTTCATTATACTAAAAAATCTGCTAAGACAACTGAAATACTTAGAGCATGGTTGTACGATACTTTTCTAATTTCTGTTGGATTAAGGAGTGATAATAGCCTAGATATATACATACACAAACACAAATATATATATATGTTCGTGTAACCCGTAGTATTAATTGTCAGTATGAGATTCGGCATTAAGTAAATTAATCTTCTCTTTAAGGGTTAAAGGTCTCGCAGTATTAACCGTGCTTTCCATGTATGGGTATTTTCCACCTAAACCACCATGGCCATCAAGTTCAGCATTGGTAGTTTTGATTGAAACTTGGCTCTGGTTGGAGTCCGATCCATTTATCTCGCTCGCTACTGGAGAGCGAATGAAGTTAGCTTTACCTGGTATATTTTCGACATCACCCCTTACCACAGGATGATTCTGTTGATGATGTACCATATTGGCAATTACGTTAGACGAATACTGAGATGGTCCGTGTCGATGAAATCTTTTACCTTCGATCCCATCTTTTGTAGCCGTAGTTGAAAGACAGGAGGTTGTGGAATTTCGTGATAGGGGTCTAGAAACAGAATCATATTGCATAAATGTAGACGAGTCTTCTTGTCCGGCACTGTTTAATGATATATGGTCATAAGGATAAGAGCTAATTTCGTTGGAGGCAAACGATCCATTTGCAGAAGGTGAATTTTGAAATGGAATCGTACTCTGGTGGAATTTCTTCCTCAATTTCGATTCCAATGCTGAAAGGTTCTTTGAATTAACACTGTAGTTCGAATCTTGACTTAACGAAGACGTTTCGTCATCGTACTGATCTTGTCTAAAAGATACATTATCACACGCGCTATTACGGTCATCTAAATCTGAGTCGAAATAGTCAGGGGTGTCTAGTGCCATCTTCCCACTGAAGATGGATTTGATACTTGCTGCAGGATGAGACATAATCCACTAGCTATGTTTCCTGGGTATTGATTTTCTCTGATATCTGCTGATAGTCCTTATAATTTCAGAATAAATCACTAATTAAAATCCTGAAGACGATAATAAATTAATTAATTTCGCAACTGTTGATGGCCAATCACTCCCATACACGCACATAACCACAGGTCATGTTTGAGCCGGCATTTATGTTCATAGAACAAGACACCATTACAAACGCTTTGCATTGACATCAGAGTATTTTATGTCCCTGTGCATTGTAACCTGAGTGAAGATTCACACCTTATACGGAATGGGTAATATTCTTAGTTGGTTGAGCTGTAACGAATTCCAACCTGAATTTAGCTGCCAGAATATGCGGGGATATTATGGCTGGAAGCTATTTTACCTTATCCATTGCTACGACATAATTGTCACGCACAAAGAGTTTCAGAGCATAAAAGAGACGAAGGATGAGAATTCTAAGTCAGCTCTTTGTTAGTTTTGATTATTTTCTGCACCGACTCGTAATAATTGCTTTTCGCTATCTATGGTTGCTAGATGATTAGATTATTATGGAGTGATTTGCTGATTATCTGGTCCATGCAGCAGTAAATTTGGAGAAACAGAAGGGGTAGAGGGATAATTTTAAAACAAGATGAAATGAAGTATTGTAAGTAGATATCCCAGACACTTCTCCACTGATAGGTGAAATTACATGACAGAGAACAAGATTGTTTTAGTAATTGGGACCGACATTTTACTTAGTATATGGCACATTCGCCGAATATCCAATTCTATTCTACCTACATATGTCTTACTTCTGCGTGTATTGTTTGTAGAATAGTTTAGAGAAGTTTTCGCCACACATGTATTCAAGTGAATACTTTGTCTATGGGTGATTCTGTAAAATGCCGAGTCATGATGTGTGCTGATGCTTGGGATTCTAGGCTTATATGTAGTCTATCATGCTATTTTCAGTCAATCAATCGCCCTGTATATAGTGTAAGCACTCTTATCAATTGACATTCTTGCAACTAATACCTTTTCTAGTCCTTATACAAGACAAGGGCCCTCCTGATGTAGCAATATCTAATGTAATATGAAGTATGTACTTTTTTTTATTAGAATTGACCTCTATGAAAGAAGAATAGAGTCGGCTGAATTTGGTACTATTATCAAATGTATTTCTGTTTCGATCTTCGTTCTATCCGTAGGAAATTGGATTTCTTCCCTGATGTAACGATAAATGTAAGTCTAAGAGACCTTTTTTTGCATTGGGTTATTAGTTCCCTGTGACTACATTTTTTTGAGCATATATATGGATATTTCTAATCGATACCAGAGACTATATATATATAATCTGCAATTAGAACAGAATTGACCTGAAGTCAGTTATTTCTGGGAGGTAGGAGTAAAGAATTTAGAATTCCGCCAGTCGAACAAATTTGACTATCAGATTTCGTTGCTAAAAGCATTTAGATATCTTCGAAAGACATCTGAAGGAAAAGCTCTTTTGAATCATAAGATTAAGGATGATATTTTCAGTCAATTGATGTATAAGAACTTGAAAAGATGAAATAAAAAATATTGAGAACAATAGTTTTAGTACCTACTACTTTTAACCGAAAATGTAACCCAAATGACGCTTTCGGTGTTCCAATGTTCCATGTAATCCACCATGCAAATATAAAAATTGTGATCATTAAATTGACAGTTGCAACTATGTTAAAACGACCAAAACGGTCTGCAATTTACCCCATGCTTGGTCTTCTAAACGTTTGACCAACATTTAAAAGTGCAGTTAAAATAGAACCTTGGTGAGAAGAAAGGCCAACCAGCGACGCACAGGAAGAAAAATAGAAAAGAACATTAACGTGTATCCCATAATCGCAAGCGCAAACAAGAAAGCAAGTACGATAAGAGCATAATTGTTAAACACCTTTATGTTAATTACTAGTACTCAAGCCTAGAATTTAAGAGGAACTACTATGGAGGGTTTATTAAATAATACTCAGCCGTAGTTCAGTGTTCCTTACGAAAGATTGTAGAGATTTTCAAACTAGAAAGCGATGGCAGAAGCTAACCGAAAAGGTCAAGATTTTAAGTTACAGGTAATACTCTAATTGATATATTATTACCAATTTTTTCTAAGAATCTCGATAGAGGATCTGCCATACTTCATTTAGATATTGTCTTTAGATTATTTAAATATCGTGAGTTGTCATTTTAATTTTGAGTATGATGAATATTTGTCTGATCTCTGAAAATATGTTGCGCTATTCTATCGGAAGTAAAATCTCATTATTTGCAACAACAAAAAATACATACAAGCTTTCACTTTATAATACAAAAGATACTTCGACATTATTAAAATGGCACAGAAATCACAAGAAATTAAGAATCTTATTAGTGAAGTTGAATCTCAAACATTAATTCAAGAGTTGATTAGGATTTCCTTACACTGTATTGCTTTCTTGAGAAATATATTTGACGACAACAATTTTGAAGATACGTACTTTACTCCAAACCCTATTATTAGGAATACAGAGAAGTATGTAAAAATTAAAAAATTAGTGAAAGGAGTAAGCAAAGAAGGAGATTTGTTTCAAAGTTGGATTGAAAAGGGGATCAATGATGCTATTCGGATGAAATACTTAAGAGCTATTCAATTTTCTATTTATTTGGACGAACAGAGACCCCAAGATCTCACTGAGTGTTATTTATTTGAAATTAATTATGCTGAAAATGATATTTCGATATCAGTTAATAATAAGTATGAGTATGATTTTACTAATTTGGGCAATAGAGAAAAGGTTCAACAATTGATCAAAAGACTAATTGTACTTACACAATCTTTCAATCCTCTTCCCGCAAAAAAGTTTGTTTCTATTAGGTTACTATTTCATGATTATTGTCCAAAAGATTATCAGCCTCTCTTCTTTAAAGACGCTAGTAATCTCGAAACTACAACAATTGAGGTTGAAAAAAGAAATAGAGGTGTTATTGATGAAATTGGTTCAATTGAAACAGGGCATGATTCTGTAAACATACGAATACTCACTAACTATGGGAAGTCTATTAAGAATCCAATCAAGTTGGATCCATTTGATCTAGTTTATGGGGAAATTAGTTTCACACATTACAACGCAACTACAAAGCTAACGAATGAGAGTAATGAGAAGAAATTGTCTCTTGATAAATTTTTAGATTCCAGGAATAAGACTGGTTACTCCACACAAGTTGTTCCTTCAAGTTTGCAGTTTACAGACCAGAATATCGCTGCATCACTGAGAGAATGTGAATGTGGAGCGGGAAACTTTCCCTTGATATCATATGTCTACTGTGATACTTGTTTTAGAAAGGTGCATGCCTGTTGTTATGGTATTACACCTGGTACACAACTTGCTAAATGTTATACCTGTACTACTAAAAAACTTGAATTTGCAACAAACGCGTTAATGAGGATTCGTTTTTTGTGGAAATACTTCACGTTTTATGGAATTCCGAATTTTTTGCAATTATTTAGAATCTTCAATTTAAATGAAACTACTAATAAAGAAGATTTAAAAGTTATATTAAACAGACTATTCAAAGATAAAATAATTATCAACTCTGGTAAGCCTGTATTGAAAAAGAATGGCGATTTTGTCTTTGGATGTGGCTACATATATCCTCTTTTCGACGGTATAATTGATAATACCGGAAGGGAATTGATAGCTCACGAGCAATATTCTATTGCCTTTGTGCCTAGGGTGAAGGCATACTTCAGGGGACTAGATTATAGTAATCTTGTGAAGCAGGTTTATTTTCCTAAAAGGATCAGGAACGAAGAAGCAGTTACCGAGATATTGCACAAATTCAGGCAAATTATCTCGGACGACAAGGTTATTGAGAAACCCGAATCTACGAAATGTATTGGATACGAACTGAAGAATTCAGACATAAGAAATCCGATGCAAAATTTGTCTATAGTGGATATGAACTCTAAAATGGATGATCTTGATAGCCTTTCGTTTGAGGATTCCTTGAGCTTCCTCTCACAATCACAGCGTAAGTCACACGACAACCTGACCGATATCTCAGAACCAGATCTTAAGAAAAGAAAGGTTAGTGTCAATAGGGATCGTTTATATTAGCACGTAAGTATGACCCAATAGTGCTTGACCTAATCCGTTTTAGCACTGTTGTACGATTCGATGGAAAGTTGCATGCACGCGCAGGAGAAAACTTCGCCGATTTATGTCATTAACTTTATTTTGAACGCGGATAAATATCAATTACGAATTTGCTACAAGCTTTAACACAACATAGATAAGTTTGTTTTCATATAATGGAGATAGAGAATATTTATTAAATGATGAGAATATTTATTAAATGATCTTTTTCCTGTCCAAGTTACAGTGCAGAAAATTATCTTATTTTTTTTGTAGTATTTTCTTGGCTGAATCGTAAAAATTTCGGCATCGAATTATTCTAGAAAATTGCGGAAAGTATACACTTTTGGGGAATTATAAAACACAAGATAGCATAGTTCTTCTTTGACGCAGCCTAGAACGTAAATTTGATTCCGATTTTATATTCTTTTCCAACATTCATAAAGCTTGAGGATTTGTATAAGGTCTCTTTTCCAGATGCTGCCTTCTCATGCGACGGGAACGAATCCAAAGAATGCCACTAGTAGAAGAAGACATACCAACTCAAAGTTAGGCTGTGTAAATTGTAAAGCGAAGAAAGTTAGATGCGACGAAACTTTACCAGTGTGTCAGAACTGTGCAAAGGGAAAGAATACAAGTTGTTCTTACTTGAAGCTATCGAAGCCTGAGATAGAGAGAATTAAACTTACGCATTCTTTAAGAGATAGCCAAAACAGGCTTTTGAATCAAGATTATAGATTACCTACGTCAAGTAATGGCAAAGTTCATTCGAAAGGCTTAGATACGAATGAAAATTCATTGGAATTTAAATTTGAATTGACGGATTTACCACTCAGAATGCCTTTGATTCGTTTACCACCAATACAATTTAACTATCTAACTATTAACGACTTTTCGAATGAATTTACTATCATGAAGGATGAAGGTACAAGCATAGAATTAAATGAAAATAAATATAAAACGATGATACATAGTAAGTCATTATTTGGTGCATTGAATATAAAATCAACTTTTAAGTTGATTAAACATGAATCTCTGAAGGTTTATAATGTAAGTGATCAAAATACAAATAGTCAAGCTGTATTTGACGGTCCTGATTGGAGGCCAAATTTGACATATCTTTTCATGGATATGTTATCAATGTTTGATAAATCATCTTTCGATAAGTTTACAGACCTAACTTCGGATGCATTCGTTTCTGTTGGACAGGCAGTTGTAGTAGGGCAAAGTACAATGAACAGAAAGGCAACTCCTAATGAACCTATTTTGGTTAGGAAGCAAATGAACAAATTAGAAAATAGTTGCTACGATAAACATAGAATATTATCTGTAAAGCTAGAAAAAGAAGTCAAGTCTTTTGTTGAATTAGATACTAAGCATGAAAACTGGGAATACGATGTATCTGTTGCAATGTATTTGAGCCGAACCGTAAAAATTATTGGTTACATTAATCTTTTATTGAATATAAGTGTTGATTCATTTTTGAATTTATCTAGAATTCGTGAAAGGCTTATTTCATTTTATTTTGCAACAATAGCGACAGACAACACAAGGGTCTACCCATCTTTTAAATACATGATGGAGAATTTGGGATATAAAATTATTTGCATTGGTATTCCTTCGTACAAGCCGTCCTTCTTTTTAGAAGTACTTTCAAACTTAAAATGTTTATCATTCATCTACTCCGAGGATTTGGTTGGATACGCAGACTCGGAGATGAAGAAGAACTTCATAAAACTTTCCTTAGCATACAAAAATTTACTTGCATTTCTAGACGATTTATCGACTCAAGCATTTTCAGAGAGACATGAAAATTTGGTGACAACGTATTCTCCAAAATTAATTTTCAAATTCTTGCAAAAATGGTATTCAATTCTTCCTATCGAGCCTACAAATTATCATCCTTTAGTTAATTCTAATTGTTCAGAAGAATCGAGATTTTTAAATGATATTAAAACTACTTTATATCTTTATTATCATGCTATTGGTGCATCATTGGATTCGCTATTTCCAGCTTGCACATATTTATATGACACAAATTTTATGTCAACAAATGGGTCATTTTATTATGAGAAGAATATAACTACAATCAGCAATGACACCAAATACCACGGTTTGTTTCATACTGCAGATATTTTGCAAAGACATAACTATTACTCAATGAGGTTATGGGCCTTTTTCAAGAGGAGATATAACTTTTACATCAATCACCTAAAATGTGAGAAATTTTTCAATGAAAGAATCCAGTCAAACAGGTTTGGTTGCAGAACATTTAAATCTTTGGAAATCCCAATAGAAAGTTTTAATACTACTTTAATTCGACCAGAGCACTATCCTACAAAATTGGAGGATTCTGCGAATAAACAAATGTCATATCATTTTGTAAGGACAGACGAAGCTATTTTAAGAAATATGTATGCTAGAAACATAGAAAAGCTATCCTTCTTTAACGAATCGTCTATTTTGCAATATGACTACGCTAGCATGCTGTTGTTGAGGGATTATAGACCTGACGAGGGCGAATATATTACTCATAAACCTAAAATACAATACGATGATCTTAAATCGTTTTTTGAAGATAAGTTTATTTTATTAGAGGCAACAAGAACTGGTTCCCTTACTATTTAGATTCGTTAGATTCGTAGTTATTAATTAAAAGATACATTAAATTTGATACACTGGTTTTGTGCAATTTTTTTGAACTTAAAGCGAGAATCCATCGTAACCTAACATTATATTGATCATTCAAGAGACATGAGTAATATTATAGTACCGGGGGATTTAATACCTGTAGATATAGAGGAGGCTAGCTTAAACATTGGACCTGGTATTTATAAGGATCCTCATTCCCAACAAACTATTCCAAGCTCTGCAGGTATATTGAATATCACAACTAATAAACTGAAAAACAAGCAATTAGTATATGTTGATTATAATTCTAAAAGATACATTCCACAGACTAATGATTTTGTTATTGGGCTTATAACAGGCTCGTATGGAGAATATTATAAGGTGTCTTTGCAAGATTTCTCTACTCCAGTGTTATTATCTATGATGGCATTTCCAAATGCTACGAAAAAGAACAGACCTAACTTAAAAGTCGGACAAGCAGTGTATGCTCGTGTATCACAAGCTATACCGGATATTGAAACAGAATTAGAATGTATTGACCCAACTACAGGAAAGGAAGGAGGCTTCGGTTTATTGGATGAATCGGGTTTTTTATTTGATATAAATTTAAATTTTGCAAGAGAATTGCTCTTTAATCCGAGCTCTATCATTTTAGAAAAGTTAGCTTCAACGTGTGCATTTGAGATTTCAATAGGTATTAATGGTAAAGTTTGGATTAAATGTAGCGAAGGACTTAGACTTGAACAACAACAAGATGAGGACAAAATAGAAAAAAATTCGAGCAATGATATAAGAGCTACTTTAGCAGCTGTCAACTATATAATTTCATGCCAAGATGCCAATGGTAATGCTATAGAAGGAAAATTAAACCAAGCATTTAAAAACTTGTAAATGCAAGTGATCTTTTTGTATATTAGTTATCAAGTGTATAGATTTATGGATACTCATCGAGTTTTTCGCAGCGCATCAAATAGACTAATTGAAAAAAAAGTAGATGGATATATACTTTGAAGTAAATAGAAAAAAATGCCGAAGAAAGAATTAAATCCTAAGCAACTACAAAGTCAACTTAAGAAAATAGAGAAGGATAAGAGACGTAAACAATATCATGATTTACAGGTGCAAGGAACTAATAATTCATCTATTGTCTCGAAGAGATCGGTAGAGATGTTATATTCTAAAGTTTTGGATCCAGAGGTAGGTGAATGGTTCCAGTTCTTTGTAAACAAACCAAAGAGACGTTCACCAGCTATTAACAGAGGATATTGGATCAGAATGGAGTCAATCAAACAAATGATATTAAATATTATTGATGTAAATCCGGGAAAGCATATCAGTATAGTGAATTTAGGATGTGGATTTGATCCTTTACCTTTTCAGTTACTTTCCAAATTCAAGAATAAAAATGAAGTTAAGTTGTCTTTTCTTGATTTTGATTATCCTGATTTAATAGCTAGGAAGCAGATGATGATACAGGAATCTTCTCCAATTGTAGAGCTCTTAGGAACTAAAATTCAAGATAAGCAACTTGAAGAATTAGGAGTTAAATATTTCACTGAAAACTATAAATTAATTGGTTGTGACTTAAAGAATGATGGGCTTTATAAAACACAATTGGAGAAGCTATTAGACGAGGAAAGCGTAAAAATCTTTGTAGCTGAAGTTTCGTTGGCATACATGAAACCAGAATTTGCTAATCCAATCATAGAACATTCTTCAAAAGTTAGTAATTCACATTTCTTAATATTGGAACAGATTTTACCAAGTGGTCCTTATAATACTTTTGCTCAAAAGATGTTGTACCATTTTAGCCATTTAAGGTCACCATTACAATGTGTTGAGACGTACCCAAGCAAAGAGTTACAATCTAATAGATTTAAGAATTACTATGATCATGTTGAAGTGAAGGATTTATTTGAGAGTTGGAATTACTTGATAAGTGACTCAATGAAAAGCAAAGTAGAAAATATCGAATATTTCGACGAATGGGAAGAGTTTATCTTATTTTGTCAACACTATATTATTCTTCACGCTTCTAATTTAAATCAATTGGTTTTTAGTAATAATAAAGAAGAAGAAAAGATAGAAGAAAGCTCTCTTTATAATAACGCTATTACTATTGACAATATAGAAATTGACAATTCAGAATTGCTTAACTTAAAATTCTCTTCAGTTGCACTGAGAGGAGACGAGATCATAGTAAATGGAGGGTTGAGCCAAACTAGAACTGATGCTTCCTTTTCTTTGAAGAATGGGGAGCTAGGAGAAATAACTTTGGAAGGAGCATTACCAAGTGCCAGAATGTGTCATACAATGACTTCTATGGGTGATGAAATTATTTTGGTGGGAGGAAGGTCCAAGCCTAATTCTTGCTTCCAAGATGTATACAAGTTGACGGGGGATAAATGGATTAAGATGGCAGATTTGCCAAACCCAAGATCTAGACATGCTAGTGTTCAGCTCTCAGAAACAAAACTCTTGATTTTCGGTGGATTGGAAGCAAATAGTAAGGCTGATCTATTCTTAGTTTATGATACCACGAACCAAACATGTACGCCTTTGACAGTAGAAGGTGAAATAAGCAATCTTCTTAGTTGTTCTATACTCTATAACGGTCAATTCGGTTTGATACAGGGAGGAATGAAAGAGTTAGTGAAACCAACAGTAAATGTCGTGCTATATAAATTTACAATTTCAGATAATACTATAGTCATCAAAGAATTATTCAAATGTCCTAATCTTGGAAGAATTGGATCTAGTTCCCATTTCTTGAATGAGAGCAAAATAATCATTATTGGAGGAATCTCACCATTGCACATTTTTAACCAATCAAACAATATCCTTACACTCGACATCCATACCAAAGAATACGAGAATGTACCTATTCCTGACTTAATCTGGGAAAAATTCCCACCTATTTTTATTGGTTTTGGATGTACAAGTACTTCTTCCAATTCGTTAACAGTTTTGACTGGTGGTGCAGTATGTTACTCTTTTGGAAGTTGCTACAATGGCATTTATAGAATTTCTTATTAGAGAATTATGACTATATATACATTATTCATCATTAGACTTCGTTGATGTAGTTGTAGCCCACAAATTTATTACCCATTCAATTTTGTGGTAGTCTTATCCAGGTTTGCGACTGTGTAAAATATAGAATCTCCATGTAAGAAAACGATAAGAGCGATGCGAAATTTTATGTTGCTTAATGGGGTGATAAAGGGATAATTATTTAACACATAGAAAATTACTTACTTCTTATAGTGATATAATATTAGAGCTTTGTTAATATGGTGATACCTTCTCATTCTGATATGAACAGCAGCATGTTGGAGAATGTGGAAGAACCCAGCGATGTACCCAAGAGTCAAGAGGCAGCAAATGCTGGTGTGTCTCATTTTAGGAAATTCACCAATAATCCTATTACTTATGAAGCTTCCTTCAACAAGAAGGAGGATTCGAAAGATAAAGGGGAACCACTTTCGTTAAAGTTTATTCATAAACCCAAAAGATCCGATGAACTTTTAGAGCATGCTCTGGATTCCACGGAATACAACAGTAAAATGAATGCAAAAATTTGCGGCATAGGCAGGGAATTACAAGAGGGAATAGATGAGTCCAATTTAGGAGAACATCTATCTCCTGAAGAAAAGCATCGCTTTGGATTAGTTAGAAAGAAATCTGGCGAATTAGTAAAACCCTCTCTAAAGGATACTTCAGGCGCTTGTTATTTTGATAAAAAGAGATCCTTATCGTTGCCTACTACTCCTACATACAAACTGGTACATTTTGGTGGAAACAATGATATTAGATATTTCAAGAAGAAAGACAAGCCTACTGCAATTTCTGCTTCAAATTCGCCTACCTTGGAGGACTCAGATTTATTATTTTCCAGGATGGATTTTGAGGATGACTCTGACTTGGACAATTCTGACTTTAATTTAAATTCAGGAAATACCAGATATCCTTATAAAGTGGACTCTCTGTCTGTCGAGTGGACCTTGGAATTGCTAAATTTTCATTCAGTTTCGTATGATGTGAAGATCAAAAAAGAAAATGCAGATATCTTTTTGGAAAGGGTCTATCTCTCTGATGATAACAAGTCACTAGTTGGACACATTGCTGTGAAGAATATTTTCTTTGAAAAATACATCACCGTTCGTTACACACTTGATAATTGGTTGACTGTTATTGAGATTCCTTCCACATATTCTGCAGACGCACCTTCTGTTCTCAAAGATAATAATTATGACCGATTCGTTTTTAGGATTCCATCAGATAAGCTATTTAACAGCTTTAGAATGAATTCTTCAATAGAAAATTTGAACGATAAAATCCCTTCAATTGAAAAATTATACAATTTCTGCTTCAAATATAACACAAATGATCGTGAATACTGGGATAATAATTATCAGAAGAATTATGCGATAAAACTTCGGAGAACCACAAAGGATCTGAAAGATACAAAAATCCAAGAGCATAAAGTGAAACCGAAGTATTCTTCTTCATACTTGGCAAGAAGAGCTTCTGATTCAGAAATTTCAAAGTCAACTACTGGTACTGGAATATCTGATAAAAAGGAATTAATTAAGCTTCGTGATTATCGTTCGCCTAATCTTGATTCTAGCGATTTTGTTCGCAATGACTTCTATTTATCGTCGCCTTTATTGTCATCTTTGAAAAGTAATGAAAACAGTGACCTATGGAGAGATAGGTATAAGGATATCAAGAGTAACATCAGTTCCCCTGATGACAAATTCTCCAATTTCAATACTGATTTAGATAATGGGAATAGTTCAAGATCCTTCACTTTGGAGAATAAGAATGAGCCTTTACCAGTATCATCCTTGAACAAGAATTTGTTCAATACAAAGAGCTATAAAGAATTATTGGATAACTATTGCTTTTTCTCTTCTTCTCCAGAAGACAGTATTCCATCCACCACACCTCCTTCTAACAGGTCTTCTATTTCATTTAGCAATTCATCCAGCTCAAAGAGCCATATAAATCATGACGATGATTCAAAATCAGATAGGATTATGTCTATCTCAACATTTTTAGGAACGTGATTCTTTCGATTATTTGGTAAATGCAAAAGAATTTGAATTATATAGTCATTTCAGAGGAATTTATAGACGGACAGATATAGCATTCGGAATCTTGTAATTAGTAAAATTTATATGAATCATTATTATTTAGCATTAAGTAAACTAAAACTATAGGGTATGCAATTTTTTTTTAATCGAAAGAATACATCTTAACGATACCATTATCCAAACCAGCCACAAATCTAGAATCACTCAAGTCTACACAACTGATACTTGAGTTGCAAGCAAAGGTGTGTAGACATTTACCATTCTGTAGATCCCAGACTTTAATCAACCGATCATGGGCACCACTAACTATTCTAAAAGTATCTGAACTTATGGACCACACACCTTCAATATGTCCAAATTGAGTTCTCACACATTTACCTGTCCTAACATCCCAAAGCTTAATTGTATTATCTAAAGAACACGTTAATAAATGTGTAGGGAAATTAGGGTTATTAGGTAAGTCAATATTATTTACATCGTCGCTTTCATTAGAATTCTCATTAATTGAATTTATCGTGTTTTCGTCAATCTTCGTTTCGGAGTCAGAGTCAGATTCAGATTCATCTTCGATCATTTTATCTTTATAAGTAAAAGGAATTACACTTTGAACTTGCCCAATATGGCCATCATTCCCTACACCACCAAATATTCTGAGACATTTGTTATTCTCTATATCCCACATTCTTATTGTTGTATCATCCGATGCACTGAAAATAGTATTTGATGGAGCATGTATTTTTACGGAGTTCACCCAATCTGTATGACCGCGTAAAGTGTAGCATGTTCTTGAATCAACGTGCCATACTTTTACAGTATGATCTGCAGAGCCCGAAACAATTGTTTTCTTGAAAAAATCTACCGATACGATGGCATCATCATGTCCTCTATAAGTAGAAATACATTGACCAGTATGATAATTCCAGACCTTAATTGTAGAATCCAATCCACCAGTTATTAATTTCTGAGAGTCAAACACGAGTGATCTTACTCCCTTTGTATGCCCTTCTAAAGTTCTTATACATTCTCCTGTTTCAACCTTCCAGATCTTTATTGTTGCGTCATAGGATCCAGTCATCAAATATTTTCTGTCAAACTGTAAACATGTGACCCCATCATTATGACCAACAAATGTCTTTACCAGATATATACCTTTCCTCCAGTTCTTCTCCAATTTAAACCTTTCTGAGTAGACTGACTTCCACGGTCTCTTTTTTAATTTTTGTTGTACTTGCATAGTGTCTTCCTGTACTTTCTTTATCCTCTTTAATTCCATCTCCACTTCAGATGACGACTTACTATCATCAATTTCTGATATCTTCCTTTTATTAGGCTGTATGTTATCACCGTTCATTTCTCTCACCTTCTTCATATGCATAAGTGGTAAGCCCCAACCACAATTAGGGCACTTTCTATCTATGTGTTGCTCACACATGTGATGCCATACTCTATCATCATCAGCTAATGATTTCCATTTCCTGGAAACTTGTGCTGCATTACATAATGAACGACAATCCAAATAGCAAAGTACCTTAAGTGCTATTTCCATAGGTAATGTCGATATAAAATCTATTTTAATTAAATCGTTGACCTCCTCACAAATGAATGATAGTTGCGGAAAGCAGCACTGTGTTAATAATCCTTGCAAAATGACAGACCGATGTTGTGTAGGTGCAGCACTGAAAATAGACCACACATGTGTTATTGCTTCCTTATCTCTAGAAGGTAATTTTTCTAGCTGTTGTTGTATGTTTCTCATTTTGGCCTCGTCTGTACGTTTATTACATGTAATATCAGGATTATGTCTGTAGCAGAATCTGTGAAAGTTGTCTCTTGGGATCAACGCCTGATCACTGATGTGTTTGGAAAGAAATGGTTTTACCACCCCATCATCTAACTCGGTAGAGATAACTTGCATGACAGCCTCCTCCTTTGTGTGTTTCTCTCTGCCTTCTACCAATGTAGACTTGCTAGTCTGTGATAAATAATCTGTCTTCGTCGTAGTATTTCTGTTAAGTATCCTATCAAACTTCCCTACGTCGGAATATTCAAAAGTTTCTGGGCATGTGTCTTGTAAGCTCATCCTTCTTCTTACAAAGCGTTACCTCACTTGCTATCTTATTTTGCGGATCTTATCTTTAAGTATAGAAAATATCAAAAGGATCCACAGTATTTTTATTTATCCCGGAAAATGTTTTGTGTAACAAATGACCAGTTTTTTGTGTCATTACCGCTGTGGCGGTCTTTGTTACAGTTGCATGAATACGACTATTCTGGGAGTTTTCTAGATGAAACTTGACACGCTGAACGAACAATATTACTTAATGTATCACTATAGCTTTCGGTGAATAACACATTATAATGGGGAAGATTGCAGTTGCGAAATAAAATACCTTCTACTTGCTCATCTTGGCGATGTGCTCCATATTAGTTTGGGCTCTTCTCCCAAACCTGGGAGCGGCTCACCACATTTACGTTTCTAGCGAGACAGCCATACGACTGAAAGAATAGACACATAGCAATGTAATGTTGAGGCATGGCCCCCATGCTGTTGGAGTAGGAAATGCGATTACTACAAGCATTGACACTCCAGCCCATTTATAATCTGGTAATCGGGCAACTGCATCTGATGAGACGGGATACGGAGTTGCAACATTCACTCACGGCAACCAACAGGGTGAATTTTTGCAATCGCACACTCGGGGTCACTTTTATCTGAGGATCAGTGACCGATGCGAATGTGATATAACATAAGTTCACCTGCTGTCGCCGGAAATTCGTCCATGTAGTTCTTTTGAATTCGATTCTTCCTTCTTGTTCGATAGAACCTTGGGATGAGCATTGATTACGATCGATGTCTGACTAATGACCTAACACGTGATGGGATCCAAATAAATTTTTTTTTTTTTAAACTCAATAAATT
Source organism: Schwanniomyces capriottii (assembly GCA_032927745.1). Lineage (NCBI taxonomy): Eukaryota > Fungi > Ascomycota > Pichiomycetes > Serinales > Debaryomycetaceae > Schwanniomyces > Schwanniomyces capriottii. Next base: position 798,856 of record JAVSEF010000004.1, read on the forward strand.
CTCACCTTGTTAGCTGATTTGCTGTTAGAATGAAGAGAACTGAAAACGAGAACTCACTTCAAGAAGAGAAGAAGCTCAAGTTAGAGAGTAATATGGAGAATAAAGAAGAAATATTTACAAGTGTTGGTAATCAGGCCGAGTCTGTCGGTCACGACAACAGTGTTAGAGAAACAGGAGCAGCCGATGCCGAAGGACACCCAGTCCAGGAGATTGAAAGTTTGTGTATGAACTGTCATGATAATGGTATTACAAGATTATTGTTGACCAAGATTCCATACTTTAGAGAAATTATTATCATGTCATTTGAATGTCCACACTGCCATTTCAAGGACTCAGAAATTCAGCCTGCAGCCGAAATTGCTGAAAAGGGTTCCAGATACGTCTTAAAAATAGAAAATAAAGAAGATTTCAACAGACAAATTGTAAAGGCCGAAACTGCCACCGTCAGATTCAGTGAATTAGATATTGAAATTCCACCAAAGAGAGGTCAATTATCCAATGTTGAAGGTATATTAACTGAAATGGTTGATGATTTGCAATCTGATCAAGAAGCTAGAAAAGAGGTACAACCAGAAGTTTTCGTAAAGATTAATGAAGTTATTACCAAGATCAACGCTTTTATCAACGCGGAACCAAACACTTTACCATTAACATTCAGCATCGATGATCCTGCTGGAAATTCTTGGATAGAGTATTTACCAGGAGAACCTTCTCACAAGTGGTCAATGTATGAGTATAATAGAACTGCGGAACAAAACGTCTTTTTAGGCTTAATATCTGCTGATGATGTCGAAAGACAACGTATATCCGAAATGGAAAATAAGAAAGAAGCAACAAAGGCCAACATTTCTTCTTCCTTGAACGATAAGGAATCAAGTTCTGACAACCCCAAATCTACTGGTTTCATATCTGACGAAACTGAAATTGAAAATTTTAGTAACGAAGTTCAGACATTCCATGCTACTTGTTCATCTTGTTACAAGGCTTGTGAAACTCACATGAAGACAGTTGACATTCCTCATTTCAAGGAAGTTATTATCATGTCTACTGTATGTGACCATTGTGGCTATAAGTCCAATGAAGTGAAGACTGGAGGTGAAATCCACCCATACGGAAGAAGAGTTACTCTAAAAGTTACTGATCCTGAAGATTTAAAGAGAGATATATTAAAGAGTGAAACATGTGGATTAGTTATTCCAGAGTTGAATTTAGATTTAACACCAGGTACTTTAGGTGGTAGATTTACAACGATCGAAGGTTTATTCACTCAAGTATATGAAGAATTACATAGTAGAGTATTCACTCAAACATCTGATTCCATGGATGATGCTACCAAGACAAGATGGACTACTTTTTTTGCTAGATTACAAGATGCAATTGAAGGGAAAATAGGTTTTACTATTATCATGGAAGACCCATTAGCTGCGTCATATATCCAAAATGTTTATGCCCCAGATAACGATCCTAATATGATTATTGAAGAATTTGAAAGAACTTTTGAGCAAAATGAAGATTTAGGATTGAATGACATGAAGACTGATTAATGTACATAGACATAAATAAATAGAAATAAATATATCTATTATAACCTAGAAAAAATGTATTCTAAATAGTGTCCTATTTTTCTTTGTCTGTCTCACTAAATTCAGAACGATTTGCACTTTGAACATCTTTTAACGCAGTACCCCAAGAGGAGTCTTCTAACGTCTTACCTATCTCTCTAAGGCCAACATACGAAGAGTTATCATCACCAATTGACTCTGCACTTAATAAAGGGGACAATTTTTCATAACCTGGAGAAATATTTTTATAGTTCGGATTACTATTCGGGATCTGGATATGTAGTCTAGGATGAGAAGTTGTAGGAGTGCTGTTGCTTGAAGAATCAGGAAAATTTGTCTTATATATGTATAGCGGCGATTTTGGAATGTAAACACTGGTGGCATTGCCACTAGGTTTTGAGATATCTAACTCAACTTCATCCATATAAGGCTTATAATCATCAGACTTATCTGAAATAGAATAGCTAATTTTCGTATTAATGCTGGGTATTTTGTGTTTTGGACTAGGCTGTAAGTAACTGTTTCTTCTTAGCTCTCTCCCAAAATCAATTTCCGTGTCTTTTATACCCTTCCTCCTATTTTCTACGTATTTCCAGCGGCAAGCATAAGCTGCAATAGATTCATGTGCTTTCTTTACTTGAAGTCTCTTTTCAACCTTCTGCATTAGTAGCCTTCTTTCCAAGAAGTCAATTAAATTCAAACACAGTCCAGCTTCAAAGGATAGATAAAGAGGAATTTGTAATAGAACATTCGTAAAAGATATACCTGGATCATTATTCAATTCCATAGATAGGAACGCTTCCTCGATGAATTTTTCAAACAATTTTCTTCTTGAACGTATCTTTGATACGTTAATAGAATTTAATGTTCTTTCAATCGCATCATATTTAACGGAAATATCATATGGATTATTAGGATCATGACGCACGATCCATTGGTTACATAATTCTGGAATTTCCAATTCACCATGGTAAAGTCGAAATGAAATAGATCCTTCAAGAGAACGTAAGAATTTAGGCAAACTTGCAGGTTTTATATATCCAGTTCCCTCAGGATCGAACTTTTGCCATGAAACTTTGAATTTTCTGATCTCCTCTCTCTTAAGGAAATCACCATAAGACGAAGAATAATTAATATAACTAAAAGTGTCCAATATCAATGATATAAACATGTTAACAAAAATGTACATCGAGATGATATTCCACAGAATAAATAATATATATGCATACTGTTTATTTCCACAATCACTATCATCCACATCATTTCCGAGTGTACAGTAAGGAGCCTCCAAAGCATAATCATCCATAATATAATTCCAACCTTCTCCAAAACTGCATTTAAATAACAAGATTAAGGCTTTTGGAACTGATCTTAAATTTAAATTACCAGTTCCATTGGGACCAACTTTAGTCATTCCAAAAATTTGGTTCATCGCGATAGCATAGACTAAAAATATAATTACCCAGGTAAAGGCTAATGAAATCAATGATGGTAAACTAGCAGATGTAAATTTTAATAATTGACTGAGCCTATTACTTTTTGGAATAATAAATGAGAGCATTCCAACTAAAAACAACTTATTAATATTCATGAAAACACTGCTTGAATTAACATTGAATCCAATAATTGTTGTCAGAAACGAACCAACGGATACTATAACATTGAAAAGATATTTATACTTGAAAATTGTTCTGAATCCCATCGCCGATAAAAACATTAAAGAATCCAACACATGTAAAAATGATACAATAATGAAAATGGTATTTCTGAAATATAGTAATCCATCATAACTTGGATAAGATTCCAATAGCAATGCCAAGACATGTAAAAATAAAAAAAACCCTAAAGTATTATTCCATATTGGATTTTTTTCTATAACCAATTTATAGCAAAATCTCTTTAACCAACTTAATTCATAATATGACTTTCTTTTGGAAGGCTTTACTTGTGATAAAAATTTCCTTACATGATACCAAGAGATTTGTTCGTCTGTCATATATGCTGTTCCAGTCGTCTCCGAGTAGTTATGAATGATAACTGAAACAAACAATGTCAAAATAAAGACTATACTTGTAAAATTAAACAAAACAATTAGAAATCCATTAATTGGAGATGCAAAACTTTGAGGGGGACTCCCTATCCCAGTACTATTCATTGCATTTAATAATAGATCAACCCATCCTTCAAGAGAAATAATTTGGAACAACGATGAGAAAGACTTTGAAAAGCTATCAAATTCTAAGTAAGGATTTGTATAAACATTTGGGCTTAAAATGTCCCAATTAAATACTTCATTACTGTATTCATTGAAACATTCATAATCATATGATTCACCATCTAGGCAGTAACCCAATCTTCCGTTGAGCACATTCAACGCCCAAATAGAAAACGGAAACAATAAACATAAAGATATAATCGATGCATTGACAATCTTATAAAACCCTGAAAAAATGGTATTGTGAAACGTATTTCGTGCTGTTTCACTAATAGTTAACAATCTTAATGCTCTTAAGGCTTTCAAACCTCTCACAATTCTAGACAAACTACCATTACTCTTCAAAAATGCTATAAGTTCAATCCAAATAGAAATAAGAACAATTAAGTCAATATTATTCCACACAGATCTCATATAAGCATTAGGAGTAAACAATAAACCATCCGCTAGAATTTTTATAACAAATTCTAATGAAAAGAAAACAACAAACGATATTTCTAAATCCAAAGTCCAATTTCTTGATCCATATTTATCTGATACAGATTGCCTAAGTAATGGAGTTAAAATACAAGCAGTTATCACTAATGCAATTGATGCTAAGAAAACAACTACCACAAATATTTCCCCAACGAGTTTTGATGGTAATACACCATCAATCCTCTCTCCGTAACTAGGTCCAACCAATCTTTGACAAATTCTTCTTAACCAGTGCCTAGGTCCAATTATATAAAAAACATTATTAAATCTTGGATTCTCCTTCAAAAATGTATTCTGTTTGGAAATTAAAATATTCCTTTCTGTGATTATGGTTTTAGCAAAAACTGCAGGATCGAAATCATTCAGAACTAGACTAGTACTCTTTTTCTTCGTATAAAAAGGATTCTTAATGAAATCATATGTCCTCCAATAATTAACTTGAAGCCATCTCTTCCATCCAGAAGAAGGTAATGTTTTTATATTATGATCATCAATAACATCAGTACTATCATTAGAGTAATCGACGATAAAATCATTAATAGCAGTACCACTTAAAAGTAAGTTTACAACTGCTTTTTCAAGTTTTTCGTTAACTCCCTTAGTCTTAAAAATCTTATTTTTAAATTTAGATAAAACTCTTGAATCGCTGTCTAAATTATCCAACCTTTCTGTCATTTTATTAATAAATTGCAACAACTGCTGCTTCCTTTTATCTCTTTCAGGAACTTCCAATGTCTTAGCTGTTAATGCAATGAAAATATTTAAAATAATCATATTTGAAATTATGAACCAACCAACTATAAAAATAGCACCAAATACTCTATAAGAGGTGGTAGATGCATACTGCTGAAAGCCATATAATATATCTGTCCAATTTTCTGTAGAAGTAATAACATACAACCCAATAAATGTATTAGGTAATGTGTGCAATGGAAAATCGAGGTCGTCTATACTATCTCTAGGTATTGCACCTTCAAAATATCTTGAAAGTATTACACTTGTCAAGAACGTCAAAATGAAAAAGAACAATGCCAAGTCAAATATTGATTTGATATTTCCCATTATTTTAAGCCACAAAGTACTTGTTATCTTTGTTGATAATACAGCTCTATAGAACCTCATTAATTGAAAAATAGTGAGCCAATAATACGCCTGTCCTAATTTCTTCTTTATTGGACTTATAACTGTTATGAAAGTTATAATTGCCAAAAAGAGATCAAAATTATTCTTCTTAGAAAAGAAAAACAGTCTCCATGAAGGTAGGTGTAATAAAAAGCGAATAATAATTTCCAAAAAGAAAATCAAAGTAAACAGAGTTTCTATCTTGCTAAGTTTTATCCTTGTTGAGTTATCCATATTGTAAGACCTGAAACACTGAGAAAACAAATCAAACAAAATCAATATTATAAATATAAATTCAAATTGATAGTAATATTTCAATAAACGACTCAGCTTCTTTAACTTTGCTAACTTTTCTTTATTCGACATGTATTGCTTATCGGAAATACCAAAGATATTATGAATTTTTACTCTTTCACTTTTATTTTTCTTCTTTTCTGCTGCCTCCATTCTAGCGATATCAAATGACGTAACTATGACAGCAATGAAGATATTAATAAGCCAAACAGTTAATATAAAAATCGAAAAGATATAAAAGAGACATGCTCCTAAATTATCTGAATCCATGGTGTCATACATTATATCTGTAAATGTATTAGCACTCATAACAACGAATACCATTTGCAAAGATTGGAAGATATTATCAAAATTGACAGTTCCTCCATAAGGATTATCACCAGATATACATCTAGAATTTCTAGGACATCTGAATCCTTTAATAATTCCAGAAGAATCTCCATCTCTTGTAATATAAGGTTGTGCGCTACCATCTAACCCTATGTACGAGCCACAGTACTGATCATCGTTCAAATAGTAATCACTGGGATCACTAGGGTTATACCATACACAGTGTCTCGTAAGCGATGACTTAAACGACTGAACCCCAATAATACCAAAAAATAGCCAAAAACAACATATAAATAAGGAGACATCCATTAACTGAGGTAAGGCAGATTTACAAGCTGCCAAAATTGTCGAAGTACCCTTTGTTAGGTTACATAATCTTAAGATTCTTAGGCAACTTAATGCTCTAAAGAGCATAATATGATGCTTGCCATCATACCTATTTACAGAAATCAATAATGAAATCCAAAATGAAACCATTGATAAGAAATCAATTCTATTCCAACTTCTTCTTATGTAAGCTCTTCTAATATGGAGGTTTTCAATATTTGCAGTGGATGATAACAAAAAAGTATTCTTGGTTTTTTGGATTTTCTTGTTATGCATTTTTTCAGTTGATAGTTCAGATTCTGGTTCACGTCTTTCAGCATGATGCGACTTGAGCGAACCATACTTATTTTCAAGAACATTGCGATCTGCAATAATATTAGGCTGGTATATTTGATACTTATTTGATCTATCTTTAGCATGAAATGTAGCGTCTTGATATTGATCTTCATCCGAACCACTGACCAATTTTTGACTTTCCGATTCTTCATATTCTTGGTATTTATTGCCACCACTCGGCATATTTTTACTGAATTTTTTAGATTTAATCAACGAGATAATCCTTAATAAATACAGCGGTTTGTAAAATTTGAACTTTATTCTATGTTCCGGATATGATATTTTCAATTCCTCAAATAAACAGCGATCATCATAAAAGCCGAAAGCTATAACCTTTACAATAATTTCTGCTGTATAAATTATATTGATAACAATTAAAATATAATCTGCCCAGTTATAACCTTTAAAGTAGTATCCATCATAATGATAAGGATTCCATTGTCTATAAGATAAAATTGCAACTTGAAGAATTAATAAAAAGAGCAAAACTGAGTTGGTGTTTTTATGGTCAGCAATTTTATAACATTTTTGTCTTATTTTAGATTCCGGTGAAAAACATTTTAAGGACTTACCGAATATATATCTTATTTCGGTATAATTTCTTACGTTATTGAAATCCTTTTGTGGGTTTTGTCTATTTTTAGACAGAGTTGTATTTAAAACAGAGCCATCGGTTGATTGCGCTTCCTCACTATCGTCGTTCTTATGTATAGTATTTTGACTACTTGGGGTTTGTAGATATAATCCCAATCCGCCAGATAATACATTTTGTTTGGATTCTCCATTTATTGTCTGCTCACTTATTTCTGCATTATCTGTAATGATTTTCGGTATATTGTCAACAATCACTTCATCTCCCATAGTGAGATGCGAATGATCAACTCTGTAAAATGAGTTTCGATTAATTGAAGAAATTTTGTCATTAAAACTAGTATTAGAACCCCCCGAACCCATGTTAGCTTTTGTCAGCCGCTTAGACGGTGAATCATCGGGCTGTGAAGAATTACTTACTCCAGATGTAGAATGAGTTTTATTTCCAACAATTCTATCAGATATCCTAGTTATTGCATCGGTAAATTTTGCCGGTGAGGATGGGAAGTCTTTATAATTTACCAGAAAACGTTTAGATTCTAAATCCACGAAGTTCTCAAAGCTTGAATTATCCGGATCAATTTCGTTAGTTTCAATGATGTGGTTGCCATGAAAAGAAGGATGGATATCATTGCTATTATCTTTACCTTTATTGGTTAAGTTTCCTAGCTCTATGCTATCGATATATCCTGCAAGATCATTTTCTTCAGTTGGAGAGTATTCGCTTATGGAGCTGTGGGTTTGCTCTTGTGGGTTATTTAAGACAGGAAACCAATTACCATCCTGTTTAGAATCTCCTAAAGCAAAATTCAATCCTTCTTTTAAGGCTTCAAAATCATTCCTCTCCGTAGCTTCTTCAATAAAAGACTTTTTCTCTACAGCTGGACTAGAAACTTGACTTTTATCATATGATTTAAAATTTGATCTTATAGTAACGGGTGAACTTGCACTAATTGGTGATCCTCCAGAGTCTTGTCTATAATTTAAATGGAGACTATCCGTTTCGGCGTTATCATTGATGGACGTCCTCCGAACATTATCACCATCTTCATATATATCACCAAATGGATTACGGATTTGTCCTCCATTCCCTCTATTATTTGAAGGTAGCTCTTCATCTTTGTCTATAGTATGTGGATCATCTTCAGAGGAAACAAAAATATTAATGCCCTTCCATGCATTCCTGGAGTTAGACATATTGTCTAAAAATAAGTTTAATTTTATCTGTCTAGATTATCCCAGACAAAAGGATATAGCCTTTTTTCTCTATGTGCTTTAATTTCTTAAACGATTTAAACTATCGTAATGAATTCTATAATTAGATATGCTTCCACTATAAGCCTTCAGGCGGAGATTTTGTGTGATTTAGTCCTCTTCCCCCTTCCAAGATTATAGTCTTTTTATAAAATTCTAAATCCCTTTAGTATTCGGAATATGTTCCTTACTTATTTAGCAAATAATATGTATATATATGGTATCAGTCTCTACTATTCTAATAGATAAAAACTAATGCCAGATATCTGAGTGATAAATATTGATTATGTAATCATTGATCCTGTGGTGAAAACGATTTTTCATATTTTCGGATAGATTCTGAATTCATTGAATACATTAAACTATTGATTAGAAATGACTGGTATCTTAAGAAAATTACCAAGTCAAGAAAGAATAAAACAACTTAAGCAATTAAGTGCTTCTATTTTTGGTCACAGATGGAATCCAGAAAATGTCAGAAATGGTTCGAAGATTTTAAGACAACCTTTGAGAGGTCCTGAAGTTGTAAAGTATTATGGTGTAAATGATGCTATGCCAACATTTAAAGATTTTAAAGAATGGTTTCCAGAATTAAAATTGGTTGATCCAAAAGAGACATATCGTTTAAAGATGGTTCATGATAGAAAGAAAAGAAATAAAGGTGCTCCAAAGAAACAATCTAAAAAGTGAATATTTTAACCAACTTGTATATACATTCCAATATTCATAACTCATAATATATATAAATAATACATAATTTTATTTATTTCTTCTGTCTCTTGATTAGACTAAAGGTGTCTGTGATTTCATCGGTGTTTGAATTTAATAAACTAAACCTGTTTCTTCTAACCCGAGTTGTATCAAATCGGTTTGCATCATTAATTAAACCCAACACTTTCCGATTATCCTCCTTATATTCATATTTCTTCATTAGTGAAAAGTCTGAATTGTCTTCTGAAGGATTCATTTTTTCAGACATATTAATAAAATCCCAATTTCTTAAGATGATTTCATCACTGTCAGAGTGTTCTGTTAAAATGCCTATCATATTATTATCTTGGAAGGGAAAAGCATGTCGTATTGAGGATCTGCTATTGAAAATAATTTCTACCTTCGCCTTCCTTATATCTAAGATAGCTAGATGATCTTCTGCGACAATCAATAAAGCATTCTTGTTAGTCAAAAACTTATATCCTCGAATAGCCAGTTTACAACGAACAACAGCAATAGATTCATATGTAATATTCTCAACTTCACTATTCAAGGAAACATTACTTAACAAAAATGAATCACCATAATCAAATAGGACGTATGAGTTAGAAACCACCATATCTTTAAGTTCCAACTTGTTTAATTGATTGCTCATATTTGTATACTTTCTATATTTCACAATTCCTCGGTCAGATATTTGTATCCAATTGTTTACAAATCCATTAACTTTAATTGTGGATTTATTTACTATGGCCAAAGATTTTATGGACACTAGAACTAACTCCATATCAAAAAAAGACGACATACTGCTGATTAAAGAAAATTCACTATTGCCTGACTCCAACCATCTACAAAAATAACTAGTTGAGCTCGTAGAAACTAGGCTTGTCGCAGAAGAACCTCTCTCGATTCCGTCCGTTTTCCAGTTTAGGTTTAATATTGGGCCACCAACTGGTATTGTTTCTCTGGGTTCTATGGTTTTCGTTTCGTGTATTCCTAAAGAATTGAATATTCTTAAGTTGAAACCAAAGAGGCTTTCTGATGTATTTAAAAAGTAAAGCCACTTCCCTGATTTTGACCAACAGACTTCAAAGTCTGAAATCATGTTCTGAGATAGTTTATATTCGTAAAAAAGTGTACTCACTGACCCTGTGTTATAGAAAAAGTATATTATGAGAGAGGAGGAGTAGTTAAGACTGTATGCTGTTAAACACCACATGCTATTATGTCTATTTGGTCTTATAAGAATTTCAGATGCTGCAGGCTTTAAAATTGTGAATACTGTACTCGTGCAATCTAGCGAGAATAATTTTGCTTGAAGATTGTGTTCACTAAATATCATTATTTGCTTCGAATTGATATATGCGCCTGAATTACCCTCGTTTTCCACTGGAGGGATCCATTGAAACTTGGAAATGCCTTCAATCTGGCTTTGTTGAATTATTATCGGTTTGGTATTATCTTCTCTAATGTCAATAATCATTATCAATGAATAATTCTCAATTAATATCCCAATCTTTGAACTCGGTTTATTCACTAAAATTTCTTCCCAAGTAACTTGAGTTACTTTTAAAAAAGTTTTGTCTTTTATACTAATATTATTTTCAGTAGTATGAGCATTAATTGCAGTTATTAAGTTTACTCGTTTGAATAACGACAATTCTTTAATTTCATATAGCTCCAAAACATGTCTACTGGAACTTATTACCGCTAAATAATTCCCACATGGTGAAATATGGTTCGCCTCTCCCTTTAACATTGTGGTATTCATTAATCAGATCAATGTAGCGCTAAACTAGTAGTTTTGATATTCAATCGTTACACAAAATGAGAAACTAAAAACAAAAATAATAAACAATCAACATACAGGATATAATAGATAACTATACATTTCACTGACATAACAAATAATTAACGCTAGCCAATATGGGCCCCAAGAAGCAGGATCTGAAAAAGAATGCTTCAAGACGGGGAGGGCTTAAGAAGCAGGTGAAATCAAATATAAATAAGACTGATCAAAGTATGTCATCTACCTCAAATAGAAGTGCTAAAAATCATATGTATTCGCCAACTCTGACTAATCTGCCCGGCCCATCTAGTCAATTTCTTTTAGGAAGAAAGAATAAATTAAGTGATTTTCTAACTGCAAGTCAGAGTAAGAAGATTATTGAAAAGCAAAAGAAAGGGCTGGGAAGAAACAAAGCAGGTGCTGGTTTTGAAGAGGATGATGGATTTATTTACAAGCGGAGCCAGTCTGTAGATTTTTCTGATCATGAAGCTCCGATAGGAAGGGGAAGATCAGTTAATCCCATATCCCAATTGCAAGAAGAAATGGGTAATATTACAGATGAAGATGAAGATATACTGATGTTAGATTTGAAACCAAATAAGAGAAACCATACTGGTAATGTAATTACATCCGAGAGAAAGAAAACAAAATCACTGAAAGAAAAAAATAATAGTATTCTAATTGATGAAAATATGCAATTATTATCATCAATTGGGTCGACAAAATATAACACAGGAATCCAAGATGATAGTTCGGATGGTTACGTTGAACAAGTGTCACACCATAAGCTTGATTTAGTTGACGAAGATAGCATATCCAGGATTGGAAAACGGCCATTAAATAAAAGAAGAACTTCTTACTATAATAGAGGAAAGAGAGTGCTGTCAATAGGGAATGGTTTTGAAGGAGAACCACATGGAGACGTTCCAGTTGCCGACTATTACAAATTGTTAGACACTTCCCTACCTGAACCAGATAGAATGAGACAACTTTTGATTTGGTGCTTTAAGAAGAAATTAGATGAAGAAGAGAAAATATTAAAGACAAAAGTTAGTAGCACGGAAGAGCAAACTATAATAAATATTGCAAAAGTTATCAAAGAAGAAGTTTTGATGGATTTAATAGATAAGCAAATTTCTATAAGCTGGTATAGTAAGCCAAAGGGAAAATCAGATGATATTTATATGACCGGTAAAGAGGTTGTGGTGCCTAACCCTCAAAATATGATAAATTTAGAAAACATTGACATTTATTCTAAGAAACTTAAAAGCCTAATTAAGGAAAAGAAAGAATGGAATACTTCTTTTCAGAGAACAGTACATCCTGTTTCTAATTTATCACTTCGCTCGTTTGCGGTTGATGACAATAACTTAAAGGAATATTTAAGCACAGATGGCGACAACTCCAAAATTAACCATGACTATTCTGAAGTCTTAGGAGGTAGTTTAATCAACAGGATAAAAAAGGATTATGATGAAACGAAGGAAAATGTAATAAGTCAGTTAGAACCATCTATTAATACATTGGCAGATGCATCGTTCAGATTACTGAGGGTCTCGGAATTAGCTAAATATCTTCAAGAGAACAACTTGAATAATAAGGTCTCTTCCTTGCTTAAAAGTTATGTGATTAAGAATAAAGTAGAAAATTATGATATCTCAAATTCCAAATCAAGTTGGCCAATTCCCAAGAAACAAATCAGTACTAGGGAACTTTTAAGAGGAATAACAAGATTAGAGACGTCTAAAAAATAAATAATGCGTCAGAACCTTCTTCTGGGGTCATATCCTAAGGTCATTCATTCATCCTTGATTTGTATATTAATAGTCTATTTTTGACTTTGTCTTAGACATGTTTCATGTTGTGTATTACTTAAGTATTTTTAATAATGTATTTAGTTTCCCTTCTAGTTACCACTTTGGTACTAATTCGCACTTACCCCATATTTCAGGGATCTACAGTAATTTTAGAGAAGCGTAAAATAATTATTATGTACATCATTTCTTATAGTTTCCATTAGAGACTTTCGTTTATTAGAATATATATATATAAATAGGGTTGGTGAATGATATAGAGGTGAAATGAAAGTGAGGAAGCTCATTTCTGAATTAAAGACCCCTTTCAAACAAAGGTTGAGAAAGAACTTGGTCATCAGATACATGATCGTAGCCAATTTCCTTGTTTTGGCTTTAGTTCTGTTATTTTTACTCGATGTCGATGCTATCCCCGTAATTTTGCCATTTAAAACTACTCAGTTTGAAAAAGACAGTTATTTTAAAAATGTCGATTCAAAGATTCTGCAATTACGACTGCTAGTAGAAAAGTCAAAGTATTTATTTGATGGAGTTGCTTACTCCTCTGGTTCCTTTTACGATCAAGACGAGAATATTTTAGGAACAATTGAATATGATCGTTTTAATAAGTTCCAAAGACAACCCTATGTTGCAAATGGCTATATTGGTAGTAGAATTCCGAATCTAGGACAAGGCTTTGCGTATGATGAAATACTGCCTGGTGGAACTATACATGATGTGACTAATGGATGGCCTCTCTTTAATAGAAGGCATTCGGGCGCCTTTGTTGCAGGCTTTTACAACATCCAAGAAACAGTCAACCAAACAAACTTTCCCGAGCTATATGAAAATGGATATGAAAGTATCCAAGCAACAATACCACAATGGACAACTCTAACGCTATCTACGATTTGGGATAGTGAAGAATTCATCTTGGATCCTTCTCTTTCAACTGAAGTACAGGGACCTGTAACCAACTATGTTCAGAACCTATCTTTATCGACGGGTATTGTAACTACAGAATTTACATGGCTTGGCTCTATTCAAGTTAGATATGAAGTTATTGCTCATAAGCTTGACTTTAATTTAGGAATAGTAAGGTTGCAAATTAATAATATGGGTAATAGCTCGATTGATTTAAAAGTTGAAGACAGACTTGACTTCGCAACATCTCAAAGATCGCAATTGTTGAAGACTAGTTTTGATGATGAAGGAATTTATATCGCTTTTCAACCAGAGAACATTAACTACGTAACAGGAGCTATCTATTCTAGATTAACTACAGATGGCTACGTAGAAAGGAAGAACTCTAAGATTGATGTCCTTCAATCAACTCAACTATTCATCAAACCTGGAGAGTTGAGGAGATTGTTTAAGAATGTAGGAATTGCTACTTCTGATTTAGATGAGATTAAATTTGACAATCAAAGAAGAGTATTAGAATTTGCAAAGGATGTCGCTTCAAAGTATGATGATCAAGAATATGCCATAAACTTGCATAAAGATTGCTGGAAGAAGAATCTTAATACTAGTATAACCTTTATTGATGACGACTTGTTGACTATGGTATCTAGGGCTTCTTTGTACCATTTACAAGCTAATTCTAGAGAAAATGCCGAAGGTTTAACTGCTGCGATATCTGTTGGTGGTTTAAGTTCCGATAGTTATGGAGGGATGGTATTTTGGGATACTGATTTGTGGATGTTCAATTCCCTTCTACCATTTTTCCCTTCTTCTGCTCTTAGCGTCATAAATTATAGGAAATATACCCATAATCAAGCTAAAAATAATGTACCAAATGGGTTCAATGGTGCCGTATACCCATGGACTAGTGGAAGGTTTGGAAATTGCACCTCTACTGGACCATGCTTAAATTATGAATATCATATTAATACTGCTATTGCAATGGCCGCATGGAATGCTTATCTCAGTGGTTCCGTTGGTGAAGATTATGTCAGAGATGTCATTTTTCCTATTATTCATGATGCAGCCTTGTTTTTTGTAGATTTCGTTGTATATGATGATTCGTTAAATTCTTACGTTACCTATAATATGACTGATCCAGACGAGTATGCAAATCATATTAACAATGGTGCATATACAAATGCTGGAATTTCTGCTTTGATGAAATGGTGTATAGCTTTATCGAAGCATCTTAATATCCCGATAGATTATGGCTTTAAGGAAATAGCAGATAATATGTATCTCCCGACTTCTGACACCAATCGGAATATTACTTTGGAGTATAGTAATATGAATTCTTCAATAGAAGTCAAGCAAGCTGATGTTATAATGATTACCTACCCAATAGGCAATGAGCTTTTAGACGAAGATCAAGCATTTAGAAATTTACAATTCTACGCAAATAAGCAATCGACTTATGGGCCTGCTATGACTTTTCCAATCTTCTCAATTGTATCCGCAGCTTTATCGTCAAGTGGGTGTGCTTCTCAGTCCTATTTAAGAAAGTCAGTGACACCTTATCTTAGGGGTCCTTTTGCTCAATTCTCTGAACAGAATAACGATAATTACAATACCAATGGTGGTACCCATCCAGCTTTTCCATTTATCACAGCGTATGGGGGATTTTTGCAAGCGAGTTTACAAGGTATAACTGGCCTCAGGTTTGGATATAAGATGAACGAAGACAGAATAATACGGTATCTTTATTTTGATCCGCTTGAAGTACCAAGCTTAGGCAATGAAATTTTATTTGAAAATATTCACTATATGAATCACTCGATAACCATTAGGATTCATGATACTAAATTTTTCATTAAGAATAACGGAAATTTTGGAAATTATAATGATGAGGATTATATAAATTTAGAGATAGCTTCAAGGAATTCTATGGCAGGCTTTTATAAATTATATGATTATGAAGAACTTAGTTTCCCATTATTCATCCCTGATCAAAGCTTTGCGGGCTCCCTTACTGAATGCAACTTAGCGAATTTCATTTCTTTGACTAAAGGAAATTATGGAGATTTGACTTGGCTGATAAATGACGGCGATAATTCAACCCACTGGCAGGCTATGAAAAAGGATAATATGTCAAAGATTCTAGTAGACCTTAAAATGGCTAGAGAAATGAAGGGTGGTGTTTTAAACTGGGGAAATAAACCGCCAAAACATTGGAAATTATACGCCTTGAACTCAATTCATAACTTTGATTCGGTGGATAGTCTCTTGAATATTCTCTCATTTGAAGATGTTCATGGTGAAATATCTGAAAACAAACTGCAATATATAGACTTTTTTGATTTACTCGTCGATGAGAATGTAGAAATTTCGGAACCATTTGATTTGGGTGAAGCTACTAAGCTTCAAATGCCCACTCTGTTTAATCTCACGACTTTTGAATTAGGTGATTTAATGGAGACTAGATTTTTGATGATTGAGTATATAGGATCTCATGACTTTGCTGATTTGGATAAGGGATCCATAAATGCCAGTGGAGCAAAATTAGTTGAGGTTACATTTTTTTGATATTTCATTTCTTCAATTTCAATACATGAAGAAAACTTAGGAACAACTTCAACTGAATACAGATACTATGATTTGGAGATGGTTGAATAGTTTCATATTTATCGATCTAAATATAATTTTCTATCATATACGTAGCTCATTGAAATAATCTGATATTAAAAATTAACTGAATTATCAATAAAAAATCTAAACATTTTAAGCTTGCATGAAAATCAGTACATAGCTTCTGCCATGGTAATGAGACGCTTCACACCAGTATGCCAGTTACCAATTTCATCACTGAACTTAGTGGCAATATCTATATTTAAGACCGAAGCAGTTTGGAAGTCTCTCAGTTCTAAAGCAGCACACACATTTTGCATGGCCTTAATAGCATCATCAGATAATAAATCACTATTATTCAAATGGTCAAAGAGGAAGTTAAGTCTCTTTTCCATATCTTGGGCATGCTTGCTATATTTTTCAGGGATGTTTGGTTTGATTGCCTCCAAAACTTTATTCAATGAGACGTAAATAGGCATTGAGGAATCTGGAATGTGTGATCTATCCCCTTCTGGGTACTTTGGCTTACTTGCTTCACCTGGAGTAGATGTAGGTGATGGCAGGGATATCATTTGGTAGTGAGGTGGTGCAACTCCGCTAGCTGGTGGTGGTGCAATTCCATTAGATGGTGGTGGTGCAATTCCGCCAGTTGGTGGTGGCGCAATTCCACTAGTTGGTGGTGGTGCAATTCCGCCGGCTGGTGGTGGTGCAATTCCACTGCTTGACAACCTTGGAGAAAACGTTGAAGGCGGTGGGGCATATGGGTTCTTAACAAGGGGGACAGCAGGAACCAGTGGTGATTGAATAGGAGCACCAATTTGTTGATGGGATGGTGCAGCAAAAGAAGTTCTTTGACTAACTGGTTGTTGCTGTGATGCCAGTGGTGCATAAGGGTTTTTTGGTGGAGCCACTGCTGGTGTGCCAGAAGCCATAGACAAACCTAAACCTTGGGGTCCATTATTATTCATTAATGGCGTATGTGGTTGTGGTTGTGGAACAGTTTCAGTTGGTGGAGCATAACGGCTGTTAATTTGTGCTTGTGTTTGACTTGGTGAACCAATTGTTTGAGTTGGAACAGACACCTTAGAACTAGTACGGCTTATTCCTCTAGGAGGTGGAGGTAATACAGCTGGTGTTGAGCTGGTTCTCTGAACAGGGTTGATTGGATTAGTTGTTTGTGGGAACGGGACTGGCGAAGGTGTAGATGCAACTGGGGCGGCACGACGGGTGGTGGTTGCCTTTGGCTTAAAAGTATTTGGTAAATCGTTCCATCCCTCAACATCGTACTTAAACGGAGTCTTTTCGGCAGAGACATTGTTTGGTGCCGCATTTGAAGGTGCCATAGGAGGTGGTGCAATAGAAGCTTCCTTATAAGGGTTAACTGGTTGCTTTGGTGCATATGGATTAGAAGATACAGCTCTTACGTATGGGTTAGTGTTAGCTGCTGGAGTTGAAGTTGGAGTCCTGATTGGTGCAAATGATTCAGAACTAGCGGTTGAACCAAGAGGTTGACTTCCAACTGGTGTCACATTTGGATAAACTGGAACCTTTGGTAAGGCATTAGGTCTCTTAACAGGTGCTCTGGAAGGTGAAGGTTTGTTATTTGGTAATCTCGATTGTCTGTTAATAGTACCAGATGCTTTGATGATACGGTCTTTTTCAGTTCCTGCAATATCACTTGGTAATAATTGTAAAAATTTCTCTGCTAACTCAAATTGACCGTAACCAGCAAGTAAATTGGAATATTCTAAAATAGCCCTTGCAATAGATTCAATTGCCGACCCAGAAAGTTCGCCGGTGATATTTGAAAGACTTCTATAGGTAACAATTTTTTCTACCAAGTTGTTCAAAGCCTCGAAGCGAGCATCCGATGGAGAAGAAATATTGCCGTTTCCCGACTCAGCTAATTCTTTCTCAAATTCTGGAAGTTCTTCAAGCCAAATATTGGAAACTTTATCTAATGACTTTCCTGCTATGTAGCAAGCAATTGCATCATCTCTCTTGGAATCAGACTTACTTTCCTTTAATAAACGATCACCTAACTCAGTAATCTTGTTATTAAACTCATTAGTATCAACAGCAAATGATGAGATTCCCAATGCAATCTCTTTCCAATTTAATACGTCGGCATTAGCTGTAAGATCAGTTACATTCTTTGAGGACACGTTGTAAAGTACCCTTGCTAATTGGTCATTCTTGTTGTTCTTGAAAAATGTATTCTTAACTTTCTCTTTGATAGATTCTGAGGCATCAAAGGCTAAAATAGAAGCCTCATTAAACTTGTTATTCTTCAAGCAGTGGTCAACAGCACCTTCAATGTCATTTCTTAAAATTAATTGAATGATTTTCTTATCTGAATCTAAAGTCTTGTCGCTATAAATAGAGAAAGATCCCTCTGGTACATAAGAAGTACTTGTTGATCCATTACCCAAATTTTCAAAAAAATCAGTTTCTGACTTTTCTTGATCATTTTTAGTTTCATCTTTAGTTTCATCCTTAGTCTCAACGTCTTCCTCAATTTTAAGATACAGGTTTAATAACTTATCTTTTCCATCATCAGATAATTTCTTCAAGAGGTTCCAGTCTGATTCATCATTTGCATTGACAAACTTCTCTTCAAACTTAGAGTTGATTATTGGTGTGAAATCATTAGATTTTAAGGCTTCTGATAATTTGTCAGACGACAAATCTTTACGAGAAATAAACTTA
Source organism: Schwanniomyces capriottii (assembly GCA_032927745.1). Taxonomy (NCBI): domain Eukaryota; kingdom Fungi; phylum Ascomycota; class Pichiomycetes; order Serinales; family Debaryomycetaceae; genus Schwanniomyces; species Schwanniomyces capriottii. Next base: position 817,897 of record JAVSEF010000004.1, read on the forward strand.
TCAATAGTAACACTAGACTTACCATCAGCATCCTTACGAACTCTTACCAATTTCGAACCAAATCCAAAAGAGACGCTTGAAGGACGAACTAACCATTTTGGTGCTTGCTTGATGTCAAAAACTGGCTTTTGAGTATCAGTAGTTGATATTTCATTCCAGAATTCATTATCATCACCAGCGGCAACTTTAGTAGTGACAGGAGGTGAGGTATCTTGTAAAGATTGGATGGTGATCTTACCATCAAATGAAGCAGTAGCAAAGACGTCAGGGGCAGCTGGAGCAAATCTAGTTTGGAAAGCCCAGTTTGCAGTCGTAGGATATTCACCTAACTTCAATCCTTTAATAGGGTTCCATAATAGAGTAGAGTTATCTTTTCCACTAGATATCAATAATTCAGGGTCTTGCTTACACCAATCCAAAGATAAGACACCCTTCTTATGTCCCTCTAAAACAACTTCAGGTGCGTTAGAATTTCTCAAATCCCAAGTTAAAATAAGGGGACAGGAATCACTATCACTAGCAGTAATCAACTTTGTTGACTGAGATGGATGCCAAGCAACGTGTGAAAAATTTGCTCTACCTGTTGGTCCAGTATAAGATAAGTGTAAAACTTCTCTCTTCGATTTAAGATCCCAGATAGAAGTGTAGCCACTGTTACTAGTACTTGCAAAAATGTGGCTCACTGAGTTATTCCAAGCTACAGAAGTCACCTCATCCATAGGGGTCATTGCTTGACCTGGAGAGGTTGGTTCTGAAAAGTTCTTAGTATCCCAAACAAAGATTTCTCCTTTGGATCCACCAGAAACTAAAATGTGATGTTCATTAGGATTGAACAGTAATGATCTTACAGGACCAGTATGTTTTAAAGATTTATGCACTGAGGCTTGTTCCAAGTCCTTAGTTTTTATCAACTTTTCGATATCCCAAAACTCTAATGTACCATTTTCAAACGCACCGGCCAACAATCCTTGAGGTTTACCTTCAAATGGCTTTGACCATGCCAATGCATAGAACCTGTTTTCTACTTCAGCTGAAAAAATTGGCTCATTTTTGTTAGTAGCCGAAAATATGTCCCATAATTCCAAAGTCGATGAAGAATCAAAGTTGGCGTCAACGGCACCTGCAACAGTTCCCGTGGCTAAAAGAGGCAAGTTGTCCAGGTTCCATGCAAATGTCGACGTTCTATTAATTTTTAGCATCTTGTTAGGTCGTTTAGATGTGACTTTACTCTATGATTCCCAAAAAATAGCAAAAATATTGTTTTCTAATGACTGTTGTTTTCAAATCAATCACTCGTAAGATTCAATACTTTCTCCTGAATGTGGTATCGCTATGTAGTGTAGAGATATTTAGAATATCCTATGTATTTTCTATCACCAACTAAGTAACAATTGATAGAATTAACTTCAAATATCAAAGAAAAAGTCACTTTGATTCTTTGATAACAATACTAAATTTCGGCCAACACACCAGTTCGACTGGAGAGCGTACTTTGAAAATTGAACTTCCAGGCGGGGGGGGAGACGCGTTATATACAGTATTAAGCTGTAATTTTTTGATTACCTGGTAAAGGAAGTCGTGATTTATCGTTGTGGACATATATAATGATAATCACTAGTCGAAGGAAGGCTAATAAGCAATTGTGTTTGGAATTGATCCGTTATTTGGGCAGAAACATTGTGCAACCTTCTGCTAAGGCGTATATTTTTGCGTATTTGTATGTGGTGCTACCCAAGATTATCAATAAGATAGTAGAATTTGTAAGGAAGAAAGAATATGAGAAGATAGTTCCTGTCGTCATCAAGGTTATGTCAAAGGCGTTACATCCCTACAAATTTCCCTCGTTAGTAGCACTTCTTGTGGGTGGAGTAAACGTCTTGGAGCCCATGGTGTACCAGATACTCAAACGACATGTAAGTCCAAGGCCTGTGAATAACTTGTTTTTTTCTAATTTGATATCGGCATTCATTTCTGCATTCATTACCTTTCCAGTATATCAGAATCATATGTTGTATTTTGATAGGCATCACTCGTTGGACTTCACCCTTTTGGTTGCAACCAGAGCAATGGATACAGCTTTTTCTTCTTCGTTATCACGAATATTCAAGAGCGATGTTTCAAAGTATGGGGATGCTTCTCTTTTCATTGTTTCAAGTTACTTCATCATGTATTCATGGTTCTATCGACAACATGCATTACCACCGTCTTATAGTCGCTGGATCACATCTGCGGCAAATATGGACCAAGATCTTCTTGATGCGTTGAAATACTTAAAAGAAGGGACGCTCAAGTACGGGGAAAAGGGCCCACTCTCCGATGTATTAAAACCCTATTGTGAGAAATATGGAGAGGATCCAAAAGAAGGTGATTTTATTTTGAATCAGCCTCTAAAGTGTCGTACGATTCATGCTTTTAAGACAGATAGCTGTGAGTTGCATGCATTATGGAGATTCTACAGAGGCTTCGTGTTTGCTCTTAAAATTTACGGACCAATTAACGCAATAATGTTTCTCATTTCCAGAAAGAAATCTAACTTATCGCGCCAACTATTGAGAGTCATCAAAGCATCGGTTAGATCATCTTGTTTTCTTGGTGCCTTTATAAGCTTAACTTGGTATGGTGTTTGTCTTTCTAGAACAAGAATGTTGCCAAAACTCTTCCCTGACGTACCCAGAACCAAATGGGATAATACTATTGGACCCGCTGTTGGATCAGCAGCATGTGGTTTTGGTAGTCTTATTGAGAATGCCCGTAGACGAAAGGAACTTGCCTTGTTTGTAGCACCAAGAGCCTTGGGGACATTAGTCCCAGTCGAACCTACAAAGCAAAATTTGAAAGTTGAAAGTTTTGTTTTTTCCCTAAGCTTGGCTGTTCTTGTAGCTTATATGAGATATGATCCTTCTAAGGTAAGAGGTGCATTTGGGAAGGGTCTTCAGCAAGTATTTAATGTCCATGCATACAAGTAGTATGCAAAATGTAACCTGCAAAATTGAAAACAGTTTTACAGATTATGAATGCATCTACAGACCTCGAGAAATAGATTTTACTTAGATTCGTGATACATTTTTTTATAAACCTTACTAATAATAATAAAATTGAAATGATATGGTAGACAAAGAGATAGATAGCGATCTGGAAGAAAACTTCATGGAATTTGATTTCCCTCTTCCCCTGAATAAACTTAGCGAAAACCTCACTAAGATTCATGTTCATGTTGGCAATTTGCTACATTTGCCAGATGATGATGAATTAAATTTCATATTTATTACAGTCGCATCATTGTGTGATCCATTTACACAACCTGAGGAAAATGAACGATGCTTACTAAGTATCGACTGTTTGTCGGATGTACTAATTGCAATTGTATATAAAAACCATTTGAAGTATCACGATGAAGATAATGACATTGATATTAATTCGATCAAGTTTTCATTATCAACGAAATTTTTCACTCTTATACGACATATACATCTAATTTTGAATGCTCACGATGAGCTACAATTAAGATATGTTGATAATGATGAAGACCATTGGATGGAAAGGTTACCCGAATGGACGCCACATCCATCTATTGCTAAAGAGGAATATAACTTAAAGCTTATTTATTCCATTGCATGTATTTTAATTGTTTCAGTATATAAGCTCTTTAAACCAGTGGAAGGTCCCTACAATTTGGCCTTAAATCCTTACTTACAGTATTTTATTAAATTGTGGAAATGTCACACGAACATTATATTGTTGGGTATAGAAATAGATAGAAGGCTTGAAGTACAGAATCATGAAAAGGGGTCTCCAGAAATAGTTTTGAATACAATGAGAGGATCTAGCGCAATAAGATACGTTTTAGCATGGATAATAAACCAAAATCCTACACTGTTGGATGAACAGGAAGGTGGCGAAAAAGATATTACTTTCCCAGAGGATATTGATATAAAGGATGAAACTTTAATAAACTTTTCTCAACCTTGTATGAGAAAAAGAGTGAATGGGGGTTCCTTGCTGATAGACATGAGATTGGTTATTGTTTCTATGTTAATAACAAATTTGGGTATTAACTTCACTGCAGGAAAGTATCAAGATTTTGAGGAGAATAATAATAATAAAAATATCAAGAAGAAAGATGAAAGAAGAATTAATCAATCTAAGCCTTACGCTGAGCTTGGTGACATTCTAATTGACCTTGAATACGATGATAGATTCGATGAGGATGTTCGATATATATTTGAATATGAGTATGAAGATATTGAGGAGGGTTGGTCTAATGTTGAAAAAGAAGCTGCTTCTTTAGATACTGACATACCTTCCAAAAACGTCGATACTGCTAAAAATACCTCTGTGTCAACTGCAGTTAGGCAGAGCGAAGGTGTGGACATTGAATTTGATGAATTTGGACGAGATTGGAGAGATTTACCTAGAGGAGACAATATGAAGTTCCAAGAGTCTTTTTTGCAAAAGATAATAGAATACGAAAAATTGGAAGATAAAACTCAATCTGATAATTTCTTAACTAGTTGGGAAGAATTATCGGAATCCCTTTCGTACTTATGTATAAATTCAATTGAAGATGACCTTGAAGCTGAACAAAAATTGGGACAAGTTGTAATTAACACCGTCTCTAGAGCAATAAAGAATGAAATTGAAAAAAAAGATTCTTCGATAACACCTGATTTAATATATCAATACTGGGCATCACCTGCTTCTGAAGAAGAGATACAGGAAACACAAGAGAATAATAAGCTTATTATTCCAATATACACAATCACTAAATTTGAGTTACTCATGCTTAATAATAGCAAACTAGCAAGATGCTTAATGGACGAGATGTTGATGTGTAACGGCTACCGTCGAGTCCTAATCTGGTTTCTGACTCATAATATTAATTTATCAACTCTTTTAATTGACTACATATTTGAATTATTAGTAGGGTTAAGAGGAGATGACAACAGACAAAAACCTTATAACTTTACAAGATGTGGTGGGAAGATCACACTTAGTGACGTTGAGGAGCTGATGCTTCTTCATGAATTTCTAACGAACTGTTGTATCTATTTATCGGCTACTGATGGTATTGAAATCGATGATGGTTACAAAGTTGTCTTGGCAGAATCTATAGCGAAAAAGTATATGACATTGATGTGTTTAATGATAAACCAATTAATTAATTTAGGCATTATTGATTTATCTATAAACAAATTAGATGATGACGATCATATACATGATTATACAAATGAACTTCAAGTCTTATTAATTAACTGGGTTGGGAAATTGCCTGTGGCTAGAGAACTATTTTTTAAAGTGAAAAATTCACAATATGAATTGGTTGATACTTCATTAGTAGAAAAACTGGTTGAAGCTCCTACTAATGAAGACTATAATGATGATCAACGGAATAAATTAATAGAAAAATACAGCAATATGACATCAGGGGAGATTTCAGAAGACTTGGAAAAAAATAACGCACATTTAAAAATCATTAAAGCATATGCCAAAAAGATTGAAGATCACATTGTCACTGTCATTCATAGCCATGTAACTCCAACTCCACAAGATTCTACTTTAACCCTGAGAGATTTGACCGAATTGTGTCAAGATTTTAGTTTCTTCTTCGCATATTTCAATACGCTCTGCAATATAGAGGTACTATCTGAATTATTATTTGAACGCTTCGAACCATTTATTACTTTTGGTGAAAATAAATCAGAAAATAAATCAGAAGTGGCTGCCCCTCAAGAAGATATCTATGAATCTGAGTTTAATGAAGACTTCCTAAATGGTGAAGTTAAATTTAATGACAAGAAAGCTACTAAACTGGGTAAGAAAAAGATAAAGAAAAAGAAATCTAGAAAGAAATAAAGCTATTGGGATTATGTAAATCTAGAATAAAATGTATTACGAATTAGCATTAGAAGACAACGTAAAAATAATGAGGTAAGCAATAAATTTAAATCCGGAAGTGTACGACCTTTACTCCTAGAAAGTCTGCTTCGTCGAAATACCTCATATACATGAGTCAACACAAGATTAATTACAAAATTATGTTTTCTAGTCAATTGCGTTCTTCTTATTTAAGATCTATCAATATGTCTGCTAAAAGATTAAACTCTACTATCACTCCAGTATGTTTTATTGAAATGAACGTATACGAATGAAGTTACTAACTGTTCATAGGTAACAACTACCAACGCTCCACCAGCTGCTGCGAGCTATTCTCAAGCCATTAAGGTCAATGGTATGTCTTTTATTATGCTATCATATAATTCATTGGTATACTAACAAACAAACAGGTTTCGTTTACGTTGCTGGTCAAATCCCATACACCCCAGATAACAAGCCATTGCCAGGTAACCCATCTGTTTCAGATTTAACCGAACAAATCTTTCACAATGTTTCAAGTATCTTAGAAGCTTCGAACTCCTCTTTAGAACATGTTGTTAAGGCCACTGTCTTCCTTACTGACATGAAGGAACAATTCGCTCCTTTCAACTCCGTTTATGCTAAATATTTCAATGAACACAAACCAGCTAGATCTTGTGTTGCAGTAAAGGAATTACCTTTGGGTGTTCCTTTAGAAATGGAAGTCATTGCCATTGAAAAAGATACTCCAAAGTTATAATTATATCGTTAAATATACTTTCAACTATTTACTGTTCAATTGCTCATTTTATTAAATAAATTGTACTCATATGATCTTTCTTCAACAATGACGGATAATTTATTGCATCGGTGACTGTAATTTCTATTAAGGGATCCATATCACATACAAGTAATCGAAAGGCTATAGTTATCTCTTATCATTCATCTAAGCTTACATGTAGGATGATAGGTTTAGGCTTCTTGCCCTACGTAATATTATATTACACGTGATAAGGATGTTGCGACTATAGAAGTCACGAGTACTTCTTGGAAGCAAATTTTTCGCATTAATGCTGGTCTCGCACTGTACCATTGGCGAGACTAGCTAGCGAAATTTTATAGATTTTTCACTCAGCTACATTGAAAGAGGTCTTTTTCAAATTTCTGTTATAGCATAGATATCATCTTCAAAAATGGCTCAACGTATTACTTACAGAAGAAGAAATCCATGTATGTTTTAGTTTTTACGATACAATTGAAAAGAAGGAATAACAGATGGTATAAAGTAATGAATCAGTGGAATTGAACATTTGAAGTTCAGGAAGACTTAATATGTGTAATAATAGATTGAGCGGATATCTATTTTCGAGATTATGGAGTGTAACATTGATTAAATGACTAGTTGTATTAAGGAGGATATAGGATAATATCAATAATGTTAATTTTTCATTGGAGAAAACAATAATTCAAGGTTATAATTACGGCATCCAATTTCTGTTATTCAACTTGACTAAATTGAAGAATTTATAATACTAACATAAAACAGACAACACCAAATCTAACAAGGTTAAGGTCGTCAAGACCCCAGGTGGAAAATTAGTTGCCCAACACGTTAAGAAGTTAGCTTCAAGACCAAAGTGTGGTGACTGTGGTGATGCTTTACAAGGTATCTCTACTTTAAGACCAAGAGAATACGCTCAAGTCTCTAAGACTCACAAGACCGTCCAAAGAGCTTACGGTGGTTCCAGATGTGCTAACTGTGTTAAGGAAAGAGTTGTTAGAGCTTTCTTAATTGAAGAACAAAAGATCGTCAAGAGAGTCTTAAAGGAACAACAAGAAAAGGAAAATAAGACCGCTAAGAAGACTGGTAAGAAATAAACTAATATGAAATTTAACAATTATTATATTTAGTCTTTGGTTTGAAGGTATTTGTAAATTTCTTTTTTGTCGTTTTTAATACACATTAACATATTGGATAACTTTCTTTAGCTGTAGAATTATTTTAGACTGCAATTAATTGTTATAATTACACTGTATTAGTGCTAGTTTGGGGTTAGAAAAATCTAACGCCTCTGTGGATCGAAGTTATCCATAGTACGATAAAACCAAAGTTCAAAATACACTAAAAATGTCGTAGTCCAGATTAAAAATTTATAGCATTACATCTAGTACAGAGAATCTCCTATATACCTTACATTAACTTCTCCTCATATTCTTAGATCGTTATTGTAGATTATTCTCTTAGACATAACCACACATTTCTTGCAGTTATCACTCCTTGTTGACTGGGAGCAATGACCCACACACGGATATAAGCTCATTCTCATGAATTATGGTTCCAATCGGTTTGCAATATCATCAAGAAGGGTCAGCCTGAGAGAATATTCCACAACATCAGCCCACCATACTGCAATATTTTTCCGAGAATGTTTCTTTTCACAGAAAAATATGAATCATACAGTCTTGCCCACAGTAATCCTGCGTCTACGGCTAATTGTTCCATGTATGTCCCCCGTTTTTTTGCGTACGTTTCTGATTTTCTACGAAATGGATGCCGCAAAGAGTTTTAAACATCCAATAATATACACGTAATTAGGCATCGTGTACAAATGGCGTAACTTCGGAAATAACGACATCTTAGAATTGTATTTAAGGAAGAATGGCCCACTAAACATGAAGCCGCTTATCAAAATCATTATTATTCAAATACAATGACTGTCAAAAACAATATTTACCAAATTCAAGACTTAACTGATGCTCAAAAGGAGATCATTAAAGCTTCTATTCCAATTTTGGAGCAATCGGGTGAACTCTTGACTTCTAAATTCTACACATACATGTTATCTACCTACCCTGAAGTCAAGCCATTCTTCAACGATTCAAACCAAAAGCTGATGAGACAACCTAAGATCTTGGCTTTTGCATTGTTGAACTACGCTAAGAACATTGATGACTTAACTCCACTTTTAGGATTCGTTAAGCAAGTTGTTACTAAGCACGTTGGTTTACAAGTGAAGCCCCAACACTATCCTATAGTTGGGGAGTCGCTTTTGCATACCATGAAAGTATTATTGGGCGACCTTGCTACCGATGAATTTTTAAAGGCTTGGGAAATCGCCTACGGAAATTTGGCACAAATCTTAATTAATGCCGAAGTGACCGAATACGAGAAGAACGAATGGGATGGATTCAGAGAATTTAAAGTTACACGCATCGAAGACGAATCCCTGGATGTCAAGTCTGTTTACTTTACACCATCAGATGGTGGTAAGATCATGGAACCTAAGAGAGGTCAATATGTTTGTTTCAGATGGAAATTACCGAATGATGATGTGGAAAAGAGTAGAGAATATTCTCTTTCACAATTCCCATCAAATAACGAATACCGTATATCTGTTCGTTACGTCGAAAATGGTGTTATTTCACTGTACGTACACAATAAAGTTAATGTTGACACTAAGCTTTATGTTTCTGCACCAGCCGGTCAATTCTTTTACCGCGAAGGTTCTGATGAAATGTTAGTTTTTGCTGGAGGTATAGGAATTACTCCATTGGTATCCATAATCGAACACGGTTTGGAAAAGGGTCGTAAAGTATTCCTTTTTTTCTCTAACAAGAAGGTTGAAAATAGACCATTTACTAATTGGTTAGCTTATTTAAAGAAGACCTATGGTGATATATTTACTTTAAAGGAATTCTTCTCCGCAGAGTCTGAAGCAAAAGAAGGTGCTTCTCGTAGATTAGAGCTGACTGATTTCGACTACGTCAAGCCGGACGTCAAGTACGACGTTTATTTATTGGGTCCAACAGGATATATGAATGCCGTTACAGAAGAACTCTCCAAGAAAGGAATTAAAAAGGAAGAAATTGCTTCTGAATACTTTGGTCCCCAAGAAGTTTAATTAATATTTATATGATGAATTTATGAGTCCAGGATTATATTTGTATATAGAAAATAATAGAAAATAATACATAATTTTTGAAGTTGCAAAATTGAATGTAAAACCCTGTGCCTGAATGAGGAAAAATGCCAGAGTATGCACTTCGAATTTTTAAGATGAATAAGACGAATAAGATAGAAGACGATTACTCCGAATACTTTCATTAGTGAAATAGAGAGAACTTCAGAATACACCCACACTCATAATTTCTCTTAATTTCTTAAATCCTATTGTTTGATCCATGGTAATTGATTTCAAGAAAAGTTATTTTTAGCGCATTAGGAAATACCCGCTATGAAACCAATGAAGTACATGGTGTTAGTTGATTTAATGATTCAAATTACCAAACTAAGATAGGTTTGAAAAAGCCATGTAGACATTTGGGGTTAGTTTCACAAAAAATGTAAAACTAGAAGTTTATATTACAATCGTTTATTGGTTGAAGTGCAATGAGAAGACTGTTTTATTATTTTGAAATATACATGAGTCCTAATAACATCTCGCTATTTATATAAAGACCATGATTAAAGCTATTTGCTTTGATATTTTTAGAATCACTTGGAGAATATCCCTTTTAAATGGATTCGAAATTAAATATTAATGAACCTAATATTAACATTAATAAGTGACCTGATAAAACATTAGCTGATAAACGTAAAATTGTACGGGATGAGCATCCCGAACTGACATACAATAGTATAGTACTTTACCCTTTGTGATAATCCATAAAAGAAGTAATATATGTTTAACAGATATACGAGTCAACAACACCTCATGAACTTAACTCATAAGGAGTTGGCTCTATAGCAAGTTTGAACCTAATGTTTTCAAGACTTTTGGGGAAAGGACACCTTTTGTATCTTGCGATTTTTTCTTATCTGGGATTATTGTTTTGTCGCAAATATCCCAAACGGATGCAATTCCACATATAAATCATCGATCCAATCCCCCTGATATTTATTGAATAAGTGAACCAAAAACTTCAGTTTTCTTATAAGGTATTAATAAAAATGGAGTCTAGACGATTATCTAACTTAATAGAGAATACATATATACCCCCCAGGAAGTCTTCAAACAAACCACAGGTCCCACCGTATCATCCATGTTTGATAGTCCAAGACTCACAGACCGACGTTAATAAAAGAAAACCATGTGGATGCTCCGATAAATACTGCGTTAGGAATGCACCAGAGTGGATACCCAGAGCCAAAAGATAAAGGTATCGCTTAATTACTAGTTGCTTGAAAGACGGCCTGGTTGTGCTCTAATTTTTATTTCTGTTTCTACACTTCTCTTCTGTTATATATAACAAATACAATTTGAGAAAATTAATAATAAATGTTCATTAAAATCAATAATTCAGTTTATAGTTTATACAAAATAAGGTTAAGGTAACATAATCAAGGGAAATCTAAACTCTAAGGTGTTGAAAACGGGTCGCCAACAACATTAAGTTCTATAGACTTTTTGTCTGCTTCAGGCTGTTCTATATCACGCCTTCTTCTTATAGCATCTAAAGATATTCTATTTTCTTTACCGAAGAGGAATAAAAGATGGAAAGGAACATATGTAGCACATGTGAATAAAACCATCATTGCATCCAATGTCAACACATAAGCTTCGTGTGTTATTAAAAATCCTGACCAACCTTGAGCTAATTCGACAACTCTATAAATGCATCTAATATATATGAAAATACTAGAAAGAAAGATGACAAGTGGAGTGTATGGATATAGTTTCCTACTTCTTACCGATGCAAATTTAGGATTATAATGCTTTTCTAATGAAGCTCTTATTTCCCTACCTCTAGAAGTATTAAAGATAGCGGCAAATAAATTACCGAAAGAAAATTTTACTTCACTATCGGCTGTGAATAAATATCTGATGATAAAATCACAAAATAAGAATAAGAAAAGCGACATGGAGAAAACTTGGAATGCAATACCAGCAACCATAACATGCGTACCAATCTCCGTGTCTGAACTACTATCAAGAGCGGTTGCAGCCATACCACCACCAGCAGCTTGGATGACTAAACTAGTAATATCACAAAAAACGAAAACATAAGTGAACCAAGTCGGCTTTAAAATGGAAAATCTTCTTCCATGATGTACAATAACTTGAGCCATGGCATAGTAAATACCTGCCATTACAAATGCTGGTGCAATAGTTAGGCAAATGATTTGAATAAGAAAGTAGTTTTCATTATCCAATTGTCCGTCAGCAGCTATACCTCTCGCTAAGTAACCTAAAAATTCAAGAAACGATCCAAAGAGAAAACTTAAGCCAAAGTAGATGTATCTAGACCAGATCGTCAAAATAATAAAACCAAGAACAAGAAGACCGAAGGCAACAGCAAAAAACAAATTGGCGCCTTCATTTAAAGCAGTACCATATAAATTCTGAGCCTCTTCAAGGGCTATCAAACTTAAGGTACCATTATATATAGCTTGGGTTGCCATTGCCAACTCGGAAGTATCGGTAGCCGTTGCTATGACTTCTTCCGCCAGAATGATAGACAAAGATGCCTGTGCTCCCCATATATCATGAGCTAGTGAATAAACACTTCCTGCGTCAGTCTCTGTGGCAGCGGCAGCATAGGCTGAACTTAGTGAGATGATCAAGTTTGCACTGTGAGTTGGATTGACCGAACTCAAAACCGCGGAAGTGGGTAACTGGTAAGTTTCCCAATCAATGATAGAATTAATTATGTCAGTCATACCCTATTGATCTATTTCTCTAAACTCCTGAAAGATCCATCGATACATCGTTATATATGAACCTTTTTTTTCTCATCGGAGATAATGTTATTCTTCCTGTTGAAAACTGGTTAGAAACCAAGCACAAGAAAAGGCGCAGTGCAAATTCATGCGCATGTGCTTATGTACTAAACTAGCGAAAACCTCGTAGAAGTACACAATAGAGCTAAACGCATTCCAGTTACTAAGAAAAGATCCATATATTTTTAGATCAAAGAAAACGAAAATTATATGCCTAAGGGACACTAGGTATCGAACAATGTAAGATTCGATTTAATGGAAACTATACATTTAAGACCAGAGGTGGTATTGTAGACTCATAGAGCGGGCTGTGAATATTTAGCATAGATCAAGTCATTGACTTGTTTATTCTGATAAGGCTTCTTCTGATGACAAAAAAAAACTAGTCGGAAGCCTTACGTCAATAATGACATGACTTACGATAAAGAATGAGCCCTATATGACTCTAGAATTTCTCATTCCTCTATACTTTGCCTGAATTATGAGATACGAACTACGGCTATTCACTCTATCTATCAGTTAAATATAGTTTACAAGAAAATACATCGCTATGTCCATTTCCATTCAAAGAGTACAATACAGGCAGAACATTACTTGAACCCAGTTACATGTGGACTACAAACATTCAATACGAAACAACCTTCTAATAGATGAATAGAAGTTGCTAAATATAATTGAAACCATCATTATAAAGATTAGTAACTTATCTAATCATGGCTGAAACTAAGTTAAAATCATATGGGGTTTGTACCGGTTATTCTATGACTTGCTAAAATGATAATTATTGAAGACTAACATTGACTGACCATAGAATATATTATATAAGTCACCTCTAGTATAGGTTTTTAAAATAGATTGTGCCACACTTTTTTATAGCCTCTTTATTATAACTTTATTCATTTACGAGCAAAACTTTATTCTGAATTTGAAATTATGCATAACCTCAATTAGTAAGAACACGCGCTGATGCACCTCAGATCCCGAAATTAAATTCCGATCCGATGAATTTATGGTATCTCCGATCTCGTGGATTTAAAGTATCTCCGACCCCCGCCCAACGATTTGAAGGATTCCAAAAGATTTTTAAGTGAAAGTTGAATTTTAACACGTTTATTGAATCATTCAATGCTAACCCGTAAACTTAAATGGCGAAACTACTTAAGCGTATATATTTCAATGGAGATAATTAAAAAGTGCAGCTAGATAAGAAGTGAAGTATCAATAAGTAAAACGAAGAAAAGATATTATACTACTAGAAGGTGTCCACCGAAATCTTACTGACTAGTATTGTGAAACAGGGTAGTCAGAGTGTTGCATATGTAATTGTGATGTATTGGTCAGTTGTTCATTAGGAATACTTGGCGTCAGGCTTTGTACAGAATCCAACTGTTGGCTTCCAGAGCTGTTCATTATATCATTGGCAAGTCGATCACGCTTCCAGAATCTTAAGAGCAAATCACCATAGTTTTGAAGATCTTCAACGGAAATCATAAGTTTGAAATCCAACAAGAGTAGAAATTGAAGTTCTAAATAATTTAATTCTTCTAAGGGTAATCCTCCGACCTTAGCATATCTAAGATTTTTATAAAAAATATCAGAAAAAAACTTTGAAGAGACCGTAATTCCTGAAATTATAAGTCTATGAATGTTATATGAATCCATAACAAATAATTGTTCACCTGATTCTTCTTCACTTTCCCTCTTTTTTATATTATTTGCTTTCTTTGCTATCCTATCAAAATATACTAGTAAAGAAAGAAAAACTTCGTTCGTAACGGGGCAATACTTCAAAACCCTAGCTAAATATGCATGCAATGAGATACCCGGAACATTGGTTCCATGAAATGCAAGAACATTGGCTAAATACTTGTTCTTCATTTCGTCCTCCTCATCATCTGATAACTGAATGTTATCAAAATTGATGTCTTCATTATAAGCATTGCCAGATCCCTTATTTTGCTCCTTTAGCTTTTGCAATTTTCTTAATTTCTTTTCTTCTTTTGACTTTTGCCTTTGGCTTATCGTATGATCAAAATGGTTCGGATGTAATTTATCATTTGCTTCTATAATTTTGGTCAAAAGACAAGAGAGCATTAATATCAAATCATTAACAGGGAAATCAACTATATTTAAATGCTCTTCATAATTAGCATCGTTACCACTTGCATTTTTGTTGCATAAATTATCAAAGAACTCTTTATATGACATATAATGATCAGGATTTGAACTTGAAAATGATTGAGGAAAATTCATATTGTACATCGTTCTACTATTATACGATGGATTAGGAAGTTGATTAGGGAAATTCTGACTCCCTGTTGATCCACTTATTGATTGAATACGAGGTTGTGGAACATACGAACTTTGATAACTATAACTTCCTCCTGTGGGTAAAGATTGAGGGATTCTTTGTTGTTGTTGTTGTTGTTGTTGGGGTAATGGTAGCTGTTGACTATTCATGGGCATTGGTTGGAATTGGCTAGAATTAAATGTATTGCCAAAGGAGTTCTGTGGATGGACAGTTTTAGCAGTAACATTAGCTGTCGGTATTGAATGGGATAAGGTACCAGATGGTCTGAAGTTATTACTACTTTGAAAAGTTGGAGTAAAGGATTGATTTGAAGAATAAGAAGTACTGATCACGGTTGGTGTATTATGACTAGAAGGGATATAATTCAAAGAATTATTTGCAGGAGTAAGCTGATTGTTTATAGAATCCTTGTAAGAATCTTGCACTGAAAATGAATTCATAGGTATAGTATTTGTTTGGCTATTGTTATAATAATCACTTGCTGTAGGATTGGATATCGACTTATGTTCTTGAAACAGTGTAGAAGAATTCATGTTGTTATAGCTTGGAGGATCCGCTGGTAAATTATTGCTTTGCTCTTCTTGTTGTTGTTGCTGTTGCGATGCTTGAAGCATCAGAGATGAAGAAGACAACAAATTCTTGGTCAAATTAGACATTTTAGATTGCTTATAATTTGGATTGTGTAACCCTTCATCATTAGTCTTGCCTACATTAGATGTAGCCGTTTCAACATCAGCCAAGGAAGACTGGGAATTATTGAATTGAGAACTCATTAACTTTTGTAAATGATACTGTTGCTGTCTTAATGATGTCTGTATATCTTATAATAATATATATCCCTGGTAAAAAAATATGTTCAACTCTGGTGATGTTAGTAATTAATTACTTAGATTATGGTCTCAGCCATTCCAAATACATACATAATATAATACTAATTATGGTCTATTGTGTTATCAAAATAATCAATTTTCCAACATTAATTGTTAATATAAACTTATATAGTCCAATTTAGATGAAAGGGAATGTAAGGTGTAAATGTTGGTGGTAAATACTGTGCTCTTGGGGAACTTCTCGAAATCCGAGTTGTTCAAAATTAAAAATTCCCTTCTTTCTCCGATTACACAAAAATTTGAAGCTTTAAACCACTATTTTTCAGATAGAATTATAAAGCATTTAAGAACAAGATTACTTTAATATGTCTACAGCTTCGAAGGTGACATTTGGATTTACTTGTCTTTTTGCAGCTTCTTCTTTTGTTTTTATAAACTATTCCCAAAGAGTAGAGAGAGAACAATTAAGACAGGGCCCTATTAAAGATGCCCAAAGAATACAAGAAAAAAAGCAAAGTGAAATGTCTAAGAAACAATTAAACAACGATTTAGAGCATAGGGATCAAAAATTATTGAAAGAGAAATATGAAAAGCTACAGCCTTTAAATAGTGAGATTATCAGAGGTGACGAAGAATGAATGAAACGGTTCCACTATATCTGAAATATGTTCTTAACCTTAGGATGTGATTTAAATTGATGGCAAAAATGATTACTTGTAAATAGATATAATAAAACCATATAATAATTAAGTTAATAGCACAATACAAATAATTTAAAAATCAAAAAAAATCTTCTACATTTACAAAACATGTAAGTGTTCTTGGAGACACCAGTGGTATGATCCTTTAGAAAAGAATATCCGAGCAGATGTACTATGATGCACTCTTTCTTGTTCTCTGACCGCAACTACTAATTGAAGAATAAATCCTCCATTATAATAGATTTTACATCTTGCCCCAAGTGACTTACCAATACGGTTCGTCGAGAATGGGGATATTTGATCTTGTAGACAATTAAATCTTTAAGAAACAATCTGACCAGGTCAAGACACTATAATAACTGGTTGCTGGTCATTCAATAATATAATTACTAAATTATAAAAAATTTGCTGGATTGAGGTTTAAATAGTTTATGTTTTAGGCTAGTACACTACTAAAATTTTTGGTTTGATAATCCTCATTGATCAGATCTAATTGATATATTATTACTTAAACCTATTGCTAGCAATTTATTTGTTAAATATACTTAAGTTAATCTCATAATTATGAATACTTAAATGGTTGAATTGAAAATCTATAATGAGAAATGGAAAGATTAAATAGAGGAATTTTTATACCATTTTATAATCATATGAAATTAGTCTTCCATTTTCCCAATAATACTCTCCTCTTCAAAATAGTCCTCATGTGTTTCTTTAATGGAGCCTTCATTTATAGGAGAATTGGTTTTTTTAGGAGAATTGGATGTAGAATACGACGAGGGTTCTAAGTGACTGTTTTTAAACGATGATGGTGGGGACTTTAAACCTTCGTATGCATTTTGGTTATTTGCAGAAATAGAATTTGCTCTTTTAAATTTTCCATCAACGGGGTTATCGAGGTATCCACCACTCATAGGGGATGCACCCTTAAAACTATTAGAAACTTCTGATGTAGGAGGATATTGCGAGATTGAATGGGATCTATTATAGTTGATAGTAACAGGATTATTAAAAGTTTCATAAGTGTCACTCGATAATCCACCTTTAAACGAAGATTTGAAAGTTGGCTTTTCTTTGTCTGAATCTGAGCTAACACCGGGAGAAGGAATTTTTGAAGGATTTGATTCTAACGTAGGAATAGGTGAGAATGGTGTTGGATATTTTGGATCTTCATCTTCCTGAAAAACTGAGTTTCTTCTGGAAACTGAGTTTTCGTTCATTCCTACTAAAATACTAGCAGCCTCCAATAATTGTACTTGTTGATGTTTTGATATCAATAACTTTTTGGTTACATTCCACTCAGGAGTATGTTCCCAAAGATGCTTTGCTAACGACGAAATGTGCTTATATCCTTTACCACAAGCTTCACACTTGAGTTCTTCCTTAAGTCTTCCTGTTTCTCCTTCACTTATTCTTCTTACTACAAATTCTCTGGATAAGGTCGGAACTGATGATGAAACAGGGCCACCTGTATGAGCATTATTATGATATCCACCATAAGATGAATTTAACGCAACTTGTTGTTGATGCGGGTGCTGATGTTTGCTCAATATTGTATATGGTGACGTTGACGAATTACGCCTATTATAATTATAATGTGAATGTGTGCTAGCGGTCATCTTAAAAATATTTACTCTTTAAGCACTTCAGATTTCCTTTATACTATTTTTCTATCTTATTTGTGCTCTTTATACATGTAGAAATTCGGAAATTTTGGTGTATAATCCAACCTCCTTAGTTTATTCGATTGTTTTTATTCCTATAATTTGATATCTCCTGCTTTATTACTTCTCGTAACTTTGACTTAACAATACTAATATATGAGAACTTCAATCTTAAAATCAACTTGTCTCCAAACTTATGCAAAAGTTAGAATATAAGCCAAAAAAAAAATTTTTTGAACGCTCTATTTTTTTTTTTTTGCACTCAACACGTGAAATCTCCACGAATTTAACAGCCATCATAGTACTATAATGTTGATTAGATATTCTAACACACATGGACTATGTTTGGTTTTACTACAAGCGTTATTCATTATACATTATCCTAGTTATTATCTTAAGCTATTCTGATTTTTTATTTTAATGTTCTCTTGATTTTAACGTAATCTGTCGTCTTTTGATAATTTTTTATGAATTGTAAATATTTTTACAAAAATATAACCATAAACCCAATCTAAACCAAGAGTATTATCATATTAGAATTAGTATATTCTTCATATCTAAGTATGTTAGAAGAAAATATACACTATGTATTGAATGTGTTACATTATATGCAGAACGAATATTTCCTCAGGATGCAAAATTTGAGCTCTATTTTGAGCTAGCAGGGATAAATGTGTAATTAGAAAGATTCTGCATCCATAGAAATTGAATCTTCAACATTGGATTGAAAGCCTTCTTCTGTAGAATATAATATTGCTTGGATTTTTGTTGTGAAATCGAATACTGTCAAATCATTAACTTCATCAGACTTATTTTCATGTAAATCTTTGACATTTTGTGCCAAGATTTCAATCTCTCGTAACTTATTGAAATAAAAGTTCCTCTCTGTTTCTAGGCTTTCGACTGAAATCTTATATTCTTGTAACTCTTCATTAGCATTGTTGAGTTCTTGCATTGCATCATTTAACTCCTTCTGTACTTGGTTAGCTTTCGCGTTTGACATTTGTGGTGTATTTGGAGGAATAGATGACCTACTAGTAGATGAAACTCTTCTAGAGGTAGATGAATTCGAACCCGATACAGTTGTACGACGCGATGTTGAAGATGACCCACTTGAATTCCTTGAGCTGATCGACCTATTTACAGTTGTATTTACGCCCACCCCAGATGTTTTTCTTCTAGACTTAGCATCATAAGTATCATTGCCCTTATTATCTACCCAAAATCTTTTAAACCATTGTAATAAGTCCAAGTTATCCTGAAGCCTGCACTTTATAAGCTTTTCGACATCAATTACTTTAGTTATGCCATGCTTGGTAAATGAAGCTTGGAGAATCTTCAAGTTGTGTCTATAATCATATTCAGTGCTTGTATTGAACTTTACCTTCGCCATAGGAATACCACCTACGATGCAATCCATTAATTGACAAAATGCTGCTCCAGTACCACATTGTTCCACCTTCGTATACTCCAAATCCAAAGTTACATTAAGCCACTGCAACAACTCAGTTCTCGATTCCCCAATGATCATAATATTATATGTTTTTCTTGCTAGGGTGCCTCTGATTTTGTTTAATTACGACCTATGATAATGTAAGAGGTTTTCTGAAGCGTAAACAAAAGAATTATCCAAGACACGACCTATGTCTTTAACTGTTCTAATAGATTAGCTACACATTTACTTCTAATTAAACTTGTATGAATTTTGGATACACCTAAAGAATCCGATTTTTTATAGTATTTAAAGTTACTGATATTAATTTAATATTTACTAAGTCGTTATATATTAACTTTAACGGTTGAAGATCATTGTAGATCAATATGTATCTACATTTGAGAAAAACAAGTTACCCGGATTTCTTTCGTCACTCCATTATTGAAAAAAATTTTTCGAAAGTAAACGGCCCTGATGACACTACATAAAGTGATATTATCATAGTAAAAATGGTAAGTAGTTGGGTAAATGCAAAGAAATACTGAATTAATGAGTAGTATCCCTATTCTTGTTGACGTTGTAATGTTTTGAAATTTATGAAGTAATACTAACATTACTAGGATACTAAAACTCCAGTTACATTAGCTAAAGTTATCAAAGTCTTAGGTAGAACCGGTTCTAGAGGTGGTGTCACCCAAGTTAGAGTTGAATTTTTGGAAGACTCTTCAAGAACCATCGTCAGAAACGTCAAGGGTCCAGTCAGAGAAAATGACATCTTATGCTTAATGGAATCCGAAAGAGAAGCTAGAAGATTACGTTAAACATCTTAAATAAATAGAAGTAAGTCATAAAATTATTTCGATTTTTCTATTTTGTAATTTTAGTAGGAAATATAAAAAATTTTGAATTCATTGTCTGTAGACATTTCATCGTTATATACTATTTTGGATTATGCAATTATCAAAAAAACATAAGGAAGACACAAGTAAGATTGAACTCAGCTATTCAGAGAATATAACATCCACCATAGACTTTATTGGTCTTACGTTTTGTGAATTCAGCTGTGGACTTTTAGCGAGATTGTCCGTCGAATCCTTTAATCCCTCCTGAGGTTTTATTATCTCATTAACTTTATCATTAACTTGACTCAAAAATTTTTGTTTGACATCCGTGATTTCATCAAGGCTCTGTATATTTAAGACTTCATCCTTTGGCGAAGTGATC
This sequence comes from Schwanniomyces capriottii, assembly GCA_032927745.1. Classification (NCBI taxonomy): domain Eukaryota; kingdom Fungi; phylum Ascomycota; class Pichiomycetes; order Serinales; family Debaryomycetaceae; genus Schwanniomyces; species Schwanniomyces capriottii. The sequence continues at coordinate 838,636 of JAVSEF010000004.1, forward strand.
TCAGGAGAAACAGATTGTGAGCATAATTTTTTCACTTGCTTATTAACATTATGTGTAACCTGTTGTTTAACACCATATAAATCATCTTCAGAAGCCGTGTCAGCAGAGGAATCATGCCCTTGATGTGTATGACCAATCTCATCTACTTTTGCAATGAACTGCTTCGTTACTTCTTCACCAACATCTTGAATTGCTTTAATATTTGAAATCGATCTTCGGTTTAGTAATGTTTCTGTCGTAGATCTAGATTGCTTTACATCATTACTACTATTAACGTCTTCTTTTGAAGAATCCACTTCAACTATAGTTTCATTTTCGATCATTTTGGATTTATGAACCAACTCTTCTTTGGCATCTTCATTATTAATATGGATTCCTGGTTTTATACCATTAGGTCTTCTCAATGACTCCAGGCCATCTACTTCATAAAAGGTATCGTGCTTCCATATGTTGTATTGTACTATGCTTTCATATGCCACTTTATCGTGGCGGAATAGATTTGCCAGGTCAATATTAAGTGGCGAATCTGGTTCCGGATTATCTATCAATAACAATATAGCAACAACTGTATGTTCTAAATTCCATGCTGGTGACCAGCTATCAGCCTTTAGTATATCTAAACAAATTTCACCAGTTTGAAAATTTACATTTGGATGATTAATTGGGGTCTTTTTGCTAAATCTGATATTTGGTGGAACCCTGGGATATTCTCTATCTATTGCAATATCCAAATTCCACTGTCCGTTGTAGTAGTATATAGAATCTTCTTTGGAAGGTTTAGCTATTACTGCACCCCACTCAAGTATATTATTGGATGAGTCTACGGGTGCTAAGAAGATTATCTGATTATTAACCGAACTAGCTGGCTTTTTCAATAACAGATTATACTCCTTAAACAACCTCTTTTCTGCCATCGTAAGACAAATTACTATCTAAGACAAAAGTTCAACTGATTAAATCTATAGAAGATAAAGAGATTACATTATGCGCACAATAATTAGGTCATCATTTTCGGTAAATCTATACCCTCGGTATTTCTGTTTGTCTTCGGGCAAACAATATTCTCATTTTCTAAGTACGCCACCTTCAACTTCATACACTGTAACTGCAATATTCCTACATATGTAATATTCCTACGTCTGCAATCTGCAATATTCACACACTTGAAATATTTACAAACTAAATAAATTAATGTATTCACGCTTCTAATACATTTTATTAAAGCTTCTCGCTAGCACCCATAGTGCTTGTGGCGACACCAAACAATAAGACACGCTATTGGAACATTCTGAGTTTGTAGCTAATTAGCTGTAGCAAATTGCTACGGAATAAACAAATATATTGGCCCCTCGAAGACATAATAGTGTCACCGGCGTTTGTCTGTGTATCTGACTTGCTGGAGAGCGAACTTGCAACATGCAAATAGATTTTACCCGAACGAATAATCTTCTGAAGAAGCGGTGGCCCGAGACATTATTACCAACCGAAATGTCGCATGTCGCAATTACATTTATGATGAGTTTGATTCGACCATGAACGAGCTTCGCACAAACCCAAATTGGAACCATTAGTGAAAAAAAAGGACCAACCTGCATATAATTGGCCGGTATTGGGCCTACAGGAATTTGACTCATGGTTGAATTTATTTATAACAATTTTAATTATTAGAACATAGAACTACTACAATAACAATGAGCTTTCTTTCTAGATCGACCTCTAAAAGGTGTTCACAAATCATAAGTGGTTCAAGATACAGAGCTTTCTGTAACACCACTGTGAAAAATGAGAAAAAATTAAATAAGTACTCTAGTATCGTCACTGAAGATGAATCTCAAGGTGCTTCTCAAGCTATGTTCTATGCCACTGGTTTCAAAGAAGAAGACTTCAGCAAGGCCCAAGTTGGTGTTGGTTCTGTCTGGTGGTCAGGAAACCCATGTAACATGCATTTGATGGACATGAATCACAAATGTTCTGCATCTGTTGAAAAGGCTGGTTTAAAGGCTATGCAATTCAACACCATTGGTGTTTCTGATGGTATTACCAACGGTACTGACGGTATGAGATATTCATTGCAATCTCGTGAAATTATTGCTGACTCTTTTGAAACTTTGGTCATGGCTCAAATGTACGACGGTAACATCGCTATCCCATCTTGTGATAAGAATATGCCAGGTACTTTGATGGCTATGGGTAGACACAACAGACCATCTATTATGGTTTACGGTGGTACCATTATGCCAGGTTCTCCAACTTGTGGATCAGCTAAGATTCCAGAAAAAATTGATATTATTTCTGCTTTCCAATCTTATGGTCAATACTTGTCTAACCAAATTACCAATGAAGAAAGAAAGGATATTGTCCAACATGCTTGTCCTGGTCCTGGTGCTTGTGGAGGTATGTATACTGCTAATACCATGGCCTCTGCCGCTGAAGTTTTAGGTATGTCCTTACCATTCTCTTCTTCTTCTCCAGCTATTTCCAAGGAAAAGGCAGCAGAATGTGATAACATTGGTCAGGCTATTAAGAATCTTTTAGTTTTGGACTTGAAACCAAGGGAAATTATGACTAGAAAGGCATTTGAAAACGCTATTACTTACATCATTGCAACTGGTGGATCTACAAACGCTGTTTTACATTTGATCGCTATTGCACAATCCGTTGGTGTTGAATTAACCATTGATGATTTCCAAAGAATTTCTGATAACACTCCACTTTTGGCTGATTTCAGACCTTCAGGAAAGTATGTCATGGCTGATTTACAAGCCGTTGGTGGTACCCCAGCTGTCATGAAATACTTATTGAAGGAAGGTTTAATTGATGGTAGCTTATACACTGTTACCGGTAAGACAATCAAAGAAAACTTGGAAAATGTCAAGGGCTTAAAGGAAGGTCAAGATATTATTATGCCAATTTCCAACCCATTAAAGCCAAGTGGTCATTTACAAATTTTGAAGGGTTCTTTAGCTCCAGGTGGTGCTGTTGGTAAGATTACTGGTAAGGAAGGTACTTACTTCAAGGGATCTGCTAGAGTTTTTGATGACGAGGGTGCCTTTATTACTGCCTTAGAAAATGGTGAAATTAAGAAGGGCGAAAAGACCGTCTGTATTATTAGATACGAAGGTCCAAAGGGTGGTCCAGGTATGCCAGAGATGTTGAAACCATCTTCCGCATTAATGGGTTATGGTTTAGGTAAGGATGTTGCTTTATTGACCGATGGTAGATTCTCTGGTGGTTCTCACGGTTTCTTAATTGGTCACATCGTTCCAGAAGCTGCCGTTGGTGGTCCAATTGCATTAGTCGAAGATGGCGACATAGTTGTTATCGATGCCGAAAACAACAAGATCGATGTTTTAGTCTCTGAAGAGACTTTGGCTGAAAGAAAGAAGTTGTGGACTCCTCCAAAGCCAAGATACACTAGAGGTACTTTAGCCAAATATGCCAAATTAGTCAGCGATGCCTCCAGTGGCTGTGTTACTGATAGTGATTAAGTGCTAAACATAATTCTTTGAATATTATTCTGATGTATGGTCGAATTGAACGGCCCACTAATATCAAAATATCATTTACTTCATGTTGTTATTTAAAGAACCGACGGATCTAGGATCCAATTGAATTTTTATTCTGTAATTACTTTTAACTATGCATTAATATATATATGATGTCCTAAGGAAAGGATTAATACCAATATGATAAAACCTGTAGTCTATCCTAGTAAGTCTCTCAAATAATCAAGCATAAATGCTTGGTCATTTTCTAAACCTGGATAAAGAAAAGATTCATGAATATCAAAAAAAGGTATATGTAATTCTTTTAATATTTTCTTTGATTCTGTGATTAGATTAGCTGACCTTAACAATATTTCCTGATCTATTCTTAATAAATCTTTATCTAATTTATCTTTTATTCTAGATTTCTTGTTCTGAACTATGTATGAGTTAATTTTAGCTAGTTTGCTTATACTACTTTCCAGTTTAGTGTTGCTTATTTCTTCACTTGCCTTTAGTATTGACGATTTACGTTTACTTTCAAAATCTTCCTGAAATTTATAATGTTTTTGGATCAAAGATTTAAGTCTCTTTGACTTTAAATCATCTGAAATAACTTTTTTTATCACATATTCCTTTGCATGAAACTGTTTCGTAATAAATTTAGGGTTAAGCAGATCATTTACTGATTCTCTACTTTGATCTTCTTCAGTACCTTTATTCTTAAACTGATTTGTCAAAAATGAATCTAGATTTGAATTTTCGCCCTCAATTGATTCATTTAATAAGGTATTAAGTTTATGAATATAGTAATCTCTTTTATTAAGAATTTCCAAATATTTTTCTCTACGGTTTTCTTTAATTGATTTTATAATCTTGCTCTCATTCTCTACTGTCAATCTGAAGTATTTTTTACTTGTATTGGCTTTTATTATTTGATGAATAGATGAACGAATGGCATAGTCTTCTTTCAGTTCAGACATTGCATAGCAGACTTATGATAGCAGACTTATGGTACTGTTTAAGAATATATTTTTTAGTGCGATTAATAGATATATATTTTATTTCCGATCTAAGACGAAGTGTTATATACATTAATTACTTGAGTCTAACAGTGTAATCATCACCACTTTGAGTAACATATCTGACCCATGGATATGATTGATACTGTAACTTTGGTTCATTAATTCTTAAATATCTAACTTGTATTCCACTTGTAGTGAAATATGGAATTGAGAAATTCACTTTTATTGGCTTTTTAGAAATGATGTCCTCTGTGTCTACTACAGCAGGTAATCCCAATTCACCTCTCATATGAAATTGTTTACCTCCAGGGAATGTCTTCAATTTCCAAATTAAACATGATTTTTCGGGAACCCATTTTACTGAACCATACTCAGGAGTAAATTTAGGAGTATCTGCATCATCTGGTAATGGAATAATAATTTCCACATTATTGGCAGTGGATTTCTTTTTGATTTGTGCTCTTGCAGAACATAATATTTCAATTCTTGAATGCTTATGAACTTTGATCTTACAGTTTACCAATATTAATGGCTTCATCAAAAATTGAGCTGAAGAAAGTCTGTAAGACATTAAAGTAAACTCACCATCTGGAGGTATAAAAGTAATAATCCTCTCATTTTCAAATTTCGATAAACGAACACATTGATGGAACTTTATATCTTCCATTTCAATACCTCTAGCATTAGAATTTCCTTCCTCATCTCCCGACGAAAAAATACCTTTATCATTGATTCCTAGTCTTAAATCTGGCATTCCACTTAAGTGTGACTTAATTTTTATTTCTCCCAATATTTCACTATTCAACACTTGTCCATTAGCATTTATAAGCATATTAATAGACTCAACAATGTCCAAAAAGGCTTCATTTTTCTTGTAAGTAATACCATCCTTTCTCCAACTTACTGCATTTGTGACAGCGTTAGGTGGTTGTACAAGCCTATTTGTCGATTTTCTTATCAATTTGTAGTAATCTTGCGTTATGTACTCCTTCAAGATCTTGGTATCTGTAGTTTGTGGAACACCAAAGTCCATCATTTCATCCAACAATTCATAAATGATGACAAAATTGTCCCTGATAGATTCTTCTTCAAGACTTTTGAAATACTGAGTAAGGACTTCCACCAACTTCGATAAGAACACAATTATGGCCATTATATTCTCATTCTTTCTAGTTAATGCACACAAGTACAAGTTATTGTGTGTTATATATGCGTAGTTAATTCCCTGGCTCGTTATGAAGGGCTTGTAGTTTGCTTCATCCTCGTTTTCTTGCTCAAGCAATAGCAATGGGAATTTTTCAATTGCACTGGTCGGAATATCACCTTTGTAATCCCTGGAAAGCAAGGTCTTGCCTTTTATGTCTAAGAAATGAATTTGTGAAGCCATCTACACGAATTTGTTCTAATACATCAATCAATTATGTACGTTATAACGTCAAGTGGCCAACTATGGTCAAATGTTACAGCTTGGATCTGAGGTAAAGATCAATATTACCCGGACAGAAATAATATGTCTGCATATAATCAAGACACACACCTCCTACATATAAGTTAGTTAATGTGGGTTTGTTTTTTTTGTTTCTAATTTGTTTATGTGATCTGTGTTTGTTCCAAGGAATAAAAAAAAATTGTTGGGAGTGTATATTATCCGAACACGCTTACTTAAGCCAAGAATAAAGTAAATGCTTGGGTGTATTGAAAACACAATCACAACACGAGTAATGGGTGCACCTACTGGAATACCTTAATAGGACACGTAGAATCGATCCAAGCTTGGTTTTATTGCCCGGGGAAGTTGTGTTTGAGAATTAAATTAAAATTGTAGTTCATGAGATAATTGCCGCAACTGTTCCAGAGACCTACTCCACAACATTGCGCCCCAATAGACTGTCAAAAACACACGACGATAAGCTCGTTAGTGGAACTTATGATGAACCACATGAAGTAAAAAGAGCTAGGAGGAGCTGTATATGTAGGGAATAAAAGTGCTAAGAGTAACGAGGTTCCAAGTTGCTTGGAGGCGTGAGAGTGTAGGCTAATTGTGCGGTGCATGGTGCTGTCGAAGAACGAACCCTCTTTTGATGTACAATCTAAGAAATATATTGTAAAGAAATTAAGTATAAGGCGATGAGTGTATAATTCTTGGTTGCTTTGCCCCCCCCATAATTGCCGAGCCAATTGATAATGTGATGCGTAGCGATGCTTTATTGATATTTCATAAATAAACAAGAAATTGGCGATCATGAGCGTTGATTTATTGGTTCTGTAATTCACCACCCTATTTAATACCGTTTATTCCACAAACAAAATACATATTTATTATTACTCTTATTTGTTCTATTCATTCGTTCACTAGAAATGATTAACTACGCTCTTTATATATTTAGTCTTATATCGTGTGTGGTAGCTATTGACACCATTACCACCAAGGGTAATGCATTCTTTACTGAATCCGGCGATAGATTCTACATTAGAGGTGTTGACTACCAACCAGGTGGATCCTCCAATTTATTTGACCCATTATCTGACCCAACCACCTGTGAAAGAGACATCAAGTACTTCTCAGACTTAAATATCAACACGATCAGAATTTACTCCATCGACAACACCGCTGACCATGATGAATGCATGCAAAAATTGGCTGATGCAGGAATCTATGTTATCTTGGATGTAAATATCCCAGATGCTTCCATCTCCAGAGCTGACCCACTTTGTTCTTACAATACCATGTATTTGGAAGAAGTCTTTGCAACCGTTGAGAATATGGCCCAATATGATAATACCTTAGGATTTTTTGCCGCAAATGAAGTTATCAACGACGAAGATACCACATTTGCTGCACCTTATGTTAAGGCAGTTGTTAGAGATATCAAAACATTCCTTAAAAATAACGGTTTGAGAACTATTCCAGTCGGTTACTCTGCAGCTGATATCGAGGAGAATAGAGTCGACACTGCTCACTATTTTAACTGTGGAGACGACGAGTCTGCTAGAGTTGACATGTTCGGCTTTAATGATTATTCTTGGTGTGGTAAATCTTCATACACCACATCTGGGTATAACCAAAAAGTTAAAGCTTTTTCCAATTATTCCGTTCCATTATTCTTCTCAGAATATGGTTGTAACAAGATCACCCCAAGACCTTTCACTGAAGTAGAATCTATCTATTCTACTGATATGACTAGTGTATTCTCTGGTGGATTAGTTTATGAATACTCTAAAGAAGAATCCAATTACGGGCTAGTTGAAATCTCCTCAGATAATACTACTGTAAAAACTACGGATGATTTCGACAACTTGAAGTCTGAATTTGAAAAGACAAAAAATCCAAGTGGTAATGGAGGATACCAAAGCGATTTAGACCATTCTAATTGTCCTGCCATGTCTTCTAGTTGGAATGCCACAAGCACTATTCCTGATACCCCTAAGGGAGCCTTAAAGTTCTTAAGAGGTGACACTAAACCTGAAGGTAACGGATTCGATGCTTCCACACAATGGGCATGTGTTGCAGCTGGCAATGATGAGGATGATTCGGATTCTCCTTCATCTGGTAGATCAAGCAATACACGTTCTAGTTCTAGTTCAAGCTCTCGTGCTTCCAGTTCTGATTCAAGTTCTTCTACCAGAAGTTCTGAAGCTAACGGTTCATTTCACACATCGTCTATTCTTAACTATTTAACTTCTTTTGCCGTAATATGCGGACTTTCTTTGTTTTAGTTTCTACAATTGATAATAAATACTGAGATTGATCATTTATTTTAATTTTAGACATCAATATATGTTTAGAAGTTAGGCACGTTGTTTAATACCATACATCATTTCTTCCTTGTTAATTAAGTGACCAATACTTTCAATTTCCTCTAATAATTTATCAACATCATAGCACCAATCATTTAACATTTCATTAATATTCTCTCCACGTCCACCTTTATTTAATCTATCAAACTTAATTATACCTTGAGGTCTATTAATCTTAGCTGATATCATGCCTTTATTGACTAATTCGCTAACATAAGACTCAGCCTCAGATTCTGGTAATTGTAATAAAAACGCCAATCTCTCTAATTTGATGAATTGGTAATACAAGTTTATAATTCTTAAATTATGCTCGATAATTCTTTTCTGAAGATTCTTATAATTAAGCTCCTTCTTGAAAATTTCAGATTTATCAAAATAATCAATCTTGTATAAAGATTCAATGTTGGACCAGTGTATCAACTCATTAGTAGTGAAAATCTCCAATAAATCATAAATTTTAGTATCAACATTCTTAGAGAACACGTTTTTGTTTTTGATGTTATGGATTAAATCATTTTGATAGTTATCATAAGGTGATAAGATTATATAATAAATTATTGAAACCAATAAATTATTAAATTCTTTTGATTCCTTAATGAGCGGAATCTCCATTAATAACAATGCATTTTTAACGATTGAAATATAATCGTTTCCAAAAGTATTAATTTCAATCAAATATTTTAAGTAAATTGACTTTAATAAGTCAGCTTCTTCAAAATTCTTCAAAGATTTAAGCAAGATTTTACGACTTAAAATCTTAGCTTGAGGGTAATCACCTTTTCTTAAAGTTAATTTAATTTGCTCAAGAATATATTCAATTTTTGTGCTGAATTTCATTAATGAGTATGTTTCCACTTGTAAATCACATAATATTTCAACAGCTTTGTCTAAGTTATTAAATTTATTCAAGTAAATTTCCGATAATGTCTTGGAAACAATTGCCCTTTCTACTTCGACAAAAATCTTTTTATCAGTAACCGTTCTGATTGTATCAATGATCTTGATCTTAAAATTCAATTCGCTCTCAACATTTTCATTTAATTCACCTAACTGATCAATAACAGTTTGAATTAAAGTTTGAATGGATGATTTCAATTGGCCATGTTTTTTAGAAAGCAAGACAATCAATTCACTTAAATAAGTCCAATCTTTGTTCTTTGTTAATGTCTCTACGATTTTAACTAATACCCTTTTGGAGGAAGATAAGTCAGATGATTGTCTAGTCTGCTTTTCTAAAACCAAGTACTTATCAATAGCAGTTTTATAGTCACTTAAATGTTCGATTATTGGAAACTGTTCATCTAATGTAGCAGAAAAATCCTTTTCAGCCTTTAATGGGTCTTCTCTAGACATTGTAATATTTTTATGTTGTTAGTTTAGGGATTGAACTTGGTATTCTCGTTTTATGGTGGCAAGTTCTTTCAAATTCAATTAAGTAGTGCATACACCAAATTAATCTGAGATAAATTTGGGTTGTAACATAGTTAAGACCAATTACATTTACTTGACAAATGATATTTGTAATAACGTATTTATAAAATATTAAAGCGTTTTAGTTTATATTTTGATATATTTTAGTTTTGAAGTTAAAGGCGTTAAAATCTCCAAGCAGGATATATGAAAGAAGTGAAATGCTCGAATTATTATTTTCCATGTTAGGAAACGAATGTGGTTACACATAATCATGCTAAGTTAATGGGGGGATGTTTCAGAATATGTTTCAGAATATGTTTGAGAACTTAACACACCAAAACCTTTCTATTTAGCTAGCAGACTATAAATAAGGCAGGATTCTCTATGCATTTACTCTGAGAAGGTGAGAGTAAACTTAACTAGAATATATATGTATAATATATAATATAACACACACTCTGTTAGGAAACTTACGGACCTTTTAGTTAAATTTAGTCCTTAATTCCTACTTAGATAAACTCCCGGAGTTTATTTATCCAGAAAGAAAAAATATATATTTACATATAATGTAATATATTTATATATAATGTTATATAATGTAGATATAACAGGAAAACTAATCTCTCAAATGAGAGATGTCCTTCAATTTGCTCATCAACTTATCGCGAATATCATCATATTAGATCTATAAAAACTTCTACTGATATGAGTTAATACAACTCTCACTTAATCGAACATCCGTTGTGATGGACAGTTTCAAACTCGTAGTGCATACACATTCGTGCGCTATAGCCTATATTAGATTACATTATATTGGATAGTACTTAGTTAAATACTAATTCGGGTACAATGTTTATTGTAATTCTCTCAGAGTAAAATTACTCCTAAAATACATACTAAAAACTACCCTATTTATAGAAAAACTTGGTGACAATATTATAGAAAAATTTTACCTTGATGCCGTGCAATTAGCGATGAGCTACCAAGATCTTTCCATGCTATTGGATTATATTTTCATATGTTCTATTATTCATCTAATAGCCTCAAGCTGGTGCTAAGTGTCCGAAAAATGAATTTTCATCATCGTCCAGATGATTATTTTGCATCAATTCAATATTCGATATTAACATTTGTGTCTCGCACTATCTTTTATTTTAAGCTAGAACACCAACACATTATACGCTCATCGGTCAAAAGTCTCAACGTTCACCTTTAGTATACTAATAGCTAACTTCTGGATTGCTTTTAGAAACCATATCATATTTCCAAGATTCGAGATAAGCAATAGAAATGGTAAATCGAAAAATGCTGTTGTGATGAATAATTGTATGTTTTTTCAGATTTCCAGATTATATAGTTTATCACTATCACAATACTCAGTATCATAATGTTAATTAAAAGCCTCCTATATTGTAATTATCTAAAGAAATCTGTAGAATATTCCAAGGGCTTATCATAGGGGTTAATTACTAATCCCACCATTTATAGTAAGCCATTTAGTGCGCAACTGTGCCTTTCTTTGGTGGCAAAATGTTACCGATTATTCCCATTTCTCATCAACTAATATATAAGGGCCAGTTTTCTTTCTTTGTTTTTTGGAAACTTTTTATAATGTAATTATTTAATATCTCTAATTTATTAAAAAAAAAATAAAACTTTGACTATGACTTCAACTACCGTCTTTGTCTCAGGTGCAACAGGATTCATCGCACAACACGTTATAAAGCAATTGATAAATAAGGGCTATGACGTTGTTGGATCCGTAAGGTCAAGTGAGAAAGGTGACAAGTTGAAAAAACTTTTGAACTCTGACAAATTTACTTACGAAGTTGTTGAAGCAATTGAAGAAGAAGGTGCTTTCGATGAATCCTTAAAAAATCATCCAGAAGTTACTGTTTTCTTACATACAGCCTCCCCAGTTACTTTTCAAGTTCATGATATTGAGAAGGAACTACTCACTCCCGCTATTGCTGGTACCAGGAATGCGTTGGCTTCTATTAAGAAATTTGGTCCTCAAGTAAAGAAAGTGGTGGTGACATCATCTTTTGCTGCTATGGTATCAGGAGACCCTTCTGATCCTAATGTCACAATAAACGAGAACTCGTGGAATCCAGTGACATGGGAACAATCCCTCGCTGACCCATTTATGGGATATGTTGCTTCAAAGACGTTCGCTGAAAAAGCTGCATGGGAATTTGTCAAGTCTGAAACTCCTGCCTTCAGTATCTCCTTTGTCAATCCAGTTTATGTCTTTGGTCCACAAGCGTTTGACGAAAGTGCAAAAGGTGTATTGAATGGTTCTGCAGAGATAGTTAATAGTATTGTTAATTTGAAAAAAGGTGAAGAAATACCAACTACTAGTGGTGGATTTGTGGATGTTAGAGACGTTGCAGCCGCGCATTTGGTTGCATTTGAGAAAGATGAAGCTGAAAATCAGAGATTAATTCTTGCGGAATCTACTTTTGTTTCTCAAGATATTTTAGATCTTTTGCATCAAAAATTCCCAGAGTTTGCTTCTAATTTACCAGAAGGTACTCCTGGTTCAGGTAAGAATGCCAAATTCGCCGTGGTTGATAGTTCGAAGTCCAGAGAAATTCTTCGTATTAAGTTTCACACGTTGGAAGAATCACTAGTCGATTCCGTTAATCAAATTTTAGCTAGTAAATAATTATGCTCTGTGGTTTATTTATACTAAATATAATTTTCCTTTTTTTTGTTTATAATAAATATAAAGAACAAGCTTTTAGTCCATATTGCAACGCTTATAAAAATAATGGTCATAATGGCCAACGAAACTCGCTAATAAGTAAAAGATAAATCAAACCCATAGTGGCTCCAATTGCTTCATCCCGACCAATCGCAAGTCATTTCATGGACTCATTCCCTCCTTTTTGGTCAAGAGAATTGATAAAAATGCCTTTGAAAGGCTCTGCTTCATAAAAAAACCACATCATTAGAAACAGTAAAGTTTGCAACAAATGCGAATTATATGGTGAAAGCTTGCGCGTGAAGGTACTGTTAGGAACATATCCTAAGAAAGTTTGTAAGGAAACTGGGTTCTAATTAGGTAAGTCTTATAAATCTCCGTTCTATATACCTTCTTGTAATGTATAGAACCTTTACTTGTTTTGTTGATTAACTTATTTACTTATTTGTAACTAATTATTACTCTAACTAGTTCCTAATTTCCTTGCTTCTTTTCTCTCAAGAATCAAGGATTAACTACTCTTATTTATAGTACACATATGTTTCTAATATGTTTCTAATATGTTTCATCATTGTAACATCACATGTGTATCCTTGTATTCTCTTACAAAGTTTGTTAGGAAACTTATGGACCTTTAAGTTAGATTTAGTCCTTAATTCTTATTTAGATGAACTCTCAGAGGTTATTTAACCAGAAAACAGTAATATATTTATATATAATGGTATATAAATTAGATATAACAGGAAAAACTGATCTCTAAAAGTAAACTTGTAGAGTTTGCAACAAATGCGAATTATATAGTGTATAGCTTGCACGTGAAGGTACTGTTAGGAACATTTCCTAACAAAGTTCAGCAGCTGGTTGTATAGTGTAGTGGTTATCACTTTCGGTTTTGATCCGAACAACCCCAGTTCGAATCCGGGTACGACCTTTTTTTCAAAGCTTGTAACTTAAATGCAAGTATAATAGTCAACTTAAACAAGTAAATGTTGGTTATATGTATAGCTATTGGTCAGTTAGAAATAAAACTATTCATTTTTTTGTGAAATTCGCTAAATGAATTGGATGCCTCGTTGAAACAATGCTTTTTAAGATATGTAGAGTAGTGAAATTAAATACGGGAAAATGCTTTGGTAATTAACAAGTAATTATATTTATTGTATTGTCATGGTACGATAGCAGAATTAAAAATATGGATACACCTTATACTATCTCATAATATCGAATATTTGCAACCCAGAATATAGGTGATTTTGAGCACTCGCGCTCTTCTCAAATGTTAAGATTATCTTTTAATCTACAATTTATATACTATTTCACAAACTAATGTCTACGAAAGTTAAGCAAGAAGAAAATATTCCTTTAACAAATGAACTATCTGCATTAGTTTCTAAGTACTTAGGATTCTCGGATGATGATTTAGTGCTTTCAAAGTTTATTATTAATCTATATGAGCAATTCTTAAATGAAACTTCTAGAGAACTTCGATTTAAAGCTTATCGAAATGCATTGAAAGAAAACGGAGGTGAAGAATTTCCTAAAGAATTCTTTGAGATGTCGTTTTCAGTTCTAGAAAGATTTTATGAAGTACGTACGAACTCTGAGGAAGTAACCATCAAAAATGAAGTATCTGATAATCTCAGAGGTTTAAATATACCAAACAAACCAATTAAATGGGAAAATACAGATGAAAAAGACATTAAAAAAGAAAATAGTAATATTTTTCTACCAAATAGAGAAAGGTGGAATCAATTGGAAGAGAACAGAGATCCAATAATAGAGTTGAATAAGATATACAAAGGATATGTTAGTAATATTGTAGCATATGGTGCTTTTATAAGATTGAATAGTCCTAAATCGTTTGAAAGTGGTCTATGCCATATTTCTCAGATATCATATGATGGAAAAGTAGTCAGAAATGTATCAGACATTTTAAAATTTAATCAAGAAGTCTTCGTTAAAGTAACTTGTATAGAGGCCCAACAAGGTACTAAGCGAACTAAATATGCTAGAAAGAAGATTAACCTATCGATGAGAGGTATTGATCAAATTACTGGGATAGATAATAATAGTGAAATGGAAAAATCTAGAGATGAAGAAAGAGGTCGTCAGAGAGCTCCTAGTAGGATTACCAGAAGGAGGTTGACATCTCCTGAAAGATGGGAAATAAGCCAGTTGATTGCTTCAGGAGTTGTATCGGCTGATGATTATCCAGAAATTTCAGGAGTGGATAATACCGAAAGTGACCTTTTTAATAAAGTTGACCTCGAAGAAAATGAAGTCGAAGTTGATATTGAACTTAACCAAGATGAGCCTTCCTTCTTAAAGGGGCAATTACATAATTCAGTTGAATTAGCTCCTTTAAAGATCATGAAGAATCCCGAAGGATCACTAGGGAGATCAGCGATGATGGGATCAAAATTATGGAAGGAATTTAAAGAGGAGAGAATAAAGGAACAAAAGGAGAAGGAACGACTCAACAAGCTAGAAAATTCAAGGAATAAAGATCTTCTTGACCCTCTCATAAACAAGGAAAAGAACGATTCCAATTCTCAGACTAGTGATGTAATAAGTGAATGGAAAGCTTCTCAAATGAAAAATGTAACATACGGAAAGAGGGTCAATCTTTCAATAAAGGAACAGCGTGAATCTTTACCAATATATTCTATGAGGGATGAATTAATCAAGTCAATAAGAGATAATCAATTTATGGTTATAGTTGGTGAAACTGGTTCCGGAAAGACTACACAAATTGTACAATATATATATGAGGAGGGCTTGAATATCAATAATAATGAACATAAAATGATTGCATGTACACAGCCTAGAAGAGTTGCAGCAGTATCAGTGGCAAAAAGAGTAGCCGAAGAAGTTAATTGCACATTAGGAAAAGAAGTTGGATATAGTGTGAGATTTGAGGACGTATCGGGTACTGAAACGAAGATTAAATACATGACAGATGGTATGCTCCAGAGAGAAGCATTAAGAGATCCACAAATGACTAAATACTCTGTAGTCATGTTGGATGAAGCCCACGAAAGAACAATTGCTACAGATGTATTATTTGGCTTATTGAAGAATGCTGCTATTATGAATCCGAATCTTAAAATTATTGTGACATCTGCTACTTTGGATTCCAATAAATTTTCAAAGTATTTCAATAACTCTCCTATTATTCAAATTCCTGGAAGAACTTTTCCTGTTGAAATTTTATACACAAAGGAACCTGAAATGGATTATTTAGCTTCAGCTTTGGACTCAGTAATGCAAATTCATTTATCTGAACCAGATGGTGATATTTTAGTATTTCTCACAGGTCAAGAAGAAATTGATACTAGTTGTGAAATTTTGTTTCAAAGAGTGAAGGCCTTAGGTGATGCTGCTATGGAATTGATAATTTTACCAGTATACTCTTCTTTACCATCTGAGATGCAAAGTAGAATTTTTGAGCCCACCCCGAAGGGTTCAAGAAAGGTAATTTTGGCTACAAATATCGCTGAAACTTCTATTACTATTGACGGAATATACTATGTGGTAGATCCTGGTTTTGTGAAAATGAATGCATATGACCCAAAGTTAGGAATGGACTCGTTAATTGTTTCACCTATTTCACAAGCACAGGCAAATCAAAGGAGTGGTAGAGCTGGTAGAACAGGTCCAGGTAAATGTTATAGATTGTACACTGAGAATGCCTATAATAATGAAATGCTCCCCAACTCAATACCTGAAATACAGAGACAAAATCTTTCCAATACAATTTTGTTGTTAAAAGCAATGGGAATTAATGATTTACTAAACTTTGGATTTATGGACCCACCTCCAACGAATACTATGCTTTCGGCATTACACGATTTATATACCTTGGGAGCATTAGATGAAGAAGGGTATTTAACCCTGTTAGGTAAGAAGATGATTGAGTTCCCTATGGAGCCCAGTTTGGCTAAAATTTTAATTACATCATTTGAATTTTCTTGCTCTGAAGAAATTCTAATTATCATTGCAATGTTATCAATTCCAACCATATTTTACAGACCCAAGGATAAGCAAAATCTTGCTGACCAAAGGAAAGCTAGATTCCACCATTCAAGTGGTGATCATTTGACGCTTTTAAATGTTTATAGAGCGTGGGTCTTAAATGGATATAGTAAGCAATGGTGCCAAGAAAACTTTATTCAAGAGAGAGGTTTGAGACGTGCACAAGAAGTTAAAAAGCAAATTGCTAATATTATGAATAGGTATCATCATCCTATAGTTTCTTGCAATAATGAGCTTGACAGAGTGAGGAAAGTTATATGTTCTGGTTTTTTCAAAAATTCGGCTAAGAGAGATCCTCAGGACGGTTACAAGACACTCGTAGACCAAACCCCAGTTTCAATGCACCCTTCATCTTCACTTTTTGGCAAGAATCCGGAATATGTCATATACCATACGTTGATTTTGACTACAAAGGAATATATGCATTGTTCTTCAACTATTGATGCCAAATGGCTAGCAGAAGTTGCACCATCATTTTTCAAGGTTTCAGATCCTAGTAAAATGAACGAAAATAAAAAGAAACAGAAAATCGTTCCTTTATATGACAAATTTGCTAAAGATAAGGATGCTTGGAGGTTGAGCTCTCAAAATACATTAAAGAAACGTACACTAGGTGGTGGGTGAAAATCACAGTCATTTTCGCGCATAGACATCCTTCGCAACATAACTCATAACTTCATAGTTTTTATATTCATAATACGATATTTATTTTAGCAGAATGTATTTATCAGGATCAAACAAACAGTTACACAGTATTTCCCCTACTATTATATCATTGGAACAGGATCATAAAAATGATGGAACAGATTCTCAACTGTCCGCTAAATGTATTTTAAATTGCGACCTATTGGAGACTGATAGCAGTGGAAGCTTTATTGATTCAAAGGGACGTAGAATTATGTTAAAGGGGATAAATGTAGACGGAGGTATGAAATTTCCAACAAATCCAGAATTGCCGAGTTATGAAGAAAACTCAAATGATCCCAATAGCGTTTTTTTTGATGGAGATAATGTTTCTTTTGTAGGAAGACCATTTCCTCTCGACGAATGCTACGAACATATTACAAGAATTAAGGCATGGGGATATAATACAATTAGATATCTTATTACCTGGGAAGCCTTAGAACATATGGGTCCGGGAAAGTATGATGATGATTTTATTGAATACACAATTGAGGTCATTAAGATTATTAACGAGATAGGTGGACTCTATGTCTTCATTGATATGCATCAAGATGTATGGTCTAGGTTCTCTGGTGGAAGTGGTGCACCCATGTGGACGTTATATGCTGCTGGATTACAACCTCAAAGGTTTAATGTAACGGAAGCAGCAATTTTACATAATGATTCTAGATTTAATAAAAACGTTGGGAGTGAAAAGTACCCTGCAATGATATGGACCACTAATTACATGCGGCTCTCAAGTTTGGTGATGTTTACATTATTTTTCTCTGGTAAGAACTATTTCTCTAATCTTAAAATTAACGGAATTAATATTCAAGACTATTTACAAGATCATTATTTTAATGCTATTTCTTATTTCTGGAACAGAGTTAATAAAGGTAGTCCTGAATTATTTCAGAGCGGTTGTTTGCTCGGTGTTGAACTGTTGAATGAGCCAAATTGTGGCCTAATGGGATTTGAAAATTTAAACATTTTGCCAGAGAAACATAAGGCAAGAATTGGAACTACACCCACTATTTATGAATGCTTTAAACTAGGAATGGGATTTACTTGCGAAGTTGATACATATAAAATTACAATTGTAGGTCCACAGAAAAATTCGACTAGGGTAATTGATCCTAAGGGCCAAAAAGCGTGGATGTCAAAGGAAGAAGCTGAAATAATCGATTCAAGATATAATTGGAAACGAGATGAATCTTGGGAAATTGGAAAATGCATATTTGCACAGGCAAAAATTTGGCACTATAACGATCTTACAGATTTCTCCGCCTTTCCTTCAATGACTGTCAAGCAAAGATTAGATTTTTCCCATAACTTTTGCCAATTACTTGCGCCAACATATTTCAAGGATCTTACAAATTTTGTTCACCCTAATAAAGATCGTTGTGTTAAGACACAAAGCATTGATAAGGAGTATTTTATTAACAATAATTTTGTTGATTTTATTATTAGACATAGGGACGTAGTTAGAAAAATCACACCTGATTGTTTTATTTTCATTCAGCCTCCAGTATTAGAATGTCCACCTTATTTGAAAGGAAAGGATTCTCATTATACCATTGATTCAAAGACGGTATATACCCCTCATTATTATGATGGTATGTCTCTAATGTTTAAGATTTGGAACAAGAGATATAATGTTGATACGTTAGGAATAATGAGGGAACAATACTTTAATCCAATTTTAGGAATGGTTCTCGGGGAGAAGGCTATCAGAAATTGTATTAAAAAACAATTTTTGCGGATAAAAGACGAATGTGAGGAGTTTTTAGGTCTGATTCCAATATTAATGTCCGAAACAGGTATGCCTTTTGATATGGACAATAAGAAGTCTTACGAAAGTGGTGACTACTCTTCTCAAATATTTGCACTCGATGCAATTAGTAATGCGCTCGAAGGGCTGCAAATGTCGCATACTTATTGGTGTTATACCAGCTTAAATTGTCATAAATGGGGAGATAGGTGGAATAATGAGGACTTTTCCTTTTGGTCTTCTGATGATATGAAATGTAACATCAAATATTCTAGCTCTGGCAGAAAAACCTCTTTTAAAAGGTCCATAAGCCCATTAAAGAGCGATTTACACGAAAAAACGGACATGATAGGACCTGTCTCGACAGATATCAAGACAAACTCTGTTGACTATGCAGATGGTGTCAGAGCAAGTAAAGCGGTAATACGGCCATTTGTAGTGGCCACTACTGGACGAGTGCTACAACATGAATTTGACTTCCGTTATAGCAAATTTAATGTAAAAATTGAATTCAATAGAAAGGAACGTCTAAATGCCCAGACTGTTATATTTCTTCCAAAATTGCATTATCCTGAAATATCTAAGTGTCAATTTTACTTAAGTTCGGGTAAAATTCAATATAATAGCGAGTTAGAATACTTAAAGTGGTATCTGGATGATGCCTCAAGCATGGGGGAGGAAAGCATCGTTATAAAGAAACTACCAAATCCCGGCGATAAAATTTCTTTAAGAGAATATATCTGTCCAATTTCATGATTTAATTTAAGATACTGGATATCTTAAAATTGATCTGACATATAATTTTATAATTATTAAATTAAAAGTTAAGTTATACAACTATATCAGAATTCCAATGAATAATCTCTGTCCCTTTTCCCTATTCCAGATAATTCATCTTTAAGCAAGTTGTTTACAAATTTGGAGAAATAATCCACATATGGTTTTAAACTAGTTTTTTCGTAGTCTAATATTCTGTTATTTTGTGTTTTTCCGCCATCAGATTCATCGGAAGCTTGACTAGACTCTCTATTTATTCTTTTAGCTTCCCAAATTTCTAATTCATTCTGTAGTAGTCTTAAATTAGGCGAGTTTATTGGATTGAATCCATAATCATCATCTTCTGTATTATTTGATATATTTGTAGTTGGGTCAAAAGGTACACAAACATTACCAGTTCCTGGATGGATACAAAATGGCGATTTTAACAAGTGAATCACCTGTCTGGAAACTTCAATATCTAATCTAGGATACATGTAATATATAATTACATCCTTTTTTGCTTCATTCAATTGGTTTACTTGAATTTGATTTTTTAAAACTTTTTTTGCCATGACATTGATGTCTTCCCACTTTGATTTAGAATTAGAGATATTTGGCTGGTCTCTCCATTTAGATCTTAAGCTATCTTGGAGCAGTTTATCTGGGAGAAAAGTAAGTAATTCTTCAACCTTTTCCCAACTCTTAGAATCATTCGTATTTGTTGATGTAAACCATGGATCTTGCTCTTCTAGAATATTATTAACAAATTCCTGTTTTAAGATGTTAAACGATCTTTCAATATGAGGGTGAAATGGCTTTCTTAAATTAAGAAGTTTCCTATTTCCTTTTGGCTGTTTTCCTAGTATATCTAAATATTCGACAATCGACTTTCTTGTAGTCTCATCTAACCGACGAGCTCTAGAGTCACTCACCCAACAATGGGCACCTCTTCTACCAGAAAATACCCATAGTAAATGCTTAAATCCAAAATCTTCCTTCAATGCTGCATCAAGAATCTTTGTGGCTACTTGTATAAACTTCCAGCATTTCGTGCAAATTTGAGTTTCCTTACAACATGTTCTGATTTCGTCATAATCTGTCAAATCGATATCAAACACCAACTCTTTTCCGACTGGCTTCAATGCATTTTTAGGAAGGTTTTTCCTTTCCTTAGGGTTTACAGAATAAACAGCACCAATTTCAAAACGGGTTGGATTCGTATCTGCAACTGATTTCTTGAACTCTTCTAGCGATCCAAAAGAATTATAACGCTGGTAGGCACCCGATCTGTGTTCATAGGCAAATTCTCTCATGGTGAAGTCCTTCTGGGGCTTGGGAGAGTGGTTCAACCATTGGAATATTTGTCTGAATGGCAACAATCTCTCATAGAAGAATTTCATGTCCGCAGAGGATGGTTTATAATTTGACAGTATCCTTTGCTCATTTTCGCCCGCTTCCTTCGAGAATGAATCTAATACGGCTGTAGGAGTACTTTCTTTTACACTGTCTATTGTCATGCTATATATAATGTTAATAAGTCCTATGTTATCTTAGCCGCTATGGGAACAGTAAAAAGAATAAATATAATTTATAACGCGATTTTACACGCGTTCTTCTGGGATTACACAGATAAAGATTTGAATTTATATCAACTTAATATACAAGAGAAAGAGATCTAATATAGACTTATTCATGATGGAAAACCAAGGCAACACCTTCGTCACCAGCAGTAACGAGCTTCTTACCATCTTCTAAAACAGCAAAATCTAAAACACCCATATTATGACCGACACCCACAAAGAGCTCTGCACCAGTTCTGGCATCCCATTTATAGATCTTACCATTCATACATGAACCAATTAAGATTGGTGTATCCTTCAAGAACTCTAATTTTGTCAAAGCATCATCTACCTTGATAGATCTTCTTAATCTCCATTGTTGTGAATCAAATAATAATAAATCACCAGAGACCAATCCAATGGCAAATAAGTTAACTTGAGGAGACTTACACCAGGAAATGGCCTCGATGGATAATTCGGAGACATCTTCGACATTTTCTAACGCCTTAATGCTGTGGACAATCTTTCCAGAATCGTTGTTGATGACAATCAATTGACCATCACGACCACCTACGGCAATTACATTTTTATAGACACTGATGGAGACCCATGGACTTTCAACGCCTCTGAAGTCATCGTGTGGCAGTAATCTGTAGTTGATCTCACTTGTGAAACAATTCCAGTTGACAATAGTACCATCTTCCGATATGGTTACTAAAGTTAAATCGTTTTCATCCTTAGAATCCATGAATGCACCACCATTGCATTCTAAAGAATGTGAGAATCCACTCATAATTTGAACTAAAGACTTGGAGGATTCGTCGATTTGATAAACCCAAACAGAACCATCAGCGGCACCAAATGCAAAATAAGGTAAATTAGGATGAACAGTAATATATAACACTTCTTCTACTTCTTCTAAGTCGGCAAACTTGACCCACTTTTGGCCCCCCTTGGTAGACTTGTATACTTGAATAAAACCGTTCATATCACCAGTGACAACAAACTTACCATCACCAGTAAACCCACCGGTGATAACAGATTCTTTATGTCCTTGAATCTCTCCTACAAATCTTGGAGGCTGAGTATGTGTAGTCCATAAGTATGCAGTGTTGTCACCTCCTCCAGTGGCAACCATTGGGAGTGAAGGATGCTTAAAAATAGTGAAAATTGAGTCTTTGTGTTGATCAAAGTAAGACCAAGAATTGTTTGACATATCTATTTCTATGGTTTCAGCTTCCTCGTCCATATCCATGTCATCATCATCATCAGGAACAACAGCGTTTGGATCGTCTTCGGCTACTTCTTCTTCAACTTCGTTCAAATTCAAGTATTCGTCTTCCTCTTGTCTTATTTCATCTTCGAATTCGTTTGACATTTTTCAATTTTAATAGATAAATAGCGATAAACTAACTTAACTTCCGAAATACACAAATATCCAATTTAAACACTTGGGAATTAATGAAAATATATAATATCTATGAGTATTACTAACATATATCGATGAGGTTCTGAAAAATTTAGTATTCGTATGCAGGATGTATTTTCCATTGAAATATGAGGGACAAGGTGTACTAATATTAATAGAAGGTAAATCGAATTCCTATCATTCCCCTAAGAATAACGGTCCAGTATAGAGATAGCAGGTTATTGTTGTATGTAAAATAATTGATTTGGTTGAATAGTTTCAGATTCTACACATATACAATAGTAATTGAAGATAAAATGTCAAATTGGATATCCACATTTCCAGGGTACAGGCAGATTCTAGGAAGAGCAAAGAAGACGTTTGGAAGGATAATAAATACCGGACCCATTCCAAAGCATGTAGGCATTATAATGGATGGAAATAGGCGATATGCCAAGAACAATAAGATAGAGCTAAAAGAGGGCCACAGTCTTGGATTCGATAGTATGTCAGAGATATTGGAACTATTATACGAATCAGGAATCGAGTGTGCCACTGTATACGCCTTCTCAATTGAAAACTTTAAGAGACTGAGCTACGAAGTAAAGTGGTTGATGGATTTGGCCAAGCTGAAATTCAAGCAAATCAGTCAACATGGAGAATTATGTGACCAGTATGGTATCAGGATTAGGGTATTGGGAAACACAAAGCTTCTTCCACATGATGTGCAACAGATACTTCGTGAGACGGAGGAAATGACCAAGGCAAATACAAGAGCCGTGTTGAATGTCTGTTTCCCTTACACATCGAGAGATGAAATCACGCATCTGGTAAAAGAAATAGTCAAAGAATCCATCAGTAAACCGAATATGATAATCAACGAGCGCACTGTGGACCAGCATTTATATACCGCAGAATCGCCTCCGTTGGATCTATTGATCCGTACGTCAGGAACGTCGCGGTTATCAGACTTTTTGTTGTGGCAATGTGTTCCTTCCAGCTGTGCTATTGTATTTGTTGACAAGCTTTGGCCCGAATTTAGCTCATGGGACATGTGCAAAATCCTTGTCAATTGGGGGTTCAATTCCTACTGGTATGGGTCTAGTAATGGCTATTCCTCGTCCACCCATTCCGTAAGATCGACCCACGGAAACCGCAGGCTTACATCCAACATGCCGTGGAACGGACAGAGAAACTTTGAGGATGACTATGACGAGGATGATGACCAAAACAGCGAGTTTAATAGCGATTATAATAATGGGGACCCGGGAGATGAAATATATACTGTTACTTCGGAAGAAGATTCTGATCCGAATAAGGGAGGTTATACGTCGTACAAGACGCTAATTAATTGATATTGCATTTACATAGTATATTTATATAAATACTTAATATTACAATCTAGTATATTTATTAATGTCTATGATCTAGTGGAGGCTGAGATTCGTTAGATTTGAAGATCTATTTTTTATCACGTGGGATAGCTAATGCTGAGTCATTGAGAAATAATGTTGCACGTCGAAGAGTAAAAAGTGAAATATTTCACGGTACTTGGTCCACATCAAGAATTTTAATAGATAATAATAATGGAATTAGTGAACCACTTGCCAGATCGTTTGTTGTTTGCCGTTCCTAAAAGTATGTTTTTCTTGATTTTTCATTCGTATGCTGAATAAATTTCTACGGTACTAACATTTTGTGCTAGAGGGTAGATTATATGAAAAATGTTGTAAATTATTAAACGGTGCTGACATCCAGTTCAGACGTTCAAACAGATTGGATATTGCTCTTTCCACCAACTTACCAATAGCATTGATTTTCTTGCCAGCAGCTGATATTCCACTTTTCGTCGGAGAAGGTAACTGTGACTTGGGTATCACTGGTTTAGATCAAATCAAAGAAGCTGACGTTTTCGAATCCGTGGAAGATTTATTAGATTTAAACTTTGGAAGTTGTAAGTTACAAATTCAAGTCCCAGCCGATGGTCCATACACCAAGGCCGAAGACTTGGTTGGTAAGAGAATCGTGAGTTCCTTCACTAAATTATCCACAGACTACTTCAAGCAATTAGAAGGTGTTTCCGATGACTCTGATTTAAAAACAGGCATCAGATATGTCGGAGGCTCCGTTGAAGCTTCTTGTGCTTTAGGTGTTGCCGACGCTATTGTTGACTTGGTTGAAAGTGGTGAAACTATGAAGGCTGCCGGTTTGAAGGCCATCGAAACTGTCTTATCTACTTCTGCCCACTTGATCTCCTCTAAGCACCCAAGATTCCCAGACATGGTTGAAAAAGTCCATCAAAGATTTGAAGGTATATTAGCAGCACAAAAGTATGTCTTATGTAACTACAACGCACCAAGATCTATCTTGCAGTCAGTATTAAAGATAACTCCAGGAAGAAGATCAGCTACTGTATCTGCCTTGGAAAAGAAGAACGAAGATGACGAAGAGTGGGTTGCAATTTCATCAATGGTCGAACAAAAGAAGATTGGAGACACTATGGATGAATTAAAGAGACAAGGAGCTTCAGACATCTTAGTTTTTGAAATCAGCAATTGTAGAGTATAAGGAACTGGATCCTGCTATTTATAGAGTTTTATGTATTAAGCTGAATATAATATTCCAGAATTTATAATTTTTTTGCTATTGTAAACATGATTTATTCGTGTACTAAATAATGCGATATTGAAAACTTATTCAACTGATCTGATACCTTCTTTGTCAACGACCTTTATGTAAACACCTTTAAAGTCAATTGGCATTCTAGCTTCTAATTCTTTCAAACACATGTTCATCAATACTAAACCATCATCGACATTCATATCTTTTCTATAATGTCTATCTAACAAGGAAGAACAGTAAAAAGCAGCATATCCATGTGCAGCATATGGTAACTCTACTAAAGTTCCCAAATAATCAAGCCAGTATAAACTTGGAATGTCCGTCTTTGTATTGTAACCACCAAGTAAAACATTCACTTGGTATGGCTTACGTGATCTAATTGAAGTAGCAAGTTGATTTCTGATGAATGAAGAAATTGCCTTGGGACTTAATTCGACGTCATCTTCACGCATTGTATACAATTGAATATTTGCTTGAATATATTCAGCAAATTGTACGGTATCACCTGCTTCACCGGTGTATGCAATCAAATTATGCTTGTTCAATTTTCTAGTTTTATCATCTGTTACCTTCAATACTGATATACCTCTTGTAGCAGCCTTCGAAGTGGCAATGATGGTGGCATCTTGTACTTTAATTCCCAATACTATATCCATTTTTCGCTAGTTATATATCTCTTTTTGCTGGTTCTATTATAAATATAGTATACAAACTGATTGTGTTCAAGACCTGATAAATCAATTATCCGAATTTAAGAAGTATACTATAAAAAGACGTATGAAATTAGCTAGCACTTGAAAACGATTAATTGTACACTTTGCCATCCAATATTGCACTGAGATCGATAATATATAACGTGCGCGAACCGATTATTATTAAACCTATTACCTACTTCTATTACTTATGTAAATAACTAAAGTTTCCGGGTTATTTCTTCTAACTTCATATCAATCAAATTCGAAATAAGCTTATAAAGAGGACTATCTTCATTGCTAATTTGACCGGCTAAGTTTATATCAATTTGTTTCTCCATGAGCTTACCAGTCAAATCAACTTCGATGTTAACGGTGGAGCCAACATCCTTTAAAGGCATTATAACTTTGCCTTGTGTGTAACTGACCATTGCTATGGAAAATTCATACGTCTTGTAGTCTACATGAGTGATAGTTAACGAAGTTCCGTCTATGGAAATAAACCCTTTCTCCACAATGTAATTGATATACTGCTTATCTCTCAATTGGAAAGTGAAAGCAATAGCATTACCATCTGGAACCTTATTTGTTATAGTGGCAATGGTATCGACGTGTCCTTGGACTACATGCCCTCCAAGTCTTACTTCACTAGTAACGGCTCTTTCCAAATTCACCTTTGAGCCTGCCTTTAAGTCTGCTAAATTGGTACGACGTAATGTTTCATCTGATATACCCACTTTGAACTTAGACTTAGCTTCATCAAACTCTGTAACAGTCAAGCATACACCATTTGTACTGATTGAGTCACCCAAGTGCACATCAGTCAATATGCTAGAACAATCGCCGATCGTAATAGAGACTCCGTTTCCACCACTTTCGGTTTCATCCAAAGATTGATACTCCAATACAGTTCCTATAGTCTCCACTAATCCAGTAAACATTATTAATATTGTCTACAATTTATCATTCAGAGATCACTTCTCGCATATATAAGCTACGGATTTTATCCCTCGGATTTCAGCTACCACTTAGTAATCTATTGCTAATTGGGGCATCCAAATATAGCCATATATATGAGACATGACTACATTCGACTGCTACATAATATCTTTCTAATACTATTATTTCATGCAAATTCACAAATCAAAAAATCAAAATTATCCACTCTCTCCCTCCATACTATTATCAATTGTTATTATGGTTTTGCTTTGAAAATAAAAAAACAAATAAAAAAGAAAAGTAATAATTACAGTCTTCACTTCAATAAAGATCAGTGTTAGTAATTGCTTACCCTTGTAACATATTTACATATATATCGTGATATTGCACTGCTGATCTCAACTTGAATATCTATCAAATCAACGAGTTCCATTTTACCCGCACTCAAAGTAATTATCAGAACTCTCGCAATATGATTTTTCATCAGATTTTAATTATTCAAGCTAAAAGAGAGTTAGAGTAAAGCAAGTTCAACATGCCATTCAGATTTCCAGTTAAGTTTGAGCTTCCTAAGCACTCCTATATTAATGCTAGGGTGATTAAGGATCAGTTCAAGAGATTACAATATGCCGAACACGAAGTTACAAGAAATGCATTAAGATACATAGCCAGAAATACAGAATTACCACCAAGAGCAAGATTAGAAGCACAATTACAGTTGGCCTCTATGCCAAAATATACCTCATACACCCAAATTAAGGACAGATGCGTTGCGTCTGGACATGCAAAATCAGTGATAAGTGATTTCAAGCTTAATAGAGTAAGTATTTTTTTTTTACCTAGACGAGATAAAAATCACTCCTTTTGACAACATTTTACTAACAATACAGACTGCTTTCCGTGAAAGGGCTAGGGCTGGTTTAATTCCAGGTGTTACCAAGGCTTCTTGGTAAACACTTCATCATTTCCATGTATATTCAAATTCTGTAAATATTTATACAATGTTAAGTAGAATCTTAATACTATATCATTCCAAAGAATTCTAGACATAATTACTTATGATATAGAGATATATATCATATCTCTATGAACTATTTACTATCTTGTAGAACTATATTAAAATTACAATCCTCTTGCGATCCGCGCACGTAATAGTTCACAACGTAGATTTTCTTCAATGTCATCGAATTAGCTAGTGCTAGTTAAAGGTTGTCATACAAAATGTTTTCTATCGTTAAAAATAATAGAATATACAATAAGATGTTGGTTCACATGAAACCTACTAATATTTTAAGAAATATTTCCTTAA
Organism: Schwanniomyces capriottii; assembly: GCA_032927745.1. Lineage (NCBI taxonomy): Eukaryota > Fungi > Ascomycota > Pichiomycetes > Serinales > Debaryomycetaceae > Schwanniomyces > Schwanniomyces capriottii. The sequence continues at coordinate 866,824 of JAVSEF010000004.1, forward strand.
AGCCAGATTTTTCTAAATTGAAAAAAATTCCTCAACCGGCAGGTTACATAGTTGGAACGGTCAACGATGCGTATAAAGCACCTACACCAGACTATTATAAGGGAAGCTATCATTGGACATATGAGAGGGCTGTTACCATAGGTATGGTTCCTTTGGTGATGACTCCGTTTATTGCAGGTGTCGAATATCCTGTTATAGATGCAATTTTTTCAACAGCTTTGTTGTATCACTGTCATGCTGGGTTTATGTCTTGTATAATCGATTATATACCATTAAGAGTTTATGGATTTTGGCATGGCGTGGCTACTAAATTGTTGACATTGGGTTCCTGTGTAAGCTTGTATGGAATTTATGTTTTAGAAACAGCCAACAACGGACTTTTTGATTTAATCAAGAATATTTTCAGCAGTTAATATTTTTAATAACCAAACTTCTGCATTATGTACATAATATATTTATTTCGTTTATATGTAAAGTTCTGTAATAGTATGGTATCGATTCTAGGATAAGGTTCTTTATGCACGACCTCATAATCTGAGATGAAATAATCTACGTTCATTAACTGATAAAGAGATAAATAAGAAGGAGATGAGTGATACAGAGGTCTTAGATTATGAACCGAAACAATATTCTGATAATGTTACTGAGGAATCAAAAACAATTGAAGAAAAAAAAGTCATTGACCATCATGGTCTCCAGACTTCAACCACAATCGAGCCACAAGAAGAAGTCGTCTATGAACAACAAGAAAAGCCTTTATTTCATGTTACGCGTGCATTGTTTATTGGAAACTTAAGAAAACCTATCAATGCTATAGATTTCCAGAATTATCTTAAATCATTGGCTTCTGAAGTTGAATCGGTTGTTGAGAGGGCCTGGCTAAATAGGAGTAGAACACATGGAATAGTTCTTTTTAATAACGATGAAGGCTCCCAGCATGTACGTAATAAGCTTAATGGGGAATTATATCCAACAGAAGATGACGAACTAAAATTAAGGCAAACATTTGAGCTGAAGGAAACTGAACGTTATGAAGCTGAAAAAAATGCATTTGAAGATGGAAAAGTTGGTAAATCTGAAGATGAAATAAATCAATTAAAAGAACCGACTCCTCCAAAAGAGTATTCAGTAGAACGAATTCCCTTATATATTGATTACATGCCCGTTAAGGCCATAAACCAATGGATATTTGAAGAAGATAAGGGCCCTAGAGATGGGACATGGAAAGTTGTTTATGAATCCAATGGTGAGGAGATAATTGCAAACCATTCTTTGTTGCACGGTAGTTTTATGCCTCGTTACAATCTGAGATTTAGAGGTTCCAGAGGTGGTCGTGGAGGAGGATCTTACAGAGGAGGATACTCTTATAACAGAAGAAGTACTTATGGTTATGGAGGCGGTCCTCGACCTTATGGAATTTATCCACCTAGAAATAATTATAATTTCAATAGAAGAGGTGGTAGTCAGGGTTTTAAGTCTAGAACATATAATCCATACAGACAAGAAAGAGACAGCTTTATGCCCGATAATAATTACTCGGCCGATTCATATGATTCGAGAGGTAGATCTGATTCTTATTACGCCGACTCTTATGCCAGGAGTAGATCAAGATCCCCATTGTAATGCATAAAATATATTTCAAAATTATATTTCTACTTTTATATATCTAAAATATAACGCAAAACATTTAATTCAACTCTGATTCATGTAACACAATTAAAGAACTAAAAATATATAGGGTTCTCCTTGAATGCTAGACATCGGTAATTTCGGTTTGTGAAATTTCCATATTATCATCAACATCATCAACCTCATCAACATTTTTGAGCTTTTTCGTAGGTATAAGGTGTTCCTGGCCAGTGGTTCCCGGTCTCTTTTTAGCTTGTTCATGGTCATCCTTCTTAGAGCAAATAATATCCTCTTTCTTCTTTTCATTTTCATTAGTGAGTGTAGTAGTTGAACTATTTAATTTTTGAATATTCTGAACATCTAGAAAAGCCATCTCTTCTTTCCTTGACGGTGGAGAAATAATCATGGCATCAACATTTTGTTCCTTCTGTTCAGTTGAACTTTCCTTCCTGTTTTCGCAAGTATCATCATCCACCTTGTCACGAATTTGCTCTTTAATGACTTCATTGTCAATATTTTGATCTTTAATACTCGTCTCATCCGTAGTTTTATCTTGATTTTTATTCTTCTGTATATTTATATCTTTAAGCCAGGGTATTTCAACTAACTCTATATTAACTGCGTTCTGTTTCCTCATTGCAGGTTCTCGTGAAATCTTAGATCCAAAATCCATACCAAAGGTAGTTTCTGGAAAGTCAGTAATGGATGACGAGACCAGGATCACTTTCTCTAATGAGTTAAAGTATTTTAATATTCGTTGAGTATTATCTAATATGTACCCTCCTTTCTTTGGATGTAGTATTAATTCAGCTAGCCTAATAATTGTGAATGGGGGGTTATCATGAAAGTTTTCATTTAGATGTTTTGAAATTCTTTCACGTATCTTTTTGATCTTTACATTGACCTCTAGATCTGGTTCTATCTCTGCAGACTCGTTATCTATGTTACCTGACTTCTCAATTAGTTCGAGCCTCTCAATGATAAATGTTAAGTGGGATGGCCAATCCTTAATATCATTCCGATCATATTTTTTTGCTGTTACTGTCCTCTGAAGTATGTTTGACAACTCCTCTCTTAGAGGGGGTATCGAAACTCTTTTCATAATCCAATTGAATTTCTAAACTTCTTAACCGTGTAAGAAAAAATGGAATTTTAATACTGCGCATATTTATTCACAAAGATCAACTTTCGAAAGTTGCAAATTTCACGGGAAATAAAATTATATTTGACAAGACGTATCAATACAAGCATTTCATATTAATTCTTGTATGTTGAATAACCTTATTTGAACAATTTAGGCATTCAAAAGAATAAATTACACCACATTTCTTTAAAAACTTTTGCATTTTGGCAAGATTCTAATGCTAATTGGTAAAGGGCCATATAAAAAGTATTTTTCATGTATCGTAGTATTCATAAATACAACTTTTACTTATATCAGTCGTCTAGCTTTTGAAGATATATACTATATCTATCTTCTAGCTATTTAGTGAACCTCGTAAGAAATTACACAAAAGCAAATTTTTTGCTCAACTGGTTAAAAACATTTTGAAGATTTTTGATATTAACATCAAATCATTATAATACCTAAGTAATGCTGTCCTTTATTAGAGCTTGTACTAGACAAATTAATATTTCCAGGGCTGGTATATGGTCAGGAAGATCAACCAGAGTAGTAACACAACCATTTGTTAGGTTTAACTCAAAGTTATCGTTCGAAGCCAAGAAAGATGTTGATTCTAAGTCTGCTAGTTTAACTGCTAGTGTATTTCCTGTAAACAAAGAAAATATAACAGAAAATGATATCGATGAATGGCTTGTTGCTGTACAACAACTTAAAACTGGTAAAGCTATTCCAGAATCTGATGCTGAAGTGTATATTTCTCAATTAGCTGAGCCAGAACCATTTTTGAAAGATCAGTTTGAACCAACCGAAGAACAATTAGCTCAAGTTGAGAGTTTTGCTTCAAAGAAGATTCCTTTACACACTGACCCACTTATTGAAAATTTCACTAACCTTATTATGAGACATGGAAAGAAATCGAAGGCTGAAACCATTTTATCCAGAGCTTTATACATTGTATACTTAAAAACAAGAAAGGATCCTATAATGATATTGCATGAAACATTAGACAAGTTGGGTCCTTTAATGTCCACTAAGGTGATGAAAACGGGTGCTGCTAAGAACAGAATTGTTCCCTTCCCATTGAATAAGAGACAAAGAAATAGATTTGCCATTACATGGATATTAGAAGGTGCTGATAAGAAAAAATCATCAGACTACTCTGTCAGATTAGCTGAAGAGATTATATCTGCTCATGAGGGTAAATCATCCGGTTATGATAGAAAAGCACAAATGCATAAGTCTGCTATGGCACACAGAGCATACATTAAGTTATAAATATGTTGGAGTATAATATCTTCTTCCAATCTTGTACATATAGGCCACATCGTAATACATGTCAAGTTTCTTAGTAAATAGTACTTAGAAATAAGAGTTCCTAAATAGACGTAGTGGTAAAATGTGTGTTCATCTTTTTGATTTTAATTGTTCAGGTGTTTGTGACATTGTAATGAATAAATAGATTTTGACCAATAACTAAGGTGATCACTGGGATACTATAACTGTGCTTAATCATTTTTATTTTTTAGTAAAAATATAAAAAGTTTAAATTTTTCTCAAAAGTAGTCACTTAATCAGTACTACTTAGTTAGAAGGTAAAAATCTATTTTAAAACCTCAATGTGAAAAACAACCATTTGATAATCTTATAGCTTATTTTCCACAAGAAAAGGGCCTATCTATATATATTATTTGTAGAGGAGTGGATATCTGAACCAAAGATAGCGAGCATGCTTATTCTTTATTGTAACCGACCTAAAGAAAATGATGCTAGCTATTGATTAGTAAATGTCATAAAATAGTTACAAAAATGAATTAAATAACGATTAGAGTTTATTACTACTTAATTTTAGTAAATAGCTGACGTATCTAGATTTGTGTTTTTCGTTCTGTGAGTGAGATATGGATGCAAAATCTTATGATTTAAAGATGTAACTTTCTATCATACAAAGAAAGATATAGTTGTAATTAATAATGAAATACAAGATACGGTAATTCCAGAGGAAACATGCGTACATTTTAATTCTACTATTTCCTGGTTCCTGCTACACGGTAAAAATTAAAGTATCGTACCCATTTCTCTGTATAAAAGAACCTACTTTAGAAAAGAGGGAAATTGGCCCCCTAAACTCTTCTGAAACTAATTGTATATGTATAGGCGATAGATACCGGTTAATATCATCATCGGTTGATACACAATCTGAAGATACTTTGTGCACTTCGGAAGCTACAAGAAAGGACAAAAGTTGATATACGCTCTCTAAAGTCAAAAGAATCGTTGTTCTTGTATATGTAATATACATACACAATCAAATACGCACACACTAATGTAGACACAATAATATGCAACAAGTGACTATACAAACATGTATACAACATACTGATATCATGCCTTTAACAAAGAGAAAAAGAAAAAAATTAGTTCTTCTAACCCAATTTTATTTCGATGATTACAATTCATATACTTATGCATTTCCCAGGCAATAGGCTTATGATCTATCGCAACTAGGGGCATTAAGAGCGGTGTAGTAGAGTCTTAATTAAAACTACAACTATTGTAGAGGTCTCAATTAACCACTCGAATCCTGTACATAACCGTCTATCTCACAATAATTCGCTAACCTTTCATTGGTTGATTTATCAGTACCTTAACCTCAGTCAGAAAAACCACTAATAAATTTTCAATATTTACAGCTAAGTTACTAGTTTTTTAAATTACTAACTACCTTCTAATACATTAAAGTAAATATGATTCGTGGATCAGTTTTTCGCTCTAACATCAGAAACTTAGCATCTCGTCGTTTTGCTTCCACCCAAACTCAGTATGCTACTTTATCCAATGGTGTCACTATCGCTACTGAAGTTAACCCAAACAGTGCCACTTCTACAGTTGGTTTATGGTTTGGTGCTGGTTCCAGATCTGAACACGTATACAGCAATGGTATCTCCGCTTTAACTACTAACATCTTAGCTTCTGGCTCTGAAAACGGTATTTTGTTATCTAGTCAAAATGCCAAAGAAGTTAACGGTATTATTGCAGAATCCACCAATGCCAATGTTGAAGAAGCCGGTAAGTTAATTGCTAAAATTGCTTCTAATACCACAGAAATCTTAGGAAAGGCCGACTTCGCTTCTGCCAAGGCTTCTTTAATCGCACAAGCCGATGCTGTTGAAGCTAACCCATCCCAAAGAGTATTAGAACATTTGAATGCTTCCGCTTTCCAAGGATACTCTTTAGGTTTACCAACTTTAGGTACTTCTGATTCTATCAAGGACTTAGAGTTACAGGACTCTGCTCGTTTATTAGAAAAGCACTTAGTTGGTTCTAACATCGTAATTGCTGCCTCTGGTAACTTTGACCACAACAAATTAGTCGATGCTATTGAAAGTTCATTGAAAGTTCCACAAGGCTTGAAACCAGCTACCAAGCCAGCTTCATTTTTAGGTTCTGAAGTCAAGATGAGAGATGACACCTTACCAAAGGCTTACGTTTCTATTGCTGCTCAAGGTGAAGGTCTTAACTCCCCAGCTTACTACGTTTCTAAGGTCGGTGCTGCTATCTTTGGTGACTTTGACCATGCATCCGCAATTGCTAAGTTTACTTCTCCAAAGTTGGCTTCAATTGTTCAAGAGTACCACATTGTTGATAAATACACCCACTTCTCACAATCTTACTCCGATTCTGGTTTATGGGGTTTCAATGCTGAAGTTTCCAACATTGCAGCTCTTGATGACTTCGTTCACTTCACCTTAAAGGAATGGAACAGATTATCTATTTCTATTTCTGATTCTGAAGTTGCTCGTGGTAAGGCTGCCGTTAAGACTGCTTTATTAAGAGAATTAGCTTCTTCAAAGGCTACTGCTACTGATATTGCTACCAAGGTCTTATTAACTGGTTACAGAACCTCTTTACAACAAGCCATAGAAAAGGTTGATGCTATCCAAACCAAGGATGTTAAGGCTTGGGCTCAAGCTGCCTTATGGGATAAGGATATTGTTATCTCCGGTACTGGTCAAATCGAAGCATTGTTAGACTACAGCAGATGGAGAAACGAGATGGCCATGATGAGATGGTGATTTATTTAGTATCCCTCTGATGCTCATACAATTAATGATTAAAAAATGAATAACTCTGCTGAATAGTTAGTTCGCTGCAATTACTTCATTAAGACTAACTCAGAGAATTTACTTGTTTATATGATGAAAAATATCTTTTGGAAGGCAGATTAACAATTACAACATATGTTGCTCATAATCATTGAAATTAAAACCTTATGATTGTATTTCTCTGTCTTTAGTACTTTACTAATATTTTTATATACTAATTATTCTGTTTTTATCTTAGCATATTATATATTTAGTATAAAATATATTTATTTTAGATTTATAAACCGAGTATCCAAACAATAAATTTTGTTATTTCAGATTTGCTTTAGATAATACCACTCTTCTTTAAATTTTGTTGAATAATAAGATCTGTGACAGCAGATAAAACAAAGTTCATTGATTTTGTATCAGTCGCACACGTTCTATGCACATAAATGGGTTTCTTGGTTTTGTTTAATTTTAGGAAATTCTTCTCAAAAAATTTAATTGAATCTTCTAGATCGAATGGCTTACCATCATAGTCTGGAAAGTAATTTTTTAATGGGGACTTCTGTATTTTTTTCTCAAAAATATCTATTTTATTGATGAATAGTATGAACGGAGTATTGATAAACCATCTTGAATTACAGAGTGAATCGAACAATAGTATTGATTCGTGCATTCTATTTACACGCTCATCCTCAAATAGCATTTCATCATATTCAGATATTGCTAAAACAAACAATATAGCAGTAATATCTTCAAAGCAATGAATCCACTTTTTTCTTTCCGATCTTTGTCCACCAGCATCTAAAACTTTAAATTTAAAAGAATTGATAACAAAATTAGTTTCGGTAATCCCAGTTGTTTTAATTCTCCCTTTCAAAATGTCGGTATCATCACATAAATAATTCATATCAGAAAATTTCTTCACATTATCAAAATAATAAGATGCACTTGATTCAAGCTGAAATTCATTAGATCTTTCATAACAATTTTTTATACCAGAATCAAAATTCCATAAATTGTAAACAGCATAGGCTATTTGTTCCCTAGTGTACGAGTCATTTTGAGAATTAGAGATAGCAACCTCAGATAAACCATTACTTATTTCTTCAACACTAAATTCTTCGCTTTTATTTCCATAAGAATCATTATACCCATACAGTTCATTTTGGTGGTTTGGTACATCTCTACTGAAGAAATTATCTGCAAGACCAGTACTGTTTTGTCTCCTTTGCGACTTCTTAGAGTCACTGTACTTCGATACATAATCATTAAGAAAGTTTGTTCCGCCAGCAGCACCTGTATCTATATGTTCCAATGCATCAGTTCGTAGAATAGTTTGTTTAAATGGAATCAAGGGACTATTGCTTTGATCACATTCCAAGGGTATGCCGAGTTTCCTCGCTTGAATGATTAGGATCTTCATCGATTGAACGACATCAACCCATATGACCTGCGAATATTGTAATCGTTCTTGACTAGTGAAACCACCTTTATGAAGGAGCTTCAACTGCTTAAGCACAGTAGATTTTCCACTCTCTCCAGCTCCTAAAAGAAGCAATTTAATTTGGTTTTTTTGATTCTTTCTATTAAGCTGCAAATTTTGTTCGATGACATCATTGATTCTCTTGTCTCTTAAAAATGGATCATTTTCATCAGTTTCAGGACTACTTACCATACAACCCATCTTTTAATAGCTCAGCATGATATAGTTTGTAGATCTAAAATGCTGGGATCTCACAACCATTTATAATGTGATACTTGACTAGCCGCACAAAAATTGACACATTTTAAATTTATTGAAATTTATAAAGTACGATAAAAACCAATATAATAGAGAACTACAACAAGTAAACCAAAGCCTGTTGAATGTCTAATAAATGCATATAAATTCCACTTCTTCATGAAATGACTAGCCTTAAACTTGGCACCCTCGTACATCTTGTGTATATCAAAGGTTGTAGATTGATCAGTGAAAGTATATTGCGGCAAACTGATAAGATTGCTCACTGATTTATTTTCGTCCTGCTGTTTCAAAAAGTTTGATATTTTCTTTGAATTTGATGGGAATTGTAATAGGTTGGAATTTGAGACGTTTACAGGCAAAACTGTGTAATTATATCTCGATGATCTATGTTTAATATCGCACCACAATATCAATAAACCAGAGGCAATTGCAAGCAAAACATATGAAAAAATGTTTACATACGGCGTTTGAGTGTAGCATAATTCTGTTTTGTAGTTGAAATTGTTTTTAACCAAGTAGTCATCCTGGTTATTTGCATTTGAAAAAGAGAGAAGTTGCACGCCAGGATATTTGATGCCCATAGCCATGCTTATTGATTTCACTGTGATTTCTCTAGCACTATACCCATCGATCTCTGGATGGTTTATATCGCAATAATCATGATCATCTCCACCAAATATAAGATCAGGCTGGATTCTAGTCAATATGTCTTGAGTCTTTTCAGGACTTATTGCCAGCTGATATTGGTATCCTGCTAGCAATTGGAAAACTGGGCTTTCTCTCAAGGGTCCACATTTGATTGTATCGACATCTCTATACAATGGAACGTGCGTTAAAAGAATTCTGGGTTTTGTTTTGACAATAGAAGCACCAAAGTTCACATCAAAAAATTCCCTGGATTCCTTATTTATTTCTTCTTCTCCGGACGAAAGTGATATGGTATCTAATGTAACAAATTCCACGTTGTTGATGATCTTTACATTATTAGGATTACCAAAATTCTCTTTAAATCTCTTCCTTGAATTCAATTTCACTCCATCTGCCCATCCTATATCATGATTTCCCGCTACATTAGTCATAAAATTCTTATTTTTTTTGTACCCATCCTTTGTGAAGATATTATTAAATCGGTCAAGTTCATGTGAATAATATTCATCGGAACTTGATCTCCCATTATCAAGATAATCTCCCAAAAAGAATATGTAATCTGGCTTAAGATGCTTGGTAAGTGCGTAGTAGTTGCGTTTCAAATATATATCGGCTGTGTGCTTTGAAATGTCTAGCAATAACTCATTTCTACCTGGATAAGTGTGGTTATCAATCAATTGCGGATCAGCTATAAACATAATATTAGAAACTTTGTTATTCGATATTTTATCCTGGTCTTCGTCATCTTTGAAAGATTCAAAATCATCGGATTCTTCTGATTGTATATCGATAGCGGGCCAATGACATTTTCTTGCAGCATAATAAGGAACAAATCTTTCATGGAATAAAAAAGTAAAGAGCCAAATCACAAATAAGGCAGATAGGAGATGATATGTACTTCGGAACTTTGGAAATATGATTTTAAACATCTATTAATCTTAAAATATAAAATCTTGAACACATACCTACTATTTTTGAACAGAATAAATCGCGAGGGGATCGTATATCGCATAATTAAATACTATACAATTTCTGTTGCAGATAATAGCGATTCTAATGAGTGATGAATCCTTACTAATTGCTATATTAGGTATCGTAGCTTCTTACTTTGCTATTAAGAAGTACATTGAAGTTTCTAGGGATGTCAGTGAAGTTTACTTGAACGAGCAGGCACATGCTGAAGTTACTCGTTTAGAGAATGAATCAGCCATTCACAAAAGCAATAGATTAGACTATTCTAATGGATTGAGAGCTGGATTAGATATAAGATATGATCATTATAAATTAAGAAACGGTAACCTAGCTGACATATGGGAAATTGTTATGAATTTTGTTAAGAAGAAGGACAAAGGCATCAAGTTTGGCGACAATAGCTGCACATTCAGTGAACTTAACCATAAAGTGAATATTTTAGGCGACTACTTTGTCTCAGAAGAGATCAAGGTTTTGGGAATGAATATTAAGATGTTTTTAGAGTCTCCATACTCATTTGCTATTATGGTTGGTTGTTTCGTAAATCAGGTAACAGTGAATTTCTATGATGAAATTGAGAATACTGAAGATGTTGACTTTTATATTATTAACAAATCTGAAATTGAATATGCTAGAAGTAACAATAAGAAGTATATTTTATTGGATTTGGTTCATGATGAACCAATTCCTGAAATTTTGAAGTTTGACGGTAAATTATCATCCTTTGAAAATAGGTATACTGTCGAAAAGGACAAAGGTGTTGCATTAAGATTAACCAGAAAAACTAGTAGTAAAGTAATTTCTAATGTGGATTTCACGCAGATGAATTTAGTTAGTAGTTTAGCATCGATGTTAAAGCATTTACCAAAAGGACATGAGGTTTCTTCAAATGATATAATATTAATTTTACAATCTTTTGACGATAATGAGGAGATTTTAGGTGACTTGAATAAAGTATTAATAGCTCTCATCACCAATTGTGATTTAACCACATCCAAAAATGTTTATGAAGAAATTTTAAATGAAGTTAAACCAACCATATTATCGATTTCTGAATCTAAATTTCTCGAGCACTTTCCTCTTGAAAAGTTAAAGAAGAATCTATCGATATTTCAGAAGCAAAAGTTTGCTGTAAAATCAAAGTTAATTGCAAATGGTATTTTATCGAATATTTCAGTTTACGATTCACCAATAAGACTTTTGTATATCAATAAGTCGATTGAAAAGAAGATGAAGCTTGATAACAGTATTTTGAACGAATATAGGGCTTATTTCAACAGCAGAATCATATTTGAAAGAGGGTATTTTTGTCTTGCAGGTTCAGTTATACTTAATGACTTTTTTGATTATAGAAGTTTCTCAATAAAGAATCAATTAAAAGCATTTGGCTGCTTATCACAGTCTCTTGAGGCAAAATTGACGAATTATCATAACAAGATTGGAATTTTAGAAGTTAGAGGGTATATTATTGGAAAGACTCATAATAGATTAATTGGTAAAGATGGCGACTTTATTGAACAGGCATTAAAAAATAGACAGAATAACGGATTTATGCCAATAAACATTAAATGTAAGTGGGGATACGATGGTTGTTTATACGTTTTCTAGAATGTGTATAATATATTATCTTTGCTAAAAAATATCTATAAACATTTAACTTTTTTGTAAGAGCAGTAGGATAAATCATCACTCATACCAAGTTTCCGCTTACTACTATTGCAATTAAACAAGGAGTCTATTTTAGTTGTCAGATAGTCAGAATCTTGTAAGATTTTTTTACCTAACTGGCTAAAATAGTAGTTACTGAAGTTGATCTTTACAACATCTAAGCTATTAATGTTCAAATTCAGTAAAAATTTACTCCATTTATTCAATTTCAACTTTAAAATGTTTTCGTCAGTCTCCCAGACAAGCTGCTTCTTTGAAATGTTATGTGATTTAATAAAATCATAACCGAAAATAATCAAAACATTACACCAATTCTCATACTTCAAGCCATTGATGTATGTTTCATAACCTAACAACTGAAGGCAATCCATTTCAGTTTTTCTTAACAGCGCAATGTTCAAATCTTTCTTTGATGCAACACTTTCATTATCGCAACCGCAAATCTTCAACCAAGATTTGAATGAATAATTAGAATCTTGAATAAATTTTGAAGAAATAATCAACATGCCCAAGAATAACTTCTTAGGACATTCAGGTAACTTTTTCTTATTAAGTGGATCATTTGCTAATTTCTTCATTTTAAGCAAGTAGAAACAGCACACTTGCAAGACTTGGATTGAGGATTTGGATCTTCTAATTATTTCAATAATGAAAAACTTAATATTAATTTTCTTGATATTGACATGTGGATATAACATCTTAATTAAATTAATCGAGCAGTTCAACAAAATGCTGTTAAATTGTTGTTTGCTGAGATGTTCATTATAATACTTAAAATTGTTTGGCAAAAGAAAATCATTAATTGGCGATCTGTCGGTCGTTGCTGGTGGAGTCAACAACAGCATGTCCGACGATACTTTTGAACCGTGCTCGAAAGCGAAAGTGGAATATGAATTGGCATTTGGAGACTCTGGTGAGATAAATGCCATGTTCAAGCTAATAGTATAGTACTAACAAAAAAAAAACCTGTGTGAATATCAACGCAAAAACCCTAGAATTGAATGAAAACTAATCTCTCACTGTATTGTACCTTAAAACATAAAAAAACCCTAGTGAAAACCTCTAATATAAATAAAACTAAAACGTAGAATCCTCTGTACTCTGGATGAAGGATAAAGTCAATAAACAATGAACCGTGAAGTAAACAAAGTCCTAATAAAACTCCAAAACTTCAAAAAGGAACCTAAAGAAAACAGTTAAACTGAAAAAAAAAGATTAGCTAAAAGCAAAAAGCAATGATTAATAACTAAAACAACGGAAGCAACTATTACTTATATAATAAATAATATAAGATAACAAAGACGAGACGATGGAAAATGTGAATGCGAAAACCTCGCTATTTATCTGAATTCGGAAGTGTGGAATTACTCATATCATCTCGATCATCAGAATGAGTCAAGGGTTCGGAAATCGGTCATCAACATGGAGTGCGTGAGATTTAGTCATGAGATAAGCAGCTGACATGTCACCCCCGGTGCACGCACAACCACACAATCACACAATACTAGGTGCTTGTAACGAGGGTGGTTTTCATAGATGCCGGGAGTTGCGAATTGTCACTTTCCACCGCCGAACAATGTGAGTAAACTGTGAGTAAACTGTGAGTAAAATGTGCGTGAACTGTGGGTAAACTGTGAGCCAACTGTGAGCGATTCTACACCATCGTACTGTTTTCTTTTATTCTTTTTGCATCTATATAAAACTAATCCCTCGTGAGAGTTCTAAACGTAGAGTCGATGATGTCTCTAATCTCCTTGTAGCTGACGATGATGCATGTTTTCTCGTCCTGACTAACAAGTAAAAACTTTTCGTCAATACCAGCATCTAGCTTATTCAAATTGACCAAAACACGCGACAAGTCCACGATAGGCTTGCCGAACTCGTCGTACTGGAAAAAGACAAAGTCTCTGAACAACTTTATTATATATTGATTGCTGCTTTCATTCCAGTTGAGGTCAGACCTGTCTATAATAAAGTTAAGCTTCGTTATTAAGCGGAAAAGTCTGGCGTTCTCCAATTCGGTGGACATTTGGGCCTCGATGAAGTCATTGCTATCCTCTAAGCCGTTAACAATATTTAACATTTTAGACGTAAGATACTTTTCGCAGAAGGAAGATAAGGCAATATCTTCGAAAAGCAACACTTTTACTGCTTCCACAAACGAATCGCTAAACTTAATGTAGTTAGACTTGTTCAATGAGAGGAGAAGTTGATCAGCGTTGCCTGCCCTGCTTGACGACGGTATGGTCAACGCTGCCAAGTCTAATATCAATTTACCAAAATTCTTCAAATCCTGTTTTTGCAAAAATGACGTGTAGGTGGACAAGTCTGAGGTAGAGATCTCCATATCATCCAGCTCGTAGTTGAGGATATCACTGATTCCCACACTAGATAATCTTATTCTATTCTTATTAGTAACTAAGACCTTAGACATGTCTAACGATGATCTTGCCGATAATCCCCTTTCGTGGATAGACGTTAACGCACTAGTGATCTGAATCATGTAATTCCATAATAAATCTTCTGTAATAGATTCAGTATTAGATGAAACAAGGCTCTTATATTGTTCTTCAAGAGTAGTAGAATTTGGATAGTAGTCATAAGCTACAACAAGTGAAGTATCACCAAAGGCAATGGTGGTGAATGCATCTTGAAGTTGAATAATGTTAGCATTCTTAATAGACTTCCATTTCTTGATTGTTCTAAAAGGTGCTTCGTTAGAGATCAGAAATCCAAGATTGATTTTTACCAATACGTAAGGATTTCCATTTGCATTAGAAAATACCTTATATGTGGATGATGGAACTTTCCAAACTTTTGAATTTGATTCATATGTTCTATCAATTGGTACTAATGAATGATAATTATTAATATTTTCAGGTAAATTCGATCTTGCTAATGTTTGTAAAGTAGCTTCATTCTTCTTTTGTAAAGTTTCTCTTAAGTTATTTGGAATAAACATAATATTTGCATTAGTTTCATGTGGTCGTAACGGGATAGTCAACCTTGGAGGAGGCGCTGGTGCATACAAATGATATTGAAGCGGATAATTGGCGGTTTGTTGCTGAAAGTACATATCAGATGAAGCAGGTGGTTGCATTGAATTGCCAGTTAAGTAGGGATTCATTGCACCAGTCGCTTTACTATTTTGACTTGCAGCAGTTCCAGTCATTGATACAGCTGAATCTGAACTATATGGATTAGAAGGAGTAAATGACGCGGTAGCAGCATTAAACTTCTTTGACGGTACATTTCCTTCATTCTTTTCATTAGATGATGAAGAAGAGTTCAATGAACTGCTTTGCTCAGTGCCCAAACCTCCACCTGATGGCACAAAAACTGGTATTTCCTTAAGCTTAGGAGACAAATTAGCAAATTTATTCGACAAACCCAGAACATTAGACGGCTGAAATGATGGTGTGTTTAAATTGAACTTCCTTTTACTTTCAACTGGAGGTGTATTGGAAGTACTAGTATTTTGAGACGCAGTAGTTGTTCCAGCGTTCGATGTTGGATGATTGATTGTATGACTGAATGCACAACCTTTATTCTCGTACTTACAATAGCCATATATCAAGATATTCTTACAAAGAGTATCCCTGGCCTTATCTATGTTAATATTCATTATAGGCTTTATTAAACGACCCAACTTCAAAGCATACCATTGGAATAACAATATATTCCCACTGAGAAGTTTACACGTGACCAAATTTTTGTGTCTATTTTTATGACACAAAATCAAAATCAAAATCAAGTATCATTTTCCATGTAGGGGGTCAGTATTGATCGAGCTCTGAACACTATCTACTACGTTACTGGTAAATATCTATATTTTGAATATTCAAGTAAACAGCTTTTGAATACTTTTGAATTTTCTTTAAATAAAAAGTACGCTTTCTACTTGATCAAAAAATTCCTTTATATACTTTAGTTATCTTTATTCTGGAGAAAGATAGTTGCTGATTTTAAGTTTATCATATAACTTGTAGTCAGTCTCCCTCTTCCTTTATTTTTGAATTAAACCAAGAAAACAATTTGCCCTATCTGAAGGTCTATATTGTATATGATCTCTCTTGACACATCATATTTAGTAGTCCTCACACGACTTTGACTTATATACAGATAATCATTTTTTTACGTTTGAATATTCAATACCTTTAAAGTATAGCAGTAATAATCGTAAGGTAATAATAGGGATTTTGGTCATTTAAAATGGGATCTTCTTCATCAATGTTGGAGAGCTTTATGGAAGGCACCAATTTTGATAGAGAGGAAATTGATAGACTCAGAAAAAGGTTCATGAAACTTGACAAGGACGGTTCTGGTACGATCGATAAAACTGAATTTTTATCTATACCTGGAATATCATCGAATCCTTTAGCTACAAGATTAATGGATGTTTTTGATGAAGATGGAAGCGGAACTATTGATTTTCAAGAATTTATTTCAGGTTTATCTGCTTTTAGCGGAAAGTCTCCTAAAATAGATAAACTCAAGTTTGCATTTAAGATTTATGATATTGATAAGGATGGATATATAGGAAATGGAGAGCTATTTATTGTTATGAAAATGATGGTGGGTAAGAATTTACAGGATGAAGAATTGCAACAAATTGTAGATAAAACTATGATGGAAGCTGATCAAGATGGTGATGGAATGTTGAATTTTGAAGAATTTAAGAAGGCTGTTGATTCAAGCTCAGTTGCTAAGTCCCTCACATTAAATATCTTTTAGAGCAGATGAAGAATAATTAAATGTTGATTTATTCAAACAAACTCAATTACTAAACAAGAGAAAAATTAAATATTCTTTTCTATAAGTTATATTGAGCAAAAATAGAAAAAACGTAATCAGTAATTATCATTTATTCTTTAATAGTATGTATATAAAATTTGTTTAATCATTAATTTAATCCCACCTTAGTTGTGGATTTTGTGTAATAACTGATAACAAAATTCATATTGCGTTATCAGCCTAATCACGAAAATGTATATTCTGCAGTAATGTATATTCTGCAATAAGGATAATAATGTTCAGTTCATTATATCAGAGTCGAAATAATGTCTTTGAATCAATAAATTTGGAATCCACTATATCAGATAATAATAATTATAAAGGACTACCTTCAAGCATTCCAGAGTCCGCGTCAGCTACATCGGATGATGAGCTAGATCCAGCGGAGTTCTTATCAGCAGAAAACAAGAAAGGTGTTGAAGTAGAAGATATCTTATTAAGAAATAATGACGTATCCAACTCATTAAAGGCAAGTACTGTTTTAGAAGATGATACCTTAAATATTGAATTGAAAGCAAAGATTGATGATCAAGAATTTTTTCTGAATCCGTCAAGGATTTTAACGAACTCAGTGTATTCAAATAATGAAATCAAGAGTGATAATGAAACATCTACTATTTTATCCGTGCGTTTTCCAAGTAAAGAGAACATTTTAACATCAACTTCAGAAAATCCAATAGAATTCTTGCTTAAAAGATTAAAGATAATCGAAAAGGAACTTTATCATAATACTCAGAACCATATCACTGCTGTTGAGTCAGGAGATGAATCTCTTAACAAAATACGAAGTATGATATTACAAAATTTTAGGCAACTCTCTGAAACGTATTACCCATTATATGAACTTTATGATCGTGAGCTCACATATACTACAAATTTTTTAAATGGCTTTGAACAATGGGAAAATAACAGAACCAGGTTGTTATCTAAAATAAAGTTAGTTAAGAGTGTAGAAAATAAGAATGGGAAGAAACTTATGAACCTCTTATCACAATCGGATACGATTGATAGAGAAATACAGGACTTGCAAGAGAAAATTAATTCCTTAAAGGCAAAAAAGATAGTTATTTCCGAAGAAATACAGAGTACAAGTTCTGTTCTAGAAAGTAACACGGCAAAATATATTGATTCTTTTAAGAAATTAGAAAAGCAGGGTAAGGATGCTATAATAAAGTTTCTTCAAACGAGTCCTAATCTAGAAAATGATTCAAATGGAGTTATTCGATCAATTCCAGTAGATGTTACGTTTTACAGAAATTATAAGAACTCTCAAGAAAATACGTCTAGTAAATGCGGCAAAATAGTAGAACCTGAAAAAAAGGAGAGCTCGTCTAAGAATAATGTTATCGGTATGGTTCCCTATGAATACACTGAACCTGACGTAGGTAAACACGATGTTAATCGCTATTTTAAAGATAAGGAAGTACCTGATACAAACGCATATGATGTGGGATTTGCAAGAGGGTCAAATCTGTCCAAGAAGATTAAGCGTCAATTAGATCATATTGTTAAACTATTATTACCGCCTGAAAACCACCCAACGAATGCTTATGAGCAGAGGAAACATATTGCTGTTGATGACAAAACTAATACAATTAGCGAGAAAATTGATCCAGAGCCGTTACTTCAAGTAATAAATGGTAGAATGAATGCCTTGCGTGACTATGTTATAAACTCTTCTCTGAAATCAAAATTGTACCATGAATATAGTAATTTCTGGAAGGATATAGTTGCTATACTTAAGTCACAAGAGGCTAAAATTTTGAGGCATATTTCACTATATTTGGAACCTTGTGAAGAATTGGAGAGTGGATTGTTGGATTTATTAAAAGAAACATTAAGTAAAATAGAAAGCTACCTAAAAAATCTACCTCCACTTTCAATGGGAAACTCACTGTATCATACAAATTTATTAACTAGTGCTATTTTGAAAGAAGCAGAAGCAATCAATATTGCATCTAATCTAATACTGAAGGAAAATAATACGCATATAATTTTAGAGGAAATAAAAAACGAAATTATATCCAAGACCCAACGGGTTCATTTATCAAGAACTTCAAAACTTGGATCATTAAATCGCCAATCTGAATCCGATCCTGAGCAGTAAAACCATGGATTAAATATTGCTACTAATGAGGTATAAAAAGCAGCTTCAGTACAAAAGTTTGATTAGAGGAACTTAAAATATGAATAACTATAATATTAATTATATAAAATTTCTATTCTATCTTTTAGTCTTATGATTTCTGTTATTAATAAATATGCTAGTTGATTTTTTCTTTGGAAGTGGATTTACTCTTCCTGTTGATGTTGGTACAGGTGTCAGTGTCTTATTCTTTGGGGTATCTAAATTCATTTTAGATGCAATATTATGCTCATTAAATAAATTACTCTTAATGGGCCCATTCAGTTTATTAGATGGTATATATCCCGACTTTGATGGCTTAGGGTTCCCATTATTACCTTTCAAATTGAAGGAGTTAGAGTTCTTCGAAGAACTTAATTCTTCATTTGTAGAAGAAGAATTATCCACGTATTTATTTTGATTGTTTGCATTTTGTTTAACTTTATTTTTATCATCGTTGTAATTCAGATTATAATTATTGTTCGTTTTGTCATAAAAATCCGAATTAAATTTCTTACGTTTTGCTTCCTTGCCGTCTTCACTAAGAATTCTCTTATTGTATAAAATACTATTCTGGGATATTCTATTTAAAAACCCAGGATAAGCTTCAGAAACACAATCTCTCTCTTCTGCATCTTGTAATAATCTTCTCCATACTTTGTTTCTTGATAATGAAGACTTGTTTCCCAAAATCCAAAGAGAAGTTCTGGCACGAGTCAAAGCGACGTTCATACGTCTAACATCACTCAAGAAACCAACATTACCCGACTCATTTGCTCTAACACAAGACATAATAATAATCTCTTTTTCTTGACCCTGAAATCCATCAACTGTATTAAAATCAATTTCTGAAAGAATTCCATGTCCGTATTTTCGTTTAAAACTATCTTTTAGTACTCTAATTTGTTCTTTATAAGGTGAAATTATACCAATTCTTCCACTAAATTGATCTTCGGGAAGTATTTTCATCAACTTTGCAACCATTTCCATGGCTACTTTGGCTTCAGATATATTATAGAGAGAACGAGATAATTCATTCTGCTGATGAGAACCAACAATATCAAAAAACCTATAAGGACCAAGAGGAAAGCTGTCATGCCATACTCTATAATTCTTCTCTAACATTTCATTACCATCATGTAAACAAGAGTTGTAGAACTCCGTGCTTGGAAATCTAGAAATATCAGGATGCATACGGTACTGCGTATCTAATAAATAGACAGAATTTGGATTAGATTTCTGCATCCTTACAAATAAACTTTCCTCATAATTATATGATGATGCCCGTTGGGATAAAACAGTCGGTGGCAATTGATTAGGATCACCAACCATGACACATTTTTTACACCCATATCTTAAAGGAATTAATGCAGATAGTTCGACACATTGACATGCTTCATCGATGATGACTTGGTCGAAATTAAGAGTAAGATTAGATAAAAATGAATGAGCAGAACCTGACAAGGTTGCACAAATAATTTGGGCATTAGTTAGGATTTTTGATTGTAAATTTCTTTTATCAATTTCCCTAGTACGATAGGCAATCGATACTCTTTCCCTTTGTTCATCCAACTTTTGGGCCAATTCTTTTCTCTTTCTATTAATATCCTTTAATTTATTCTCAATTATTGTAGTCTCCGAGTCATTCAAATCTGAATTTTGCAACTGAAGCCTGATTTGATCTCTTTCAGCTATACATTTTGTATGTTGCTCTCTAATCGAATGGTCAACCAGAGTGTCAGACGCATTATATTGTAGCTGTTTTTCAACTAATTCTTCCAAAGTTAGATCTTTAACAGCAGAATTAATGGCATCACTACGACCCAATCTAACTATTCGAGGGTTTATCGTTTCTCCTTTAGAATCCTTAATTCCTCCACGAAGACGTAATACTAATTCATCAACAGCAGCGTTACTAGGTGCACATATTAATATTTTCGGAATATTGCTGTTACTATTATTATTATTATTATTAACATAGTTATTATTTGTCGAACTGGGAATATTAATGCTACCTTCTTTAATTTGATTAGAAAGCCAATATCCAACAATTCCTAAAATAGTCTTAGTTTTACCTGTACCAGGAGGACCTTGGATCAAAGAGAATCCCTCATTATTATATGATCCTAAAATAGCTTTTGCTTGGGATGAATTAACATCATATGCCTTAAGTAATTTTTTTGAGTCATTATCATTAATTTCTATTGGGTTATTTGGCTTAGCCAGTAAAATCGAATCACGTAATCCATAATATTGCAATCCTTTTAATGAAGAATATTCCCTTTCAACAGTTATCATTTGCATAATGCGCATACCAAATATTATAGATTTAGGGGTTAGAACACCCATCATCGAACCTTGAGGGTAAACTCTTAATGTTATATCGCAATATTCCGCATTTGCGGACTTAATCTCTCTTATCTTGGCCATACAAGTATTTGTGGTGGGTGATTTTAAATGGCTAGCTATACCTTTATGTGACTGAAAGTTCAGAGCATCTACACAACCAAGAACAAGTAAATCAGAATCTCCAATTCTTAGATCATTCACGATTTGCTTTTTAATGGAAGCATAAACGTCAAAGAAGCCATCAACACTACTTCTGCTGCCGATAAGTAATTCAAATGGTACTTCCTGACCGGTCTGCTTAGCTGATTGAATC
This sequence comes from Schwanniomyces capriottii, assembly GCA_032927745.1. Lineage (NCBI taxonomy): Eukaryota > Fungi > Ascomycota > Pichiomycetes > Serinales > Debaryomycetaceae > Schwanniomyces > Schwanniomyces capriottii. The sequence goes on from JAVSEF010000004.1 coordinate 888,283, forward strand.
CCTTGCCAGCATTCTAACATTAATAAAGGCTCCATTACCTTAACATAATCCTTTATATCATCATATTTATCCTTGGTAGATTGGTATATATCCCTTGAAGCTGAAGGAAACTCTTCTTTAGAATTATAATTCCATTTTAATATTGTTGAATATAGTGGTTTTAAATTTACATTTAATCTCAATCTCATTTCTTCTTCTTCGGAGCGAGTTTTCTTAGCTTTTGCAAAAGAAGGCTTGACAATGGGTCTTCCATCTACATCTACTTCAATTATTTTTGCCTTAGTTTTCTTCTTATCCACGAATAAATCAGAAATATCAACATTATCATCATCATCATCATCATCATCAGAACTATCAGAGTCACCTTTCTTCTTCTTCAAGGAATTTAGCGATCTACCAACAGAAACCATCTTCTTAGAGTTGAATCCCGGTGCCCTTGGGGCTGCTGGAGGAGCTGATATACTAGACGTCGATACAGACTTTACAGATACTCTTGAATTTTTTAATTGACTTCGGACTTGCTCCATAGCTGTCGATTTAAACTCTTGCTTTTTAGGTGGTGGAGCAATTGGTGGCTGTGAGGTAACCACACCAAATCTTCCTAGTGTTTGTTGTTTTGGTTGTTTAATATATGTTTGATATTTGAAACTAGCAGGTTCAGGAGTGACCAGCTTTGGACTCTCCCCAGCCTGTTTGATTTTATTCCTTTGAAGGTTTGTTTCAAGAATAATTTCATCTACTAAATCATTGTTAAACTCCCTTGCTTTAGATAAAATTTCCAGTCTTTGCAGATCTGTCAACTTATTGTTGAACTTTTTCGCTTTGGCTCCAAATTTGGCAAAGTTCAGAATAAATTCATCATCAATAGAGAAATCTAAATCGTTAGCTAAATCAAATCCTTTAAATACCAAATTAACACAGGAATTTAACAAGGACGTATCACCTAACCGAAGCCAGACAATAACGTAGGAAAATGAATTCATAAAGACCAGAAATAGGGAATGCGAACCGTCAATGGATTCACCTAGGGAAGTCGTAATTATTCTAAAGGAATCTAACAAAATATGACTGAACTCAAGCGTGTCTCTAGTATACTCAACCAATTGATCAATGTGATAATCGCCTGCCCAAACCAACGTCTTTCGGTAAAGCATCACTAGAAATTCCCAACAATTATTCCAAAACTCTTCCATTAAAACTTTACTCTCTTCCGACTTGAGTGAAGAGGTAAGAATCCCCGTTAATGGATCTGTTAATGCTTTAACAATATCCATTAAAATACGGATAGCTTTTGGACAAGGTTCAAAAGATTCTGAAATAGTTAAATTTTTGACTACTTTATTTATAGCGTTTAGCGTAGAATTAAGATAAGCATTTAATAAAGATTGAATTGTTTCAAATCGACCTGCAACATCAAGATCAAAGACTTGATAGAGTATATCTAGTGCAGCTTGGTTGGTAATAGGGGAGAATATGCAAGACCAAAAGCCAATCTGGATTTCGAAATTATCAAAGAGTCCTGCTAAGTATTGCTGATCGATCAAACCAATTTTTTCAAGGACATTTGATATAAAAGATAACATCATTGAAACGTTCAAATTATGTTGGTTGATTGCATCCGTTAATGCTTTTTCCTTTATTTGCTTTTTATCCAAAAATTTCAACACATTGCAAACATTTGAGAGTGCTTTTATAACATTATCAGTAACAACCTTTATAGACTTTACTGGTAATTTCAAAATAGAACGCCATAGAACAGGGAATGTATCAAATGAAGCTGGTACCTTATTATCAATAATCTGTTTCGTATTATGAGCTAGTAATACTATGTCATACGAAATGGAATATTGCAATAATTTTAACACAGAGTTATTTCTCTCCTCAATGCCTTCAACTAACGCTAAATCAAGAATAAGATCAGCATATGTTTCAATTGCGGCTCTGCTATCCCTTCTCGTAAGTAAGTTAACAGAAAATTTTGAGTCACGAAATTTTAAATTTTGATCTTCCAGTATGAAACATGAAACTAGCATATCAGAAGCTGCCTGTTCCATAAAAGATGCATAACTGTTTTGCAATATATTATACTTGATATTATTCTGAATTTGCTGAAAAAGAAATGTGCTCATTCTGATGCTTGCCGTTTGTTTCTGAGAGCCGGATAAAGTTTTAACTAAATTTGGCATCCATTTAATAAGGTTCATATCTTCATCAACACTTTTACTGTCTTGACCATTTTTTATACGTTTTCCAAAATATGGATTAGGCAAGATAGTATCCAATATACTTATGAAGGTAAAGGGTGCAGTATGCGTCCAAAAGTCTATTGAAAATTTTGAAAGGAATATTTCTAAAACATCAAATAGAACAGGCAAAGGCTCATCAAGGTACGACATTAAATTGTTGAAATACACTCTAATTGATGGATAGAGTCTAATATCAGTGAATTCACTCATGACCTCTATATCGTATGGTTTATTTATGAATTCGATAAAAGTATCATTTTCCAGTAAAATTAAAAGCTCGTTAAACATTTTCCAAAAATTAATGCAATTAGATGAAGAAAAGTGTTTTGCATTTTGAATATTATATAAATGGATACTGAATTCATCCGTTATTGTTAAGTTATATGAATCTTGGTTAATCTTATATTCATTTGACTTGATTTTTTGTAACCATGTCAAAGCGCATTCCTTCTCATCGTCATTGCCATCAATTAGTAAATATATAATACCAGGAAGAAATTCCTCTATTTCTGGCAAATTTCCATTATTCTTTAAGAATTTGCATATCTCTGTAAATTGTCCTTTTAAAGAAGCGTCGCAACGAAGGGATGACGGATTCCATAAACATGATTTGATGGCTTGGGATAGTCTTTCAGTATCTATTATAGGTTCATTAGCTTTCAATCTTTCAATAATATTTACAAATTCTTGAGTATTTCTTTCGGCATCCCACTTGTCAATGACCAACAAAAATTGCTTCACTTGATTTATAGGTATTCTTCTACTCTTTGCAAAATTTTTACGTAACTCTGATTTACCTATATTAAAGCTCTTCAAGCATTTATCACAGGTATTTAAGTTTTCTGATATGAATGATTTGAGTTTAACCAATACATCATTGCTGGGGAAGGAGAATAAAATCAACGAGTGAACAGTGATAGGATACATGTAGGGGTCGCAAAACCAGTGACGTCCTTCGTAATTCTGAAACAAATAGGTCAAACATTTCTTTAGCACTATTTCTTGATATTCGTTATTCCCTGGCTCCTTGTGTGATTGTTCTATAGCCTCGACAAGGTCATCGAAGCCTGTAGGTTTAAGCAGGAAGTGTTGCAGCATTCACGATATAGCAAGCTATCAATTTCTAAATTAAAGGTACGATAGTTATTATTATACACTTATTCGAAGCCCCAAAATATCTAGCCAAATCAGCCGATCTACTACTAGATTCTATTATATCTTGTCCTATAAAACCTTTGATTTCGAAACATCTAAAAAATCATATACGCGCAACATGTAACTACAGTGATGTACTGAAAGTCAAATCACGTGAATAACTATAAAAGAGCCATATCTATATTCAATTCTCTAGCAGCCTTGATCCAATCACATCCAGTAGCCCAACATCTCTCTAATATTCGAAGACTCTTGGTGGCATTTATATTACCCATTTTGCTCAATTCGCTAAATCTATGTAAGGCTAGCTCTTGCATATTTGAGTTTAAAGTCTCACAAGCAGCACTGAAGATACAGGAAATGGTACAGATCTCTGCCAGTGACTTAGATTCAATATGTTCTTCAAGGATTTCAAGAATACCATTGGCAAGATCCTGGATGATCGGAGATTCTCTTGGCACCTTTAATACTCTCCTATATAAATTGATGATAGCCATATCACAGAACATTTTATTTGTACACCTCAATATGTTATTTTGCTCGATGAGATTTGCTAATTTTTCAGAGCTAGTTTCTTCCTTGTTGCTACCCTTTACATCTATCAATTTCTTCTTCCTTCTGGATTCTCCTTCTTTAAATTGTTTCATGATATTCTCCTTGATTTCGAGTGCCTTACTTATGTAGTTCAAGGAAAGGTTGTTACGGTTTTCCATGCTTTGTTTGGTATATGCTTCAGTCTTCCTAATTAATAAAATTACCTCTTTAAAATGAGGAAGAAATCTCACATCAAATCCCAATAAATGATCAATATCTCTTTTTGGATCTTTGACAGAACCAGTGATGCTTTGCTCTAATCCATTAATCATATTCAACTCATTTATCTCTAGCTCATCCGGATTCAAGTAGTCATGCGAATTCTTTGTAGCAGATAACGCTCCAATTACATCAATATAAACAAACCATCTTGTTAAAAAAAATGCAATATCACTTTCCAAGCTTGCTTTTAACACCCTGGATTGAATTTGACGGTCAGACAAGCTATTGGGGGAGTCACTTTCAGAAGATTGAGGAGAAGACAAATTGTTATGCCTGGCCCTGATAATTTGTCTTGCACCAATTGTATGTACTCTGTGCTTTTCAAAATCTTTCGAATTGAATACTTCATTACACGACAATAATAAAACAGTAGCTAGTGTTCCATTAGAAATTGCAGTCTCTTTAGACTTTAACAGACGTACAAGCTCTTTACAAGACCTGGCAATAAGTTGATCAATTATATCTTCGGATATTTGGAAACCCGTCAACAGTGATCTAGCGCTAGCAGAAAAGGCGAGTAAAGTTGTCAAAATTGAAGGATATTCCATTGCCATTTGGGGTAGTAGCACTTTAAATGGATTATCTTTATATATCTGTGATGGAGCTGGAACGAGACTATCTGCAGCTACATTAACCCAAAAATCCATTAGATTACGATAAAAAGGAACCTGAAGTAAAATTTCTGGCAATGGACTAAATTGAGGGGGAATAGAAGCAAAAACTTCTTCTGGCGTTAATATACGGTTTCCCTCGTCATCATATTGAATAGGTGGAGTTTTAGAATTTTCTTCATAAGAGTCTTCGATTAAATTAAAATCGAAAATGCTTTTCTTATAATTCTGAGATACTAAAGACGTATAAGTAGGTGAAAAGTAATCATCAATTAAATTTGATTGGTTATACAATACATTATATTTCTCAGTAGCTTTTATATCCTCTGAATAATTGGATAATGTTTTTAAATTTGAATTTAAGCTATTTTTCATTTCAGATTTTAAATCTCTTCCAATTTCCATATTAACGTCACCATCATTCGAAAAACCTTGTACCATATGCTCGTTATATGACGAAGGCTTTATCATTTTGTCAACATAATCATTTAATAATTGGGAACTTTTCAAGATTTGAGGATGACCATTTGTGATATTATCCAAAATCATAGAAAGACTTTCAACTCCATCTGACAATTCAGGAAAATTTTTGTATAATAACGGAGACCTAGTTGAGATTCCAGTATTTTGATCTTTATTTGGTTTATTACTTATAGAATATGTATGTTTCTCACTAGAACTTACTCCACTATTCTCATCAGAATTCATTGAATTTAGTGCTTCTATTTTTTTTGTTCCTTGCAAATCATAAGAATCATAATGTGACAAGATTGATTCGCCATTAGGAGTTGAAAATGGAGATGGAGAATTAATGCTAGGTGATATAACAGGTGGGTTGTAAAATAGATGTTTTATTTTTACTTTTTCATTATCATCAAAATTAGCAACCTCACTAGTTCTTTTTCCAGGATAAAATGGTGTTAACGAAATATCTGTTTCAATAGAACTAGAGGGTCTAAGTATTTCACCATTATGTTTGCTTTTATCATTTCTAAAATTTTCTACCACAAATGTCAAAGATTCATCATCAGAAACTTTTACTTCCTTGTTGTTAGTGGGGGAAGGTTGATATACTTCGGGCTCGAATGATAGTGTCGTTGAATAATCATTATTCTGCTTTCTGGAATTCTTATAAGGACGTCCTCCCCATGTAAGCTTTAAAGAATAATCACATTTGACTCCAGTTTTCAAGCAATACGAGCAGCTTGGTTTACTTTCATTACATTTTATTTTCAGTCTCTTGCAATTATGACAGCCATTTCTTGACCTCTTAATTTTCGACTTCGAAGATACCTTTACTTTGATTGCTTGAGTATCATCAGGTGCCTGTTCTTTAAGCTTTTCTGTCATTACAGAAGTTAATTTGCATATTCTTTAATGCAAAACCTTATAAAATGCAATATTCCATACCCGTTGAAATATTTGTGTCGCATCTACATTCCTAAATAGGATATTAAATTACCTAAGAATTCATCAATACGGATAACGATATAATTCTATACTTAATTATTCAATCATGCTGAAGCTTGTTGACTACATTATTGTCAAGAATACCACCAGAAACTCTCTCGGTATGTTTTTGGGCATATCTCTTTCCGAATAGAACGGCTAAGATCTTCTCGTATAGTCTATAAAGGTAACCAGCAAACACAAGCAATCCACTTACAATTGTAGCCAATCTTGCCACAAATTGTAAGAACGGTAATCTCCTTTCTGCAACGATTAATTTAATAGGCTCAAAATCGTATTTGAAAAAGATACCGGGGATTTTTGAAATGGAATTCATATCTCTATCAATTACACGATGCTGTTCACTCAAGGAGTATTGATTAGTATTGACTTCTATACCCAACTTCTCGTAAAGAGTAGGAACAACCCTAGAAATATAATTATATGCTTGGCCGTGTTCTTGAGTGACTTTAGCTGTGAAGTCTAATGGATTGTTTATATATGGATAAAACTCACCGAACGAAAATTCAGAAATTACATGGGAGAAGTTATGGGCTTCATGTGGAACATATGGTCTTGAACCCCTACCGGATCCTTTGGCAGTTATAAAGAATTTACCACTAACATGATTTACAGGAATTGAGCCAAATATATGACAAGCCGGTGCTCCACCATTTACTCTGGCACCAGCCATTCTGTATTCAGCTCTAATATTCTCTTGAATTATTAAATCAAGCTCTGGTGATTCATGATCATCATTCTCTGCGTTTAACTCAAAAATTGAAGGAACGAAAAAGTGGGTACCTTCGAAATTCAATAGTTCACCAGCTAAAAATCTATCATAAGTCTCATCCATAATATTTGTATTGAGAAATTCACAGGGCATAGCAACCGTCATATCAAGGTTTATAAACAATTCTGACTTTACCGTATCATCAACGATAAATTGGTGATCAACGTATCCACCCAAGTATCCACCGATCTGGATCCATACTATTAGAAGTCCACAGAATATTGTAACTAGAGTAGAAAACCCTCCTCTGGTTGATCTAACTGCATGCTGGGAGTCAATCTTAGGAAATGCATCGAACGTACGAACTTTACTGGCAAAATTATCCATGCTACTATCGGTGCTTTAGAACGATTGAATAAGCTGTCATTATTTCGAGAACGAATTTTTGAGATAATTTTCATATCAGCGAGATTCATCAAATTAATTTACTAGACAGTCTAAAGAGATTTCATAAACCATATTTGATGAGAGAAGCAGGTTATGGAGTTTTCGGAGGATGATAGACTCATGGAACTACAGTCAATAGAAGCCATTTTTCCTAATTCTACGCATATTGATCAAACTACTTTCTCTGGTCTGATAGAGATACCCATTCACTATGATAGTAGAATTGATATTAAGCTTGTTTCTCCAAATAAGAATAACGACATAGGCAAATCAATAGTAATAAAGCAAGATAGTATAAAGTACCTCCCCCCTATAAAGTTTTCCTTCCGATTGCATGAAAAATATCCTTATGAAAGGAACCTTGATTTTGATCTAAATTCAGATGTTTTATCAGCTGCAACTCTTGAGATGATCAGGATCGATCTAGAGAAAATATGGGAGGAATTTAAAGATCAGATACTATATTACATGATAGACCATCTTACACAAGAATGCCAAAATGATCTCTTAGATGGATTGAAAGATGAATTATCTTGCTGTAAAGACCAAGCTAAATTTGAACGAATAATGACATACAATAAGATGAAAGAAAAAGAAGAATTTAACTTGCAAACGTTTAATTGTGAAATATGCCTAGATAATAAGAAGGGACTGAAATCAACAAAAATTACACCATGTGGTCATACCTTTTGTAATATATGCTTGTTTGAGTTCTTTGGCTCATCAATTATATCAGGAGATGTTGATAAAATCCACTGTCCTAATTATGAGTGTACAAAACTGATAGCAAAACTCAGAGAATCCAACTTAAGCTTGGATTGTGTTATGTCTGATATTAGTGAATTTAAGAGAAAGATATTCACTCTACCCATTTCAATGGATATAATGGTACATATTTTTGAATCTGAGTGTGATGAAAGCTCTGAAGTTGAAAAACTATTATTAAGATATCAAAAATTATTTATAAAGAATCAATTTAGTAAGATTAAAGCGATTTTCCCCAATAAAGTTGTTTCGTGCCCCAGAGTAGGCTGCGAAGAACAAATCTTCCGAGAAGATAATGATGATGAGTTGTTAGTTTGTCCAAGATGTAGATATGCCTTTTGTGTAACCTGTTTCAAATCATGGCATGGAAAATACTACAGATGTAAGATAGATAATGATGATCCATATTCTGGAATACCAGTAGAAATTCTAGAACGCTGGTTGGAGAGTTCGGAAAATTCAGACCATAGAAGGATTTTAGGTTATGAATATGGTTCACTGGTATTAAAAAGAATGGCTAATAAATATATGCTGGACAAGTTATTCAAAGAAATGGTCAATGACAACAAGGGAGATTTTACTAAATGTCCGAAATGTGAAGTTGTCACTCAAAGATTAGACGGTTGTAACAAAATGAGTTGTCCGTTTTGTCAGACTTTCTTCTGTAATTTATGCGGAGAAAAACTTCTTCGTCATGACCCGTACTATCACTTCAAAGTTCCAGGGGAGCCATGTTATGGGAAATTGTTTGAAGGAATGCCAGGTATGGAGGAAGAAGAACTACCTATATAATTCAAATTTAATGATTAAAATGATAATGTATATGCGATACGAGAACTTAATCCCTAAAACAATTTCTAAATAATCTTCTTCTTCTAAAAGGGTATTCAATGTCCCAATTACTTGACTCGCTATAGCTATCATAAATCCAACCGTCTTTCTCGTCCTCTAGTATTGACATAGATTTATTCATGTTTAATGATCTATTCTCTAAAAGCATTGCAGGATCAGTATCAATATTCCAGTTTTTCAATGATGAGTATTCAAATTTCCAATTACGAGGTGGTCTAATATTATCTAGCTTGTTCACACCTTTGGGTTTTCTTCCAGAAATCCTAATTGGATTACTGTAATCAAAAAGAGTATTAGAAAAGAGATAGAATTCCCACTCATTGGAAACTAAATTTTTTACTTGTAATTCAAATATCTCTACTACCCTTATATTTCTGGTTTCGCTTATTACAATATCACTTCTATTGAAAGATATTTCGTTAGACTTTTGTTTTGTATTTTTTTTCTGGCTATTATCTTTAGGTTTAATTTTCTTTTTTTCTTGGTGGACATAAGCATCAACTTTCTTAGCAGTTTTTAAATCTGCAATGTACTTCTTGCAATTTGGGTGGCATAGAAGTAAGATAAGCCAACCTGATGAAATGAAAATCATTCTCCAAGGTATATAACACCCAAAAATTAGGACACCTAGTATTGCAAGTATTATCCCATATGAAATGAAGGTAGTAAACTTTTCATTCTTAAAAGCAGCAGTTTCAAATAAAAATTTCTCAAGTTCATCCATTCCACGTAATAAATCCGTTGTCAAGTTTTGCAAATCCCTCATATTCATGAGTAATACAATCTGTGACTTCGCATAATGTTCCTTCTTACTAACAACTTTAGAATCTTTATCAGAATCTAAGATTAAAGAACTAGGCGCTCCTGGTGTATATAGTAATGATTCTGATGTTCTAGAGCTTGTAGGACGGAGAGAATCTGAATCTGAATCTGCAATACTAACATCTCCAAATATATCATCCGCTATGGTATTATCTTCTGATTCATTTAGAAACTCTAGTAATGACTGGCCCCTCTTCTTTACCTTTATCAACTCTGGCGTCTTCATTGGATGCTTCTTCAAAAATGCTGGAATGATTACACCCATGAAGAAAAATATTAATGGGTACATAAGTATAAAATGAGGTCTGATACAAAGTAATGTGTAAAGTATCAAAACAGTAAGTGTTTTAGCTGGTTGCTTCCAGGTGATTACTCGAATCACGCCATATTGAACCAAGAAAACAACACTTATTTTAGTACTTAATTTTTTAAAATTCGATGCCAAAATTTTTATGGATAATCTGGGCTTATTTGCCCGTTCTTTATCATTAAGCCTTTTCTCCAAATTTTCCTTCTCCACAGAATCCATTGGAATAGCATGCTTTATAAGTTTCTCCATGAATCTGTCTACAAAATGACTCGACCTCATATTATCTTCCATAGTCAGATCTGGAGTTGTTTTATCGTATTCTGCCTCGAAATTCATGTCATCGACATCATTATTCAATCTATTTTCCTTATTATTAATCCGTCCCAATTCCATTTCAATTAGCGAAGCGGCAACATCTGCTGCTGCTCCACGGTGTGAAGTATTATGGTCTTCTGCAAATTTAGTACTGACATTATACAACTTCAGAAGCATCTTACGCTTTCTACTATCAAATGAAGAATCTGTATTATTTGTACGCTCCCAGTCCATTGGTCCTTTTTTTAAATATATTAAAATGCAGATGAATTATGATTAAAATATATATTTGCTTATTACGTGTGGGGCATTGGCTTATCAAACTCACATGATAAATTTAAAATTAAATAAGCAAACTGCGACTTTTGATCCAAATGTTAGGTTTTATCTACAGGTCTGGATATTTAGAAGCATTTGCAAGTTTGTTATATTTATCGTCAGTATATTTCGATCGATATAAAATAATCTTGTGTTATCATAACTAGAGTAACGTAAATACTTAAAAGTATAAAACTCATAAATCGATAAGGATCAATTGATCATAATCTAAGATAAAAGTACCATCCAAAACTAGAAAAATGGCTCAATTCAGCTGGTTAAGCTCACTTATAAAGATGGGAAGTTCTTGTCGTTGACGACTGGCTTCTTGGTGTTTAAACCACCTCTCTTGGAACCTCTCTTAGCACCCTTGAAGGCACCTCTCTTGGATTCTTGTCTTGGTTGCTTTTGGTCAGCAAAGACAGCGTTTATGTCTAAGAACTTCTTTTCCTTTTGGGACTTGTTCTTTTGCTTCTTGGCGATGGAAGATTCAACGTAGGTTTCCTTTTCCTTTTCAATCTTGTCGGTAGAAGACCACTTTTCTTCGTTACCTTCGTTGGCTTGTCTGAACTTTCTTTCACCACTTAATTCTTGTTGCTTGACTTGAAGTTCAGCAAAGTAGTCTTGGAGAGATTTCTTTGGGGTAGCTGGCTCAACTGGTTCAGATTCAGCATTGTCGGATTCTTCAGCTTCGTCGGATTCAACAACATCCTTTTCAGAACCCCAACCTTGTCTAACTTGCTTCTTAGAGTCGGTCTTACCAGTTCTAGAGTGACGATCGAATGGCTTCTTTTGGTGCTTAGCTGGGGTAGAAGATGGGCCAGAAACAGACTTGTTGTTAGCTCTGTTCTTGAAAGCACCTTCGTTACCGGAAGCCTTAGATGACTTCTTCTTAGCCTTAGCTGGGTCAGCAGATGGTGGTGGAACGTCAGCCTTCTTAGAAGAGGTTGTGTTCTTGACGATTTCTCTAATTGGTAAAGAAGGAGTTTCGGTTTCGTCTTCCACGTCGTTACCTAATAAGTGAAATAAGTTCTAAAACATGTTAGTACGCCATGTCAATTGCCCATATTCATGACCACTTGCTAGCAATTAATAAGTCGTAAAGAATGACTTTTCCACAATTACACACATAGGCTTTTTTTCATTTACACCCAATCCATCTCAATTCATGGTAAAATGCATTAAAGTTTATGACTTGGAGTCACAATTCCAGTCCATTCGAAACAACTCCTCCAGACAATTATTAATTGAATTTCAATAGCAGGAACATTAAATACGATGAGAAATTGTACATACCTTGTTTTCAAAAGACATTGTTAAAACAGTGAATTCTAATTGACTCTTTTATTATGTGCTAAATATTAGGAAAATTAACAAGCTGAAAAATTTGCTGACCGCCAACTACTCTGACGTCGAAAATGCGGTTTTGTGTAACTTCCACTAAGACTAATATAGAGTAATAGATCGTGCGTAATTCTGAGCGCAATATGGCAAGAGCTTGGTAATTTAGAGAATGAAAAGGTTGTATTGTAAAGAAATATATTACATTATTTAGATAATTGAATATAACTAAATATAGAAAAAGCATTATAATATACTACTGATACATAACCACTAGTCTTGCACTTTCACAAACTCTTCTCCAACTCTTGATAAAAATGACCTTATTGCGAATCTAAGGTCTTGCGGAATACTTTTTGCGAACAACCGTAAAGTAAGTGCATACATATCTGGACTGCATCTCAAGAAATGTTTATCATCAAGTTCAACATATCCCTGATATATTTCCACGATTACTGGTTTCCATGTGGAGATGTTTCTCTGTTGATTGGTCTCGTCAAATTCAGCATATCTTTCTGTAATACTGCTACAGAGTGGAATTACCTTCTCCATAATTGACTCCTTGGAAGTATTATCAGTCTTCTCATCATCGCAATACATTCTAAACATAATATTTATGTACACGGCAGAGGATGACGATTCTTGTTTAAGTAAGTTGGGCAATCTCTCTATTATACCTGCATTCCATAACCTAACCCTGAGATCATAATCATCGTTAAACTTCTTAGCAAACATGTAGCTGTTATTCAATAGGACTGCCATTTCTAGTAAATGATCATAAGACGCAGAATCATAGAATAAGTCATTCTCAAATAATTCAGAAACAGTTTGGATAAGTAACAATTGTAAAACACTTTTGACTATAATCGAAAATTTTTCACTTGGTTTTTCCTTTACAACTTCAACCCCATTTGACGGAGATACTTCGGTATTTTGATCATTCGAACTCACATCAGATCCCATATCATTAGCTTCTAAGTCATCCTCTACGCGGCTACGAAGTGGGTCAGAGGTGAAAAGTTCATGAGCAGTAGTTAAGTTAAATAATTCATTAAGCATCTTAACGACTTTATTCCATTCTTCATCCTCAAACTTTGATGCATTCTCTGTTAATAAGCATAATAAACACTCTCTACCAACTTTAGATATGGTATCATTTTCTTGGCAAATACAAGAAACAAATATATTCAAGAAGCCATCAATCATTCTTCTTAATGCATCAAAATATTGTGAGAATAAACTAATCATACTCTTTAATGCCTGGATCAAAGTGGTAGATAACCAGACAGATAATCTATCATTGGTGGAATCACCTGAATCAATGTCCAGATAGTTATTCAATACATTGAAAATTGGGAAAAGAAGTTGAATACATATCATATCCCAAAAATCACTCTGAAAATATTTTCCATAATCCAGTAAAACGTTGAATAAATAGTTTAAGGCTCTGGATCTTACTTCTAGTTCTTCGCCTGTCATAATAATATCATAGAAAGCAAATAATACTGGAAACCATAACTTGACCAAATTATCATTCTCGACAGAAGCCTTAGCATCCGGTGATACATCCTCATTGGCAATCAGAATTTCCTTAAAACTAAAATTTGCAATTTGGTTAATCAACCTCAATAGCACATCCAATGATTGCAAGCTTATTTTTTGAAATCTTTCATTTTTAGCTAATTCAGTGAAGCAACATACCAAATCTGCAAAGGATTCTTGGGTACGAACGACTGAGATATATTCTATGTTGATTAAATTTGCCATTTTATAACTTTTAAAAACTAAAGATTCTTTATTTTCTTTGGCTGCAACAGTAAGCACACCAAATATTGTTTTCCATCCAGATTTTATTTGGCCAGCCCTATTTAAGAGCATATTATTGATACATTCTAAAACCATATCTTTAACTTCCAAAGAATCGTTATACATGATGACATGTTCAAATGGTCTTAAGAATTCTTTTTGAAACTTAAAATGAGATAATTCGTCAATTTCTAAAAATCGCATAGATAATTGCCTTAAAGAATCCAACGCAAAGAAAGCGACTACCAGATTTGTATGACTACCAACAGTATTAAATGTTTCTCCCATTATTGCCCAAAGCTGGGACCACTCAAGACGAATACGATTCATATTATAGTAACATATATCAACAACTTTCAGAAGAGAAAATGTTCTAGGATTGGAACTTTGGCCGGAGGATTCAATTTCTTCGGAAGCTACTTCAGACAAAGCCTTTACAAAATGAACTATTCCATCACCATTCAAGTTTGCACTATTAGTAAAGATACGATCAATAGCAACTTCTAATTCAGTCTTTATCAATAATTTTGCTACTTGATCTTTCAAATGTTGATTATGAAACCTATTAGATGCAGTTTGAGCAGCGCTCGCTTGGCTTGAGAACAGGCTAAAAAAGCTACCATGACTTGTATTACCGCTTTCTATCGAGCTTCTGTTAACCATTTTAGCAACAGAAACATCTGGAATCGAATCCTGATCCACACCTTGTGCAATTAATTGCAATCTTTCAATTTGAGAGATCGACGTTAAAATCTGAAGCCACGAATTCTTCAAACAATCACCTTCGGTGATTGCCAATTCTAGCATGATATAAATAGCATCAACGTTCTTCGGTTTCATTTCTTCAAAATTATTTAAGTTTTCAAATTGAACTAAAGCCCCCACAAAAGAAGTACGAGCATATGCTAAGTCAAACATACAAGCAATACGAATTGACAATTTAATACCCTCTAAGCATATAGCAGTAATATCTACATCATCATATTCTTTAAATGGAGGAGTCAATCCTGCCAATATGGACATCCATAATGTATCAAAAATTGATTTTACATGATATACATGAGATGCTGCGTAGAAAGTAGATCCATGTAAATCTTCCGCTTTAGTTCTTTTACCCAAGCTTCTCACAAGTTTTTCAGTCTTTGTAGACATTTCCTTAGAGGCATGGTTGTATGCTTCACGATTCAAATCACGACCTCCAAAAAACCCAACCGATTGATTGGAAGACATAGATATATCACCTGCCAAAAGAGCAGCATGTTGTTCAGATTGCAATTTAATTTCATTAACTAAAATCTCGTCATAAATCTCCTTTAAAAATTCACTATTTAAATCACTACCATCATTGATACCATTGTTATTAGTGACAAAATTATCAAAAGTCATCCTATTTTTAATCTGAGGAGAATGCAAATCAGTATTCAATAAAATAACGGAATACGCTAAGATATAAGCAGCATCTGCATTAGCAAATACTCCGGGGTTACCTAATACATACCTTTCAGCAAATTTTAGCATAAATCTATCAATTTTTTGGGCCTCACCCGGCAATCTAAAGGATTGCAAAAATACCCTCATCGCACTTACAAACGGAGAATTAGTGTAGTCCATTTGGTCAACAAAAGCATGCATGATTGAAATATTTATTTCATCACCTTCCCCCAAATATTCACCTAATGCTGCCTTGTCTAACCCATCCGTCTCCAATAAGAATAATGAAATATCGTTTGGAGATTCCGATTCAATAAACTTTTTATCAATAAAATATTTAATACCTTTCTTTGGCTTCTGATTAAATTGTCTAACACCTTCTAAGAATGCCTTCTTTCTTTGTTTCAAATTTTCAAATTGCTCCGGATCATCTGCTTCATTCATACTATCAGCTGGGTTATTAGAAAACGAACCATTCCGGGTATTAAATCCATTTGAGCTACTTGAATCAACAGTTGTTGATCTGTCTCTTTTTAGAGACTGGCTTGATCCGGTAATGTTCAATGAAGGAGATTGGAACTTTTTACTGGTGAAGATGCCTTTCTGGGCCCACGAGTATAAAGATCTTAAAAATGCCACAGAGCATCCAATTGATGTCATCTTTAAAGAATATTCTAAAGGAAATAAATTATAAATTTCAGGCTCTGGAGGCTTTGAGCTCATTGTACTGCTAGTTAAATTTGCAATTTTTCCAATATCATAAACAGAAATTCCCTTTCTTCTATTCTCATAATATAATGCTTTCTGTTGTGCAGAGACTTCAATTCTAATTAAGGATAATCTTGTTAAATAATCAATAACCTTTTCACAAATATTAGGCATAGAACTATCACAATCATAGTTCAAATAGAACTCTATAATACATCTTGAATCATTACATAATCTTTCAATGATTGTTAAAAGATATCTTTTCTGGTGTGGAGTAGATGTTTTAATTTCGGCAATCGGAAAATATATTTCATCCCAGAAAACAGGAAGTTCTCTTTTAAATTCTGATCTCAAATTTGAAATTATTAACCAAAAGATTTCTAGTGAGAGTTCAAACACTGGGGCCAAAGGAGATGCCGCATTTCTAGACAATGTTAAGCAGATGTATTGTCTAACTGCGTTGATCAATCTAGTTTCTTCAGTAGAATTTGAAGATAAGATAATAACATCATTACTCAAAAACACCTCTATATGCTCTCTTAAAATTGTATGGATAATATGCAACGAAAGTAATTTTGATCTTACTGAATGAGATCTCATGTCAAGGCTTTCTGACTCAAGAGATTTTACAGATAATTTGCACATGGCTCTAAAAATCAAGAAAGCATCTTTTACAACAAGATCCTCGTCACTTTCTGAAGCATTATTTGCCTCATCTACTCTATCCGCATCAATATTCTCATCATTTAACCTTTCTAAATTCAGCAAAGTTAATTTTTGGTGAGCTTTAGCGCTATTTGCAGACGAAAGTTCTTCAGCACTTGTTTCAGTGGTCTTTAAATTATTTGTGCTTTCTGAACGACTAGAATTCAAATTATTCCTATCATGTATACGTTGGAATATTGCACCAATCACTTGAGTTAAAATCCCTTGCGCGATTGCTTGATTCCTAGCAGATAAAGAAAATATGAAGACATTATATATCTGACGAACTGCCTTTAAAAGTGAAGCGCCATGACATGGCATTAGAAGAATACTGTGCATTAATGCACGTACTACTTGCAATTCAACTTCGGGGTCTGTGCCTTCACCTTCAAAACAGCTAGAAATCACATCAACAGATGCATCTGTCATTTTAACTTTCTCATTTTCGTCATCAAATTGAGCATAGTCAAAAATCTTTGCAAATATATCAATTGCTTTTGTCTTTAATTCGTTATTAGTAGTCTCACAAGTTAATTTTAATGCATCAAATAAAACATGAGGATCACGAGAGCCTCTATCATTAAGAGAATCAAGAGCTCTCTGAGCTTCATTTTTAAGTCGCTCGTTCTTTTTAGCCTCTTTACTTCCTAATATAAAATCAAACGTCTTTCTGAAAATGTGAGAATTGTCAACTACGGCACTTGATGAAATAATAGAAACTGAAGATTGTCTCAGTCGATGCATTGTTAAATGGTCATTCAGCTCCATCGAGTTCTGCAAGTTTTCCAGTTTAGTTTTAGGGGCATTATCTGCTCCATCTTTGTTAACTTCAGTTCTCTCATCCAATTTTATTACAGGATTATCATTCTCCTTGGTCCCAATAACCTCATCAGATATAGGTTCATCCGTATTATCTTCTTTAATTGGACCGTTTTTCTCGCTTCTCTTATCACTTTCCTTCTGTTCATTATTTTCTTCGTTGTTGTCAATTTCATTTTGCAAATTGCTAGGTTTTTCGAAACCTAAAACAATCGAACTATGATCATTTTCTTCTTTTTGTATATTGTCATCGGACATTATATACGTTTAATTCAACTTGATAGATCAATTGCAATTTATTACGTGTTATCACTACAACAAATAATGCATTTTAATATCTCAGGATCAGAAACTCGAGCGCTCCATAGAACATTTGAGCACTACACGATTATATTTTATTTGGCAAATTTCATACTTAAATTATAAATACAATTATACATGTTTCTTCAATATAAGTTCCTAGAATTGACTCAAAGCAACTGCAGTAGCTTGGAAATCATCATGAGAAATTGAAATACTGATTTCCTTGACACCGGCCTTAGCAGCAAGTTCCTTTGCAACACCAGTTAAGTGAACTTGTGGAGCACCATTATTGTCACGAATAATTTCAATTTCAATCAAAGAAGCACCAGCACCTTGTGATTTAACACCTAAAGCTTTGAAAACAGCTTCCTTAGCTGACCAAGTTCCGGTGAAAGAAGCTGGTGGGAATGCTGATTTAGAACAATATTCGCGTTCACTCTTAGTAAAGTTTCTTTCAATGAAAGTTTCATTTTCTAAGTTAAGAGCGGATAATAATTCAACATCAACACCAACACCCTTTGAAGATTTATTTAAGCCACTTAAAGCCTTGGAGGTAGTGTCAGAGACTTGGCTAACGTAAGCAGAACTACTTTGAATAGACTTCTTTGAAAAAGTTAATTCATCCTTGTTAGCTTCAACACGAGCCAATGGGTCCAAGTAAACTGGTTGTTCCATATCATCAGTGTATGGAGCATGCTCCTTGGCGACAAACATAGTGTTACGAGTAATAGCATTATGCATGTAACGGTAGGCCTTCTTATTTCTGGCGGTAACTCTGGTAGCATAATCATTATAAGTTGATTCATCCAAAACAGCGAATAAGTAATCTGGGTGAACAGCAATAGCTTGAGCACCCTTTTGACCAAAACCGAATGAAGTAACAGAAACAGCCTTAATTCCATCAGATTGAATTGATCTAGATGGGTATAAGACGTACTCGTATTCCTCTAATTGCTTATCAATATTATCGGCATTTCTATTTCCTGGGATAATACCAGTATTTAAAATTTGAATAGCACCATTCAACATCCAAGCACCAGCGGCACCCTTTGGATGACCAGTTAAGTATTTTTGGAATACACCAAAGACTGGATTACCTTCTGATCTTCCTAAGTGCTTCATCATTTGATTAATTGTGGCTGATTCATTCTTATCATTAGCCTTGGTTGAAGTACCATGGAATGAAGCAACACCTAAGTCGTCGATAGTTAAACCGAATGCAGCTAAGGAACCTCTAATTGGAGAAATTCTAGGATCAGATTTAAAGAAGTTGTTACCCCATTGTTTCTTAGCTTCAGAAACTTGACGCTTAGCTTCACGGTGAATTTCTTCAGTTCTTTCACGTAAGAAAGTGGATACTGAAAATTCAGAACCGTATTCTTCCTTTGCTAATTCAGCTTCTTCGGTTAAGTACTCAATTTCGCATTCTTCCCAGTCTTTAATTTGAGCAGTCCTCTTCTTCAATTGTCTAGCTCTATATTTAATATTCAATAATGGAGATGGATATTTCAAGTCGCCATGGTGTTCTCTAGCAGTAGTCAAAATACCTTTACCTGGAGCTGGAACAGATCTGCCAATCTTATCAGTTGCAGTGGCAGATAATGCCAAAACAGCATAAATTGGAACACCCATTTTAACAGCCAAATCGGCAGTCATAATAATTTGAATACCAGAACCTTGAGCTTCCATAAAACCATTTCTAGTAGTAGTAGTTGGTCTAGACATTTCCAGTGGAGTTCTACCATGCTCAAATTCCTTGAGAGCATTGGAAGTAGCATTCATATTAGCGAATTCATATGAACCTTCTTCTTGGAAATCATCGTAACCACCGACAATACAGATCTTAGCTTTGTTAGCAAGAATAGTTTCGATACCAGTGTCAACAGATTCAACAGCAGTTGCACAAGCACCAACTGGGGTCTTAATAGGACCAGAAGAAGAAAGTAATAACATATTAACCCAAGCAGACATGGTATTAATGAAAGATTCTTGTAAAATGTCATTTTGAACTGGTCTATCGGCGTATCTATCTTTGAACATTCCTCTCAAAGCGGAAACACCACCCATACCAGAACCAGAACAGTTACCAACTTCAGAAACGTGAACATACTTATAGAATTCGTATGGATCGGTGACACCTGCTGATAATAATGCTTCAACTGTAGATACCAAGACATATAAGGTAATTGGATCAACTTGGTTGATGGTATCTTCTGGAATACCATAATTACGAGCATTCCAACCAGTTGGAATTTGACCTGCTACAAGTCTGTCAAATTTCAAGGCCTTTGGAACAAATAATGTGGCACCCTTCATAATTCTGACAGAATATTCACCAGATTCTTCAATTTCGAAGATTTCACATTTATCACCATGTTCGTGTTTGTATTGTTCGGCAGTTTCTTTAGAAGCTTCAAATGGTTCCAAATCGTGTTGAATAACAACTTCTTGGATCATTTGCTTCTTCTTAGGATCGTAGCCGTCAAATAATTCAGGCTCAATCAATCTAATACCGGAGTGGTCTAAGATTTCTTCTTCGTATGTAGCCTTGATATCCTTATCGTCAACCGGTTGCTGGGTCTTAGCATCGATCCAACCTGAGTATGGCTTACCCTTTAAGTTACCGTTATGGTATTTAATTAAGCCCATAATCCATGCCATTTCAATAGCACCTTCCAAGGAGAATTCACCAGTAGCTTCCATCTCCCATCTAGTTCTAGCATTACCCCATGGACCAACTTCGGCAAAACCAGTAACTACAATGGTTGATTCTAAATCTAACATACCTTGTAAATCAGGTGCGACAGATTTAATTTCAGAATAAGACTTCAATCCAGGGAATTCGAACTTCATGTTAGCTCTTGGTTGAACTGTAACCTTAGAGTAGTTAGCATCAACATTTTCACCATTGATAACCTTTTCTTCAATAGCAGACTCGATGGAAACAGCTCTTCTGATATCGGCAGTTTCAGTTAAGTCTGTTCTCAATTTAGAGGTAAATTCCTTCAAATTTTCAATAAATTGTAAACCACCATTCAAGTCAGCTACAAGAGGCTCCTCTTGACATAATTGAACAATTTTTGGAGTCATTAAACCTAAGATGTTAAAAGCCATTTCTTTTTGAGAGAATGTTCTAACACCTAATTTTTCAATACCTTCGGCAATGATGTTATTACCACCCATCAAGCCGGTACCTCTGGTCCAACCAATGATAGCACCACAAATAGTTAACTTGTTACCCCAATCTTCGGAATACCATCTGTTAAACAATGTTTCCAATGAAATCTTAGATTCTGAGTACAAACCATCGAAACCAAAGGTACCATGGTTTGGAGATAATGGTAAGATACATTGGGCTGGTCTGGTATCGGAAGTCTTTCTAACCTTAATAGCTCCTAATAATCTCAATAAATTAGTCAACATAATTCTATGAGCTAATTCAGACTTAGAATCGATATTGTCTAAACCATTACCATTTTCTGGGATAGCGGCAAAAGGAATAACAGCGTCCAAATCCCAGCCTAAACCACCCTTTTTGACATCATCATAAATATAATTAACCAAAGATTCAACATCTTGTTTAGAACCTTGGTTAAATGGAACGACAATTAAAGTGGAACCAGCAGCACCATATCTGGAATACATATTTTGATAGTATTCGGTAACCTTCTTTGAGAATCTAGAAGTAGTAACAATAACCCTAGCACCACCACTAATTAAACCTTGTAAGATTTCGGCACCAATCGAGCCAGCACCAGCACCAGTAACTAAAATGTATTTATCCTTGAATGATAATCCATTAATAGCACTACTTTCTAAACCATCCAAATAAGTAGCAGAAAGTTTACGGTCATATTTCCATTCTTCCTTATGTTTCTTCTTTAAGTGTAAGAATGGAAGAGTTTCATTTCTGATAAGACTAGATACAGGTTGGTCGATTGCAGTCTTATCAGGTAAGGAAGAAATTTCATCGTCATCAGATGCTGTTGATAATTCATCATCAGTTGGAGTACCAGATCCTTGTAACTTAGAAGTCCTCTTGGACTCAGCTTCGTTGGATGAATCGACATAACTGATTAATTGATCGTATAACTTCTTGACTTCCAACTTCGTGCTGTTGGATAAAGAAGCATGCTTGGAAATTTCTTTGTAAACTCTAGCTAAGTCCTCTTGGACTGTTGGTTGTTCAGTCATCTTACCACCTTGAGACATTTCGTAAACATATTGTTCAAACTTTCTGACGGATTCCTTGTTAGCTTCTTCGTAAACAATCTTACCCTTAGCATCAACAGTGGTCTTAGGACCGGTGATCTTAGAAACATCTTTGTAAACAGGATCACTATTCAAGACTTGCTTACAATTATCGATTAATTGTTGCCCTAACTTCTTAGCTAACTTGTATGTTTCACCCTTGTATTCAGGACAGTGGTCAATATGGTATTGCATAAACTTAATTAAAGTTGGGTTGGATCTATTCATAATTTGAATACATTGACTAATTGTTTCCCTATCAATAGACGTTAATTTACCAAAAATGATGTCATAATACATAGATAAAACATCTTGTCTTGCCCAATTCCAGTATGAATCATAAGTTCTTGATTTCAATGAAGAGAAAGTTGGTTTAATACCCTTGGCATAAAATTCACCATGTTCTGCTTCCCATAAATCTAATTCCTTTTGTAAAACTGAAGAAGCTTCCTTCTCCTTGATGAAAGACTTGGCACCTTTGTTTAAATCAACTTGTAAGTACCTAGCCAAAACTTCTAATTGTTGCTTAGCTAAAGTTTTGCTTTCAGCAGTCAATGCATCTAAGGCAGCAGAATCAACTACAGCACCACCTGCACTTTGTCCACCTGCACCAGCAGAGGCAGAAGATAATGAAATACCAGCAATAGAAGCATACTTGTTTGTGACAGAGTCTAAGTATTCCTTGGCTTCGTTATCGGAACCCAATCTACTAGCTGGTTCGTTAGTTAAAGCCAATAATAATACGGCATCTTGTCTACCAGAACCTAATCCAAATCTTGATTCTAAATATTTTCTAGCAACAGTAATGGAGAAACCACCAGGCATCTTGGATGACATTAATCTACCAATTAATGAAGTGGATGTCTTACCTAATTGACCACTGAATGTATCTTGGAATTGTTCGGCTAATTCTTCTAATGGAGTGTCTTCTGGCTTCTCTGGAGTAGAACCGAATTCCTTACCTAAGTCACCTAAAATTTCATTTTGAACGGTTGATTTACCATTAACTAAATCCTTAATTGCCTTGGACATTGGAATAGCATCTAAGGACTTCTTTAATTTTTGAGCGACCAAAACGTGTAATAATAAGGATGCCTTAACTGGTTCATCCTCAATTGAAGCTGCTGCTGCTGCCGGAGCTGGAGCAGCTGGAGCTGGAGCGGCGGCAGCTGGAGCTGGAGCAGCACTTTCAGCTGGCTTAGCTTCTTCCTTGGCTGGTGGAGCAATATCTTCTGGGTCAGGAGTGTAGTAAATCTCCTTAGCATCTTTGGAGTAGCATAAGACTTGACGTTGTAAAGATAAAGCAGCATCGTATGATTCGTATTTCGCCTTAATTGTTCTAGTAGCCATACCAGCTAAGGTTGGAGAAGGTCCAATTTCGACAACTCTTTCTGTGTTATAATCCTTCAAGAACACGTCTTGTGTTTCAATCCATCTGACTGGAGAGGCAAATTGGTATGCCAATAATTCAGTCAATAATGTATGGGATAATTCTTGTTCAATTTCTGGACGCATCTTGAATTAAATATGTCGTATAGGGTAGTCTAATAAATATTAAGATAATTAAATATATTATGGTTTTGAACTGTCCCTATATTTCAATATACTTTCAGTTGAAATTTAATGATAAAAATAATATGAATCTCGCTATATATTTATTTGTTGCGTATTGTACAACCACCCGATTCAACAATTTTTCCTAGCCGCTGTTGCAAAATGCCTTTTCGCCTAGGAAATGCTAATTACTGTGCGAAAAATCCCAACAATATTTAATTGTTGGTGGTGCTGCACATAGTCTCACAAATAAATTTCTCAAACCAACGCTCGATGGCATCGTGGTTATATGAAGGATGTGTTGTTTTTATCTCAACATTTAAAAAGTATCGTGTGTAGTTGAGAATATATATGTTTTGTGTGACATTTGCTCAAATAGTTTTGTGTATCTCATGTTTTAATGTGCGACATTATTCCAACGTCGCTTTTATCTCCACGTAACACGAAGACAACGGAAGACATAGTCTGTAGTAGACCCCCAAATATTTACAAAGAGAGAATAAAATGTGTTACTTAGTACTTCCTGTTCGGTAAAATGGACTATCCGTTCAAGTATGCTTAACGTGAATATGAAAGACCTGCGATTCTGACTATTACGTCACATGCAGTACCATTTTGTAGGATTGAGCCCATAAAGTAAAGAGACAAAAAATAGTTGTGTAGTTACCCTGCTTTCTGTGGGCCTCTATATAACACGCAGAAAAGATTTTCAAGTTATTGAAAATATGCTAACATAACGCTAATAAGTAAATAAGTCAATATACGTTACTTATCTATTCATATCAATTTTGATCTTCATTTCTCTAAAGTATATATTTACCCAAAGCGTATGCCTTCTCATTTACCCTGACTATATTCGTTTATTTTCAGTTTAAACTGGTCTAAGAGAACACTTTCGCAATTGGAATATCAATTAGGTCAACTCCACCCTGAAGGACTCTTCTAGTTTCGTAAGAAGCAAGAAGCACCTTGTCTGTTTGGGACTATTTACTTGATCTATATTTTTTAAGTTATTTGCATTTTCCGTAAAATACATGTAGAGTCTTATAAATTAGGAGTTCTAGTTGCTACAGAACATTGTGCACCCGCCACCCGGTGGACAAACAATAAATAAGCAAATTTTAGAATAGTGCGGGCTGGCAATCTACTAAATCTCTGCAAATTGAGATTGTTATTCCCGTACCTTGATGCTGCGAGAACACAATATCTCCACGAATGGCTTTGCAATATACTAATTTAGATTATTCATTATAACTCTAATATTGTATTAATTTCATTTGTAATTCACTTCATGAATAAGTAAGCTTGAAAGTCCGAAGTTGTATTAATAATACAGCATTATCACCGGTTATTATCTTTCGGAAATAATGTACCGTGGAAATTTCTTATACAATTATTTCGCAAATAAGCAAGCTCGGCCGAAGAGAAAATATATATAGTTGAAATACATTTCAGCCTCTCCATCATCTCATTGTTAATTAAAAAGTATAGCTTTTAATTATGATTGATCAAGAAAAGTCTGTACAGAATTCAGATTCTGCTAACTCTTATGAAGATAGCATGAACAGAGACGAAGAGAATACAATAGAGAGTTACCATGGTAGAAATAATATCGATGAAACCCCACAAAATGATACCTTACCAACAAAACCGCTTTCTAGATCATCATCAATAATAGAGAGGGTACAATCTAAGTATTCATTTTTCCATGAGAATCTTAAGAATGAAAGAAAGTATTTGGCGATAAGATTTTTAAGTATATATGCAACTATGGGGTTCTTCATATTAGGAATCTTTTCAATCTATTGGGGTGCAGCTTATGGCAGAGATGGAAGAATCAAGAATTTAAGATTTTTGGTAGTAATTGAAGATGATATTGAAGTTAACGGGGTAGATCCTCTTATTGGAACTACATTTAAATCTCTATTTGATACAGACATGGCCAAACATTACGGTGACTGGCATATCTACAATTCAACAGAGTTTGAGCCACTCGCCAATGAACATGATAATACTGTGGAACAAGAAATAAAAAGATTGATACATCATCAAGAATATTGGGCCTCGATCTATGTGAAACCAAATGCCAGTTACAATCTTTATAATGCCATCGTTACGGGTGACACGAACTATAACGTTACTAATAATACTATTATGTCTGCCTATGAAACAGGAAGAGATATAATGGCTATGGGTGCGTATGTAGTACGTAGTCTTGAAATCATTCAACAGTTGTGGTTAGACGCTCAAAATGAAGTTTCTTTGAAACTCATTCAGCTGGTAGACAACAGAACTGAAATATTTTCCAATGATGATTCTATTTTCGTATTGGCTTCACCTATTGTATTTAACTTTGTTGACTACATCCCATGGACCGAACCTGTTTTGGTTGCTCCTTCTCAGGTTGGTTTGATTTACATGATTATTGTGACTTTTTTCCAAGTTAACTTTTTCGCGGAAATACATCAGCAAGTTGCAAAATATAATTTGAAACCCATTAGTTATATTCTGTACAGATATGTTAGTGCAGTTGCATCATTCTTTGTTCTTAGTTTTTTCTATTCTTTGGTCTCTTTGGCTATGCAGGTTGATTTTACTGTGACATTTGGAAGATCAGGATTCTTGGTATATTGGATGTTATCATTTTTAACTATGTGGGCGGTAGGTTCTGCAAATGAACTTGTGGCTTTGATATTGATACCAATTTTCCCTCCTCTCTTGGGTTTCTGGTTGTTGTTTTGGGTTATTGCAAATATTACCCCAACATTTACTCCTTTGGCACTTAGTCCTAAATTCTTTAGATATGGATATGGGCTTCCTATTCATAACTCGGCAGAAGCCACGAAAGTTGTCTTTTTTAACACATACAAAGGTGAAATGGGTAGAAACTTCGGAGTTATTGTTGCTTGGATCGTAATAATAGCTGTTTGTTATCCATTTGCATTGAGATACTTCGGTAAATCTATGGCTAAAAAAGCCCAAGCTGCTCAAGCTGCACAGGCAGCGAAGGCTGCCGAGACTATACTGGAAAAAACAAAATAAGCACATAATCATAATTTATTTATTACACTAAATACCATATATTAATAATAATCAAATTAAATAATACCTCAATGATAAGGGACATCGATTCTTTTACCGCTACAAATACCACTACACAATATATTACATCCTATATTGTAACCAAAAGAATCCTGCTGTCCTGTATGCCCAAACATAAAATATCTCAAAGACTTGGGAAACTCTTTTAACATCTCATTTATCAGATTAGGCGGAAACAGGTTATCGGTGAGATCTAACTCTAGTAAATTTTCATGCTTTGTACCATTAGCATTATGTCCGATCATTTCATTGTTTAATTTATCTAGGAAATTACTTGACAAATTTAAAATACTCAAATTGGAGATACACTCTTCCGGAAATTGTAGTTTTATTTTCTTAATATAATTGAATGAAAGCTCTAAGGTTTCGAGTGTAATGAATAAATGAAGATTTATACGTTTAAATCTATTATTCGATAAGTTTAAAGATTTTAGGTTCTCCAAATCTTTGAAGAAATTTTTCTCTATAGTATGTAGCTTATTTCCACCTAAATTTATTGAACCAAGTGAAATAGGAAACATACAGGATTCTTTATTAAGAACTTTCAAATTATTTTGAGAAAGAGAAATAAATTTAAGTCGAGAACCTTCTTCAAATGATATGTTATGTAATTTATTAATTTCACAACCACTTAAACTAATTTCCTCCAATGACTTCTGAAATTTGATATCTTGTAGAATATCAAATTTGCAATTATCAAGATTTATAATTTTTAAATTCACGGGCACGGTTATATCCTCGAGCCTTGAGAAATTGTTATAGTTTAAGTATAAATAATGCATCTCCAATCTCTCACCCCAATAATTTCTTGACAAATCAAGTTTACCGCTTAAGCTATTTTCAGTTAAAAATAATGATCTACATCCGATAGGTAATAATAATGCCGATATAGACTTAATTTTATTGGATCCAATCCCTAAAATCCTTAATTCCAGGGGAAACTTGATATAATCTACCGAGGTAATTTGGTTTACCTCTAATGACAATATTTCAATTGAATCGGGAAATTCGAGTTTTGATAAATTATGACCAATACTAGTATTAGAAAGTTTTAAATATTTTAACTTGGAAGGGAAGAATATTTTTCCTTCCCAATTGATAGGATTATCTGATAAATCTAGTTTTAGAAGAGTTTCCAGCATCTGAATTACATTTAAATCTGTTATGTTGTTATTTGAAAGATTTAAACTTGTAAGATATGACGGTGTTTTGAAGGATGGAATGCTACTTTGCATTATTTTTAATTTTTTTAAATTAGTACTAGAAAAATCCAAATTAATGCCTGATAAATTTGAAAATCCTAAATATTCTAGGCTGTTAGAATATTTTAAAATCTCTCTGATAAACATTGTGTCAATACCACTATTTATAGCATTTTCTATCTCTAAATTTTTTAGAATAGAACAGTTCTTAAGGATTAAGTTTTTAATATATTCTTTGTTGGTGGAATCTTTAATATTCTTTAATTTAATAGTATGAATTAAGCCTGGGATATCATACTGAAGTGACTTTTCGCTGATAATACAATTTCCAAGTTCTAAATATGAAACGCTCAAAGGTAACGAAGAATTTATATGAATTGGTTTGTTCTTATTGTAACCTGTTAAATTGGGGAATATCACTAACGTACGAATATTAGTAACTTCAGCGAATGGAGATGTAATTCGTACGTTACTATTCTCAAAGTATAGATTAATCAAATTTCTGAACTTCGACACATCTAGTGATAGTTCTCCACTATAGTTATAAATTGCAATTGACGATATTGAATCCCTTAATCCTGATAGGACACTATTAAAAAGAAAATTCAAATCAATTAAATATAATATCCCAGGGTCAATTTCTAGTTCTATATTGTACTTAAATGTCGAGAAAGGAAGGGAGATAAGAATATCAATGTATCTCGCTAAATCTAATATACCCCAAATGTAAAAACTTAAAGATATTTGATTTTCCAAATATACTTCGCTATAGTTCAAACTAAAATTTATTAACGTTAACAAATGGCGAGGACTATCCAAAAATTCTATCGTCTTCTTATCGAAAAACGACGGTATTCTCAAATACATCTCAATTACAGATGGTTGTAATAATCGATTATTACATGATAAATTTGACTTTTTTAATCTGTGTTTTAAGGCAATCTGGAAATTCAAGTTGTGATCCAAAAACTCCGATGATTCAAATAATTGAATCAAATCATCAATTTTTATAGGATCAAGCACTTTATGAAGTATCTCAATAGGAAATGCATTGAAGAAAGGTATGTTGTACTCTTTATTATAATTCATCAATCTCTTAATTCATTCTTTATTATGGACTAACCCTTCTACAGTAAATATTAGACTAATTTTCGATCGTCAAAAGCCGCAGTGGGTTTTACTCGATTATTTAGAGTATGGTAAACAAGAATGTCGGCTTAAAACTATAACCAATTAGCTGTTTTAGTATACAAATTATATAGAATTATCACTTATTTGTCTCTATCATAGTTATTTTTGCCAAGCTTGCTTTAATTAGATTTTTTTGTGTATTCATAGCACTCCTCTCGTTTCGCATTACATTATGAAATAATATTAGGACATCAGATGCTTGAGGTTCTTCTCTCCTACTTATTTGCATGGTATTATGTTTAATTATAAAGGTATTATCAACATGTATTCTTTGGATATTTTTTGAATTTTTTTTCATTAATATAACAGTTTTTAACATTTATTACTATTAAAATTATATAACACTCCAATTAAAAATACAAATAATTCTTTAAGTCACCTTCTCATCTCTAACTTATTAAAGAATTTATAAGGATTAATCTTATCTTTGCAATAAAAATGGTCATCTCTGAAATGCCGCAAGTAATTTGTCAATGGTTTGAAATTTGCAGTCTTTTTGCTGCAGTTAACACCAATTACTTCATAACAACAGGGACAGATTATACCTTCTCTATCTAATTCATGAGCTTTTGTTTTCTTTGGCTTCTTTTTATTAGGGCTGTCAGGTTTTATTAACTTGTAAAGTCCGTAAAAGAGAGGATTTGGAGTCAAAAAATTGTCCGTAAATACACCATGTTGAAGAGCAAGATGTTGGGCATATGCCGATGTTTTAATTTCATAGAAATGTAAATCTGGACAATACGGACACAATCCTGATCTTGTTTGATTAAAGGGCAAAGGCGGATTGGTTTCAAGATCTATCATATAGCGAATATATTGTGGCTCATATGGTTTTGTAATATCAAAATTTGCATTTTCTTCATAAACAATGTCATTATACTGATTTGCCAAATACTGGCCAAGATTTTCACGAATATATCTCTTTCTTTTTATCGCTGTCACAGTATTGTGAGCATTAGAGAATGCTTTAATTAGTTTTCTTTTATGCATTTCATTAAAGTTTGGAGGTGGTTCATTTTTCGCAACATTTTGCAATTCTTCACAATCTTTAACTATCGTCGGGGTTTTTATCCCATCATAATTAAAGGATCTTTTGAATTCAACTACTTTTTTAGAACCCTTTGGTCTCTGTTTAGATATTCTTCCACAATTTCTTCTTCTAGGTGAAGTTTTATACTGCAATACTTTATCTTCATGCAGACGTTTTATTTTTTCGATATTACTTAGATTATTATTATTAATTAAATCTAATGGAACAAATCTAGGAACTTCTTGGTAAGAATCTTGATGGGGATGCGTCTCATTATTGTAGGTATATTCCATATTGAAGGATTTACCCAAATTCACATGGTCTATTGTATTATCCCCTAACAAGTAATCTAGGAATCCTGGGGCAAGATTGAAATCAAAAACAGGGGATTTCAAAGTATATTCTGTGTGGGTTTTTGATTTTTCCAAAGGAGACTCCAAATGAAAAAGACTCTCCCAGTACATATTGTTTGGCTCAAGATCATTAGTGTTCTGACATGAATCAAGTTTAAAATAATTAAAAATATCATCTTCACCTTCAAATGAGCTTCTAATTGCCATAGTTTCAAAGTCCATCATATATTTGTTAAATATCTGAGATTTTTATCTTCATGAATCGATAGATAAAGGATGAATTCCAATACTTATATAGTCAATAGAATTACAAATGGAAAACATCAATGACCAGCCTCTACATGCCGCCCTTCTAGGGCTTAACGATATGTTCCTAATTTATTTGCACCCAAATGATATATTTAGATACAAGGCAGGAAGATATTTTTCTGTTAACTATATATAGTTGCAAATGTACAATATCTGCAGTATTCTGTTTGTGAAAATGGGAAATAAGAAGAAATTATTATGCTAGTTGAATTATTGAGTGACAGATCTAAGCTTTTATATGTTCCATTTTCTGCTTATTATGAATGCATGTCCAAAACAGGTTTACAAATAGCCTCATTTCACACTGGAAGAATTGTTGGTATTGTAGTGAGATTGCGAGAAAGGTGTCGCTCAACCTACAGATTAGTTGGGGGGGGTACACTTTCCAAAAGGAACAATCATAGAAAAACTCAGCATTTGTCTAGATTATGATCTCGCAAGCATCTAAATATAGTTTAAAGATCTTTTGTGAATCCTAGCATTTTTATTATTCTTAAAGGTAAGCATATAAGATTTCAGAACACAATTTTTTTGTGATCCGAATTAAATTAAACGTGTTAGATAAGAAACAATAGGAACAAATCAGCCCTGCATATACCAATACACACACCTGACGATAAGATTAGATTAGTTCCCTCTTTTTATTTAAACGATTAGCAGAATTAATTAAAGTCTAAATTTTAACAACTAGGGAGATAATTCAAAGTATATACAAATATTATCAGATAATTCAAACTATTTTTAAATTAGGTTTTTTTTTTAGAACGTTACTAAGCTAATATCTTCAATAATGACAAGACCTAAGAGCGATAACGTTAAGTTGGGAAAGGTGTAAGTATCTGATATCTCAAACCAGTAAAAATATTGTACAGAATATTAACAATGCATAGCCATTCAACGCCCAAGAAAGGATATAAATTAGGAAGCTCTTCGGCATCATGGCGTAAGATTAAATCAGTCACCTCTAATAGTAAGCTCAAAGGGACCACTTTAAATAATAACACTGAAAATTACCTCAATGAACAAGAAGATAAGCCATTGATTGACCACGGTGAAAAGGGTGAGCTTTTTGTTGCTTATCCAAGTTACAATAAAATAGAAATATGGGATTGGGTTCCTAAAATTCCAGAGGATAAATTCGAAAGTGATGCGATGTATCTACATGGCCAATATGCTATAACAATATCAATCAATGAAAATAACCATAAAAGTTTCCCAGATGCTGACCTTTCGAACGAAAGGCACCTACATGAAATTAGATATCTAAATGGAAAGTTAGGTAATGATATTACAATGCTTTTGTTAATAAGAATGAATACCAATTGGATGTTTGAAATTCATACCCTTCCTTGCAATAGCAATGAATCTTATGTAAGTCAATATATCACTATACCCAGATACTTACAGGAAATGAATCTGAAGAGTGCTACTAATTTTAAATTGAAAGTTAGCAAGGATATCATAATATATGGTAATCAGGAAGGTTACATATATATTTTGAAATATGATAGCGATTCAAGAAAATATTTACCAGGAAATTCTAATTCCAATCTAAACAAATTAAAAACAGGCTCAAAACAACAATTCTCCAAAGAAGTAAATAGTAATATGAGCGATGATGAAATTTTATTTCAAACCAGCTGTTTTGATAAGGTGCCAATATTCGACCTTGTTGGTCATTGGCTTGTATACTCACCTGTAAAAGATGAATACAAAAATTTGACCTCAGATATGGAACCTAGTCTGGTAAGCATCGATGATTTTGATCCTTTGTTATCACATAACGAAAAAAATAATACTTCATCAAAACTGAAAGTATTTACCCCAGTAAAACTTCCTCCTCCTGGTCCTTTATTGAACAGATTGATTTCTACTGTTTCTAGTAATGCTCTCGATGGTATTTTTAAGATTTCAGAGGCTAGTAGTACTATAGTTCGTGATTATCTCAATAAAGAAAAGAGAATTAAAGAAAGTAATGTTGATGATAAAGAAATGAATCAACTTTTAAACTCAATTGGGAAGACTTTAGGAAAAATTTTATATTCAACAGCTACTACAACGGTTTCTACCATACAACGCAGTACAATAAATCTTAAACAAAGCGATAATCAATTAATAAAAATTGTCGATTTACTCAACGATCGAAGTATGGCAACTTTTAAAGCACCAGGAGGAGTATCCAATATTTCTCTCTCACCTTATGATTTACAATTAGTTCATTCAAGCCTAAGAGGGGACAGTTTTTATATGTGGGATTTGCACAAGTTACCCAATGAGGCTTCTTTGATTGGAAAATTCATTAGGGGTAAGACTTCAGCAATCATACGTGACATTTTTTGGTTCATTAATAACCACGATCACGATATAGTAGGAAACAATTTGGGATTTGGTTGTATTAGTAATTCTGGAACAGTTCATTGGTTCAACGTAAATTATCTCTTTGGGAATTTATCCAATCATCCCAATATTTTAGGTAAAGAAAATCTTGACGATTCAATAAAAGGTGATAAGTTTTTGGATTCATGGATATTATCTTCATTGAATGCAAGAAATTTTATAAAGTTACCAAATATTTCAAATTCCACAAAGACTAATAACAAATATATTTATTTCAACCAATTGGCGATAATAGATGATAAGAATCAAATCAAGCTTTTATCTTCGCTCAATGGAAATCATCAATTTAAATACGAGATACCAGATCAGCCAGTAACATCAGGCATGGAGTGTTCAAATTTTATAAGAAATACATCTGAACCAGAAATGAAGATACATCCGTTATCTCAAACTGAAATTGAAACTTGTGCCCCATATTTAAATCTTGTGAACAATAAGCATATCACGTTTTCAACCTACAACTTCAATGAAGAAGACAATGCTTTCAATAATCTTTTATCACACTATAATTATTTTGGAGGAGATATTCCAACGCATTTAATCAAGCTTCCTAATAACAATTACGAAAATGAATTAAAGAATTACGGAGACATTTTGGCGAATGAATTTCAGAGTATAGTACTTGATGAAGCAGCTAACTAGACTACCTTTACTTTAGTAGATAATATAATCGTAGTAACGTAGGATACGGAGTTCTTTCAAATAATTTCTATTAATTATATAGATGATACAATATGAATAGTTGCACAATCCAACGTATTTCTGATAAATTGATAGCACAGCTTCACAGTTTTTATGAATCAAAAAAAGTATCTTAACAATTCCAATATTGCTCCACCACATATAAGAAAAAATAATACACCTAACCAAACTTTGCTTACAGGATACTCTACCTTTTCTTGAACATCTCTTGGTTTACCTTGTTTATTAGTATTGTTTTTTGCCCATTTTGCATTAGCAGCCCTCTGCTTTGGTGTTTGTAATGCCTGTAACAGTTAATATAACGACATGATAAATATTGATAACCATAAAACTTACCATTATCTAGAAATAAAACGAAATCAAATTCATTTATCTTTGATTTTCTCTTGAATAAATCATAGGCTTACGTGTCAAAGAAACACAAAATCAAGATAAAAAATTAAAAAAAATTAATAGCGCCGCCCGGTTTCGATCCGGGGACATCAGGGTTATGAGCCCTGCGCGCTTCCACTGCGCCACGGCGCTAACCGATGTGAAGTGTTAGGAAATGTTCCTAACAGTACCTTCACGTGCAAGCTATACACTATATAATTCGCATTTGTTGCAAACTCTACAAGTTTACTTTTAGAGATCAGTTTTTCCTGTTATATTTAATTTATATACCATTATATATAAATATATTACTGTTTTCTGGTTAAATAACCTCTGAGAGTTCATCTAAATATGAATTAAGGACTAAATCTAACTTAAAGGTCCATAAGTTTCCTAACATGAAGTGTAAGAGAATACAAGGATACACATGTGATGTTACAATGATGAAACATATTAGAAACATATGTGTACTATAAATAAGAGTAGTTAATCCTTGAGTCTTGAGAGAAAAGAAGGAAGGAAATTAGGAACTAGTTAGAGTAATAATTAGTTATAAATAAGTAAATAAGTTAATCAACAAAACAAGTAAAGGTTCTATACAACAAAAGAAGGTATATAGAACGGAGATTTATAAGAATTACCTAAGTAGAACCCAGTTTCCTTACATGAAGTGTTAGGATATGATCCTATCAGTACCTTCACGGTGTACTATGTAATTCGTATTTCTTGCAAATTCTACTAGTTTACTTTTAAGAGATCAGTTTTTCTGTTATATCTAAATTATATGGCATTATATGTAAATATATTACTGTTTTCCGACAGTTCATCTAAGTAAGAAGTAAAAAATTGATCTAATTTAAAGGTCCGTATGTTTCCTAACATGATGTGTAAGAGTTATCTTGTTATTTGAGTGAGTCTAAGTGA
Organism: Schwanniomyces capriottii; assembly: GCA_032927745.1. Taxonomy (NCBI): domain Eukaryota; kingdom Fungi; phylum Ascomycota; class Pichiomycetes; order Serinales; family Debaryomycetaceae; genus Schwanniomyces; species Schwanniomyces capriottii. Next base: position 923,622 of record JAVSEF010000004.1, read on the forward strand.
TTTATAGTTATAAGCTAATAGTATCCAAATACTTAGCTAGTCCTATTCGTATCAAAATCAGAGTCTTGGATACGGTTTCTTATATACTTTATAATGAGGCTTATTCTTCATTGTCTCATCTATCGTCTAATATCCATTGTAGATTACTTACCTAATTATACCGTCTAGCTCCATTGTATAGCTTCACAGACGAGTTCTAGCCTATTCTCTTATAAACTCTTGATCTCTAATATGATGTTTCTCAATACAACATAAAGATACGCTGCGATGAGACTATTCAATGAATAAGAAGAAAAGGATGATTTAGTCAAGATTCTTTTCTGGATATTGAATATTTTAGACCTTACAGTTAATTAAATATTCATACCCATATACCTTATTTTGTTGTTTTACTTATCTTATTAATTTATCTATAACTCGTAATTGGTCCAATCATATTACCAATATCATCTCTACTTTTATTAGAACCAATAAGTTCTATACTTCTAACAGCTCGCAACATATCTGGAGAATTTTGAAGCATTTCTTCTTTGAAGTGGTCAACCTCTTTCCATTCCTCATACCACGTCTTATCAAAATTCTGATTACCTTCTGGAACACCATAATGCACTGGTGCAATCCAGACCATCAAAAGGTAATATATTATAAACGAAATACCAAATCCAACAAAAAAACTTAAGTTATATATTCTCGTAGCACTTTCAGGAACGGGTATACCTGTAGCACCAACAAACCCAACCATGTTTGGTAAGATACCACAGATATATGCTGCAAAGGCCCTCCAATTACAACCAGCAAAGTTATACTTATAATATGAGAAAGCGTTTCCTTCATCATTCGTATTGACATTCATAGAATATAAATGGGTGAGGTTAATAAAACCTCTTCTGACAACATAATAATCACAAGCAACAACACCACAAATGGATGATAAGAAGACAGCGTAAGCAGATAAAACTGTGGTAAATTTAGAAGATGAAGCCATTAACTTCCAAGGACAAATACATAAAGCTAATGCTGCACACAAAAAGCTCCCTCTTCTGATATTCAAGAAGCGAGGTAACATTGCTGTAACATCTGTACCAAAAGACAACGAGTTAGCACTAATATTGGTACCTAACTGAGCCAAAGCAAAAGCAAAAGCAATCAAGAATGAACCACCTCTATTACCAGGTGTATAATCATTTAGGAAATTATACAAGACATCTAACGGCGACCATAAGACCTCACCGTATAAGACTTCAGATGCTGAACTGACTAAAATACCAATAAGACATGTGATCGAGAAGCAGAGTGGAATCGAAATAATATAAACCCAGTATTTAATAGCATATGAAGGCTTGTCAGCAAATCTCGAAAAATCAGGAGCATTGGTGATTAAGGTAGCAAAATTTGCAAGGGAATTCATTGTAGAAATAATAAATGCCCAAGCCAAAGCAGAACCATGCAATTGAGATTTTTCATGAATAACTGGACCAGCACCTTTTGCTTTAACTAATGTCCAGACCAAAAACGCAATACCTGCAATTGGAACAATATAAGATTTTATAGTAAATAAGTGACGGATTTGATGTGGTGGGAAGTAAAGGGCTGGAAGTGAAAAGAGCCAGAAAAGGAAAAAGCTCAAATATTGGAAAGTATCAACCCCTGCATTTGCAGCAAATGTATTGTGCATGGTCTTGTCAATGTTTTTACCGAAAATAGATCTCAACATAACTTGTACACATTGACCTCCAACCCATGCCTGAACAGAATACCACACACAACTCATGACCACACGATTTAAAATTGGCCATAAGGAACCGAATATACCAAATGGAACTCTAATTGCAACTGGAAATGAAATATGATTGTAAATACCAATACGGGAGTTTAATGAAACAAAAAAGCCTGTTAAAAAGTATCCAACCCACACTGATATCCAAGTTTGCCACCAGGTCATACCTGCTTCAACACCTGTTGCCGCAATTTGCCAAGTGTTGATATTAAAGGAATCCGCAATCCAGAAGCAAACAAAATTATACCATGCCCAAGTTCTTCTACCTTCCTCAACAGGTCTTAAATCAAAATTATACAAAAATTGTTGTACTAAGGACAAGCCTTTTGTTTCTTCAGCATCAACTTCTAAGAATGCAAGAACTTTCCTGTACCATGGTTGCTTCTCAATAGTACTGTCTACGGCACCTTCCCCATAATCTATAATCACTGGCTCTTCCCTCTTTTCCTTTAAAGAGTTATCCGAAACCATTGTAGTTCTTTGATTGATATTAATTAGCTGAAATAAATTCTTATGAAAGGAATTAGTCTTCTTTTAATGTCTTAAATCAATAATTTTTTCACTCATGATTCATTTAGTTTCTGATTTTTTTATTAGCCGCATCACGATAAGATAAGAAAATGCAAACCTGCCCTACCAGTAATTTGCAATTTGCACTTCGAGAATCAGGAAAAATCAGTGAAAATCAGCGAATTTTTCGGCATATCAAGGTGAAATAAGAGAATATTATCTAATAGTGTAATGCAATGATAGTGGTACTCTAGGAGTGACATGGTTGGTACATGACTCAAATTCTGTTGCAAACTCATAGCTTGGCACTGGAGGTTAATGGAGATAGGAGAGCTCTCGTTACTAGTTGGACATATAATGCAGTTACAGGTAGGGATCACCTTATTAAGAAATCATGGTAGATAATTATAGGAAATGAGTAATGAATCTAACTAAGTGACTTGAAATCGATTATAAGAAAAGAAAAAGAATTCAGTGTACCAAAAAATGATTTGTCTGATAACACTCATAAAGAAGGCTAAGTAATCAAGCGCCCAATAGGAGACCATCCTAGAAAGTAGATTAGAGCTGTTTTGTGACACAAAGTCATTATGAGCTGTTTCTAATAAAAGTGCCTAGTTGTATCACGTGCGATTATAATCTCTCTCCAATACAGCGAATAGTAAGGTTATAAATTCTAAATACAAGAAAGAACTTAGCTCTTTTTTTGTAACTCTTACGACTTTTTTTATATATTCCGTTGAAGAGAGATAAAGTACTTGATGTTTTCCGAACGGACCGACCACACATTGATGAATGGTGACTTACACAAAGAGAAGTGTTCTATACCGATATGTTACATCAGATCGATTATTCTGTTGGGGCACCCGCTCCTTAAAGCGTTACACAAAATCTGGCCAAAAATCATACAACTTGACTAGATCTGGTGTCCTAGGAAAGAGAAAAAAGCATTGCATAGACCAAGCGTTACTGTAATGAGCTCCATCTGGTATAAATATCCAAAATATCTAATGTATTCAAAATATTAGTGTTAGTATGTTAGTAGCACTTATTATGCCGTTACCGTTTCCCCACAAAAGATTGACCGAGGGATCTCGCTGTACTAATTATTTATAAAGTTGAAAGTTTCCCAGAAAAGAAATATTTGATAGTACTCAAAGTTAGAATGAGTTCTTTATTACAGGACAGTCCACTATATGTGAATGAATTGATCAATATGAACACACCATTGGATGCAACAATTTCAAACGATTCTGTTCCTATACCAAACACGAAGAAGCCAGGGCATTCGGCAATTTACAGAAATAGAGCCAGCCCAGATAGATTGATAGAATGCTTGCACCCTTCCTTAGATACCTTGTATAAGCTATTCGAATATTCAATAACTATCAATCCAGATGTGACTTGTGTTGGTACAAGAAAGAAATTGGAAGACGGCAGCTTTGGCAGCTATGAATTTGAAACGTATGCTACAGTCAAGAAGCGAAAGGACGAATTTGGCTCCGGATTGCTCTTCATCTTAAAGAATAATCCATATATTACAGACTCAGAGTGTCATAGAAAGATCAAAAACTATGGAAAGATAACTGATACTTTTATCGTAGGTTTATTCTCGGGAAATAGGTCTGAATGGGCAATCGCAGATTTAGCTTGTGTTACTTACTCGATAACTAATACGGCGTTGTATGATACATTAGGTCCAGAAACTTCTGAGTATATTTTACAAACTACTGAAGCGCCAGTTGTTGTTTGTGCTAAGGAAAAGATTGGCCCATTAATCGAATTGAAGAAGAAGTTTCCCGCTAACTTGGCCAATTTAATATCGTTGGTTTCCATGGAGAGCTTAGATTTATCTCCTGGAAGTATAGATAGAGGCTATTTAGAACTGGCTAAGGAGCAAAATATTTCCTTGTATGATTTCAAGCAAGTTGAAAAATTCGGTGAAATTAATCCCGTTACCCCAGTACTTCCCACACCAGATACTCCATACACAATTTCATTCACGTCAGGAACAACCGGCGCTAACCCTAAAGGTGTTATTTTAACTAATCGAAATGCTGTTTGTGCTGTAACTTTTTGTGTTTCCAATTTCCATTTCTTACAACACCCTACATCGTATTCATTTTTACCTTTAGCTCATATTTACGAAAGAATGAACCTTTGGCATTATTTTTTCAGAGGGTTCGAAATATGTTTTCCTCAGTCTTCTTCTCCTTTGACATTATTCGATGATATTAAGCAAGCAAGACCACACTTCTTATCTTTGGTTCCAAGAGTTTATACAAAATTAGAGGCTGCTCTAAAATCTCAAACAATCAAGAATGAAGATAAACCAATTTTACAAGCTATTTTCTCAAAAGCTATCAATAAGAAGTTGGAACTTCAGGCTTTGACCGAGACTGATACTGGAAATCATTTGGTTTATGATAGGGTCGTTGGAATATTAAGAAAGAAATTAGGATTTGATAGGCTTCGCGGCTTTACCACTGGATCAGCACCAATTTCTCCAGAAACGGTAAAATTCATTAAAGCTTCGTTAAATTGTGGCATGGGACAAGGTTATGGATTAACTGAATCATTTGCTGGGATATCTTTCTCAAACGTACACGAATCCAACCCTGGTTCATGTGGTTCAATTGCCATCACAACCGAGATGAGATTAAGAGAAATTCCCGAAATGAACTATTTTGTTGATGATAAGGATGGTCCTAAGGGTGAACTACTCCTTAGAGGTCCTCAAATTTTTGAAAAATACTACAAAAATAACGAAGAATCAGAAAAGGCATTTGATGAAGATGGATGGTTTAAAACTGGTGATGTTGCTAGAATTGATGGTCAAAATGGTAGACTTTATATTATTGATAGAGTGAAGAATTTCTTCAAACTTGCTCAAGGTGAATATGTCACGCCCGAAAGAATTGAAAACACATACTTATCCAGTTTCCCAATGGCTGCTCAAGTATATGCCCATGGTGATTCTTTAAAAACCTTTTTAGTGGGTATTGTAGGGGTTGACCCAGTCATAGTAGCTGGTTGGATACAAAAGAAATTTAATAAGAATATTTCAAAGAAAGAAGATATTGTAGAATTCTTGAACAAAAGGGAGAATAAAAACCAGTTCTTATTGGAAATGAATGGTTCAATTAGTAGTGTATTGCAAGGTTTCGAAAAGTTACACAACATATACCTTGACATTGAACCATTGAATGTTCAATCTGGTGTCGTGACCCCAACACTCAAGATTAAAAGAGCATTTGCTGCAAAATACTTCAAAGAAATATTCGATAGCTTATATGAAGAAGGTTCAGTTATCAAAGATATTAAATTATAAAAGTTTATACAATACTAGAAACTAGTTAGATTTTATGTATATTTATACATACTTGTATGGATTCATAATATTGTTTGGATCGTAGTGGTTTTTGATATTCTTGATTAATTGAATTTCGACGTCACTCTTAGAGTAACCAATATAATTCTTCTTTTGGAATCCTAAACCATGTTCAGCAGAGATTGAACCTTGTTTAGATTGAATCCATTCGTAAACAAATGGTTCCAATGCCTTTTCCACATCTTTATTATATTCTCTTACGCATACATTTAAGTGTAAATTACCATCACCTATATGGCCATAGCCGATAGCTTCGACAACTGGTTTCAGTTCATCTTCAGGATCAACTAAACCTGCTTTGGTAAGCTCAGCGTTAGCAGCCTCCACCAAACCGTATAAATCACTCAATGGTAAAGAAACGTCATATTTATATACACCACCAGCAGCAGTAGATGCTTCTGGAATGGATTCTCTCCAAGACCATAAGTTACGTAATTGAGTTTCATCTTGAGCAATAATACCGTCATCTACTAAGCCCTCTTCCATCATATTACCTAAAAATGTTTCTAACTTTTCATCATCGTGTTCTTTATTGGAACCAGAAGTTTCTATTAATATATAGAAAGGATATTCACCGCTTTCAATTGGGTGTTCAGACTTCAAATACTTAGCTGTCAATCTTTGAGAGCTACTGTCCATAAATTCAAATGCAGACAAAATTTCAGTTAATTCCTTACGGGCACCAACGAAAACCTTTTGAACTGCTTCATATGAGGAGACAGCAAGGAAGGCTACATTGAATACTTGTGGTCTTGATGGGCACAAAATAGAGACCCCAGTAATAATACCCAAGGTGCCTTCAGAACCGATCAATAACTGCTTTAAATCGTAACCAGTATTGTCCTTTCTCAATGAGTGCATCGAATTGTAAATGGTACCATCTGGCAAAACAGCTTCTAAACCTAAAACAGAGCCGTGTAAAGATCCGTATCTCAATAACCTTAACCCACCAGCATTAGTAGCGACAGTACCTCCAACATGACAGGATCCCTTGGCACCAAGGTCTAATGGGAAAATGTAGCCATTTTCAGCTAAAAAGTTGTCAGCATTTTCTAAAATCAATCCAGCATCACATTTCAATATTCCACTGACATTATCAAAAGATCTAATTTTGTTCAAGTTAGAAACAGAAATAACGATCTCGTCGAAGATTGGATTTGATCCTCCTACTAAACCAGTATTACCACCTTGAGGAACTACTGCCAATTTCTTTTCATTACAGTATTTTAATATGCTGGAAATCTGCTCGGTTGTCTTTGGCTTCAAGACCAATTTCGATTGACCTCTGTATTTTCTCATCCAATCTTCGTTATAGAAGAGCAAGTCACCTTCGTCGGTGATCACACCATTTGAGTCTTGTAAAATTCCTCTGAAAAACTTAATGTCGCTTTCTTCTAAATTCTTAAAGTCTGGGTTACGCTGGACCTTATCCTTATAGGTATCCGCAGTCAAAGGCACGGCATTAATGGAGTAAAATTTGACATCTGATCTTGGAGCTATTCTCTTAGCAACGGCAGAAACCGAAACCAAGTTCCTACATGCAAGCTGTTTAATCAAACCGCTTCTTATTAAAGATCTAGTGGGCTTCATCATTGTTTTTGTGAAAGCTATATCCAGTTACTGGAGTACGAATTCCATTATTTTTCACTCTGGTTATATACCAAACATGTACCATTAGAATTAATCACGTGACCCCGATTGGGAGGGAAAAAATTTTATTGGCGAGGTGGCTAATCGAGATAACTGCGCTTAGACATAGTACACACCATAGCTGCTATAAACTACGCAGATAGAACAACACCGTCCCTATGTGTCCAGAACTAAAGTCCTCGTCTACAATTGACCTTCGCCAAATATGCGCCCGTATGGGAAGATACATCTTCAACTTCCACTTATATAGGTTGTATGTACTCATTGTAACTCTAACAGAGTATCTCTGTTCTTTTGCGATAATCCCAAAGAAAGTAAGCAACAATTATGGTATTTGGTATTGGTTAATTACTGTATAGCTCTCCTAAATAGTATCAAGAATCCATCGCTAGCGGCTACTGCTCAAACCGCGACAGTGACCTACCACACTCACGTGATGTGTGCAGGATTTAGGCTCTAGGAAAAATTGGGAATTAAGGATCAAATGTTTAAGCCATATTGAGAGTTGTCTTCAATACAGTGCGATGAAAGGATACAAGATTGTTATATTATACTTGGCTATACTGTTTAGAGTAACGTTAGGGATCCAGATCCCGCTTCAACATTATTTACAGGACGACAGTACAAGTCCCAACGTCGGTGGTGGTTTAGAAGGTGGGAGACACTACACTCAGGTGGAAAAAGATGCCTTGCCAATAGATTTGGAACAATACGGTGATGAATTTGTTATTAGAATGGACAATATTGACTCGGATATGTTGCTAGCGTTGCAGCAGGCAAAGAAAAATGATGTTAATTACAGTACTTGGGGCAAAAGCAATGTTGAAAAGTATCTCGATGTTCAGATAGACCAAGCAAATTTGGACAAATTGATAGAATTAATACCAGACTTGACTTATTCTGTGATAATTGAGGATTTGGCTCAAAAAATATTTGAAAGTTATCCCCAGAATTTTTTGGGAGCAAAGGATTCAGAAACACAGGAAAATGACCTGTTTGAAAGCAAATTTCAGGAGAACATAGAGAAAATGGAATTGGAGGAGTTGACAGATTTATTTTTTCAAGACTACAGATCTTTAGATACGATTTACTCCTGGTTAGATTTAATAGCGCAGGCATTCCCTGAAGCTGTGTCATTAGAAGATATTGGTCAAACCTTTGAGCATAGAAGCTACAAAGCAGTTCACTTTTCAATCCCAGGCGATGAAATAGAGCACGAAGATAGAAAAGTCATTGTTGTCACTGGTGGTGTACATGCAAGAGAATGGATTTCTGTTTCATCTGTGTTGTATCTGTTGTATGCGATGATCAACTATTATAAAGAACACACTGATTCTCATCAAGTATTAAATAAATTGGACTTTTTATTTGTTCCTGTATCAAATCCTGATGGGTATGCCTACACCTGGACGACAGACAGACTTTGGAGGAAAAATCGTCAGGAAACTGTTATTCCAACATGCTTTGGTATTGATATTGATCATTCATACAATTATCATTGGACAAACTCAGACTGGCCATGTGGAGAGGAATATAGTGGGGAAGTGCCATTTGAAGCTATAGAATCAAGAATATGGTTAGATTACTTGAATGAAACAAACCATGATCATAGAATATATGGATATATTGACCTACACTCATATTCTCAGGAAGTACTCTTTCCGTATGCCTATTCTTGTGAGAAAACACCTAGAAACGAGGAAAATTTAATTGAATTGGCATATGGAATTGCAAAGGCTATTAGACTTCAATCAGGTAAAAGGTACGATGTCTTACCAGCATGTATAGACAAGGACGCAGACTTGTTACCTGATATGGGTTCGGGTAGTAGTTTAGACTTTATGTATCATAATGGAGCGTTCTTTGCTTACCAATTAAAATTGAGAGATAGTGGTAACCATGGATTTTTATTGCCGGGCAGATTTATTGAACCAGTTGGCAAAGAAATATTTGCTGGAATCAAGTATTTCAGTCACTTTTTAGTTAATGATGACTAGTTCTTGAATGGGGCATATATTTGTATATTAAAAGACATTGTTCTATGTTTATAACAAAAATTTGAAAATATATTGTTTCACAGATGCCAATATCCTTTAATTGCTATTCATAATAATAGAAAAGTTTTGTATTTAAGCTTTGAAGTATTTATTCTTAATCTAGATAGTGAAAATTTCAAAAAATAGATAGCGAAAAGTTTCGAGTTGAAAAAATATATCGTTGAACTAAATTCTCGTTTCGAATTTCGGGGGGTACAACATTCTTGATTCAATTCTCTTAAGACTTCCTTCAGTATTTAATTTCATAGATGAGAGTAGTTATTCAAAAAGTCAAGAAGGCTTCTGTTACCGTAAACGATGAAGTAGTTTCAAAGTACGTTTTGGTCCTATTATGACCATTATAAATAGTAGCAGAAATTCTTAAAATTAATAGAACGACTAACTTGGTATAGAATAGGAAAGGGCCTTATGGTTCTAGTAGGTATATCAAACAAAGATACGGAAGAAGATGTAAACAAATTGTCACAGAAGCTCTTGACATTGAGAATATTTGAAGATTTATCTAACCCACCAGAAACCAAAACAAAGTGGCACGGAAAGCCTTGGGCAAAATCCGTGTTGGACGACCCAGAGTTAAAGATATTGTCCGTTAGTCAATTTACATTGTACGGAACAATTAAAAAGGGTACCAAGCCAGACTTCCATAAAGCTGCCAAAGGAGAAACAGCTATTCAACTCTATGAAAAATTCTTGAGTAACATGAGACAAAAACTAAATGATGAAGGTCGTGTTTTAGATGGAAAATTCGGAGAAATGATGGATGTAGAATTGGTGAACGATGGACCCGTTACCATTGTTTGGGATACAAATGAAGGGCTTCTCTAAATTTACATTGAATTTCATTTTTTATTAAATTAGAATAAAATATTATAGAAATCTAAAATAGATCTATATCCCATTGCTCACACATGAAAAGGCTGGTCCGTAGATACTTTCTTCGTAAGACGTTATAATACTTTGAATTGTAGCGTACAATCCCGGTCCAAGAATGTAAATACCTATAACTATAAGAATGACGTTAATTGCCATTTCTATTTTAGAACCAAAAGAAGCCAGTCTGATAATTGCACTTAACGAAGAATCTTGGCCAGCGTCTATGTGACGTTGCTGTCTTAATTTAAAATAAGCAACACCCCAAAATACAAATCCAAACCAGCAATCAAATAACGAACACATCATACTTAATAAATCCAGGAAGAAAGGAATAACTTCGGCAAGAATAAATGCCAATATCCAGGTAGCTAAGTTTAAGAAAATCCATATTGACCAACCTTTAGTTGTGTGCTTGTTTCTATGAGAAGAATTTTCATCAAAAATTTTCAAGAATATGAATTGAGAAGAAACATTACCGTATAATGCACCGAGGAAAATGATTGTAGGCAAAGCAAAACTAAATGCTATAATTTTGTAATGTCCACTTAAAGACCCAAAAGCTGGTGTGGTAATGTAATCTCCTCCAACATAGACGTAAACTATGGAACCAGCCAATGAAAACACAATTAATTCACAAGCGGTGACAACATATAAAGCTTTTTTGAAGTCCTTGGGTTTCTTCATCTGGGAAATAAATGATGGATATGTGATTTGGCCCACAAATGTGTAGATAATATTCAAAACAGCTGACATTGCAGATACATAAGATGTACCCTTAGCAGGCCATAAACTATATGAAACTGGCTTCAGAAAATCATATCCACTAGGGTGGTCTTGTATGGCAACAAAGACAATAGATAAGATAACTGCAACAAACATTGTCACAGCAGAGAACACGGCAATAAATGACATTTGATGAAAAGTTCTTGGTAACGATATAATAAAACACACCACTGCCCCCACTGCTGAAAACCCAACTGTACAGATGGTTGTGTTATTAGAAGCCGTATTTAAAAACTTGGCAAAGGTCAAAACATGCAATGCTTGGATCAAAGTATTATTCAAAATGAAACAAACAGCAGTAGCATACCATGTCCATTTATACTTAAACAAATGTTCACCAATATCACAAATATTCTGTAAATGAGGGTACCTGATGCAATAATCTGTGATTGTAAGTCCAGTATAAAGAACCATGATAGAAACTGCTACCGTTATTATCAACCCTGGAACAAGACCCAATATCGAATAACTCCACGGGAACGACATGATTGCAAGACATATGTATTCTGAGAAAAGTAAACCTGATGTCTTGTAAACTGAACAATTCTTATAATTGATAGTTGCACTCAGTTTATCACTAGAGGTCCATATCTTAAAACTCTCCAACTCATCGACATCTTTCTTAATAAACTCTTCTGCAGTGTTCATTTTGCTAAATTCTGAAAGAATAGACAAAACGAACAACTGCTGCAGATTTTATTCTTTTATTCTTTTATCCATCGATTCTTTGTTGGCTGTAACCAAATCTCTGAAAAAGGAATTTCTAGGTCGGATTACGATGATACCATATAAGTTGTGGCACATATCAAAAAGAATGCAATTACGAGATTCTGGCTTGGTCAAGAACGCCACACTAGACATATCTCTCGGAATAGTGGAATCTTACCTTTATATAAGTCTCATAATACTGGTATTCTGTCTGTTAGATCCTCAAAAGACATAACGAATTGCTGCAATCTTTAGATTTTTAGTCCTCTAAATTGAAAATCGGTTTTTCTCAATGACGTATTGGCCAGAAGCTAAAAAATGCTTGTGAAATTTTACTTGCCATTTTAGGCTATGTGCAGGATTAGTATATGAATAGAAGTAAATTAATATAGATCTAAGCCAGATACGAGAATGTAAGAAAAAAATATTGGAGTTTATTCTTCTGAGGTGATTGTGTAAGGTTCTGTCGACTTTGTTAGCTATATAGATAGCAAATATTTGTTTCATTCTTTGTTTCTCATCGAGTCTCAGACCACTTATCAGACAGAAAAAGCATTCTACCCTCGTATATGGGGAAAATTGTGGGAAGTTCACGTGGTCTTTGTTAATTTTAGATGACTAGCCATCTAACCTGATACTGCTATCCCAGCACGGAATGGATTACGACTGGATCTGGACGGCTTATCTACAGATATATTTAGGCGATGCTATACGATTCTTTCTTTTATTCGCTAAAACAGAAAGGGTATTCTCAAAGCATATTATCATGTTACTGAACAATTTTCAGATACAGGACGCATGAGGATTTCTTTCTATGAGATTTGGAGATTTATGTGTTGCATACCATTTAGGAATTTTAATAGTAGTTAGTCTTGTGCTAATCGTAACAGTATTGATATGATATGAGAATCTGCTTTTGATTGTGGTAGTACTCGGATATTTGAAGCTGGTGTAATTGTTCTCGTGTGTTCTTGATAGTTTTAGATTAAAATATGATTTTTGCAAAAAATGTTCTAAAATCAGTAGTAATCATTTCTCAGCTACAAATGATTCAACATATAGATCCATATCAAAACGGATAATCTTTTATTGTGATTAAGATATATAGCATGGTTATGGCTATCCTCATTTTGGGTGTGATACATATTAGACTGTGTTTAAATATTTTTAAAAGAGGGAAATGTCTTTGGATATAGATGAAAAACTTACCAAATTATATAAAAGGGTCAATTTGGTACGTGAATGCCAGAATATACTTCTTATTTTGGATACAACTAGTATAGGTTCCTGATTATAGTCTGGTCGTTCGATCTCACGATCAGAGGAAACACTATGAGGACAAAAAAAAGATACTTATTAATGATACCTTCATTAATAGTAAGTACAGACTACGTATACAAAATAGTATTCATTATTTATACCTTAGATAATAAAGTTCTTGTTCAATGGTTATCTATCGGACTTACGGTCCATTGGGTTTCCATTCATTTTAGTATGTCAAACACAAAATTAGAAGTCTGAATCCCCAAATATTTTTGTATCACAAAACCAAATTGAAAACTAATTAGAGTGAATAGAATTTGACAGCCAGATGAAGTTAGTGGGATGTGTTTGTACTTATATTTAATGAAACAAAAATGGTGATGTACCGACTAAAAGTACTACTATTGAAACAGATGACAATACTAAATTCAATTGATGCAATTCAGATATTAAACAAGATTTCAAATGTAAATGCAAGGACCCCAGGTAAAATTTAATTAGCATGAAGAATGCTAATTAAAAGTAGTATAAATATAGGTTGTAGTGATTAGAGCATACCTTGGCATTCATCATAAAATTACAATTGTATATCCCAAGTGCTCTGTCGAGTAACCTTCTATAACGCAAACGAAAAGCTTAGAGTTATCAACAATATAACACAGGCTATCCACGAGTACTTAAAATTATCATGTAAATTGAACCTTTCAGTGGGATCAAATTCAAATAGAGAAAATATCAGAGTTTCATCATTCACAGGGACTTCCAGAGAATGCAATGAAAAGTATTTGAAATACTCTATTAAGTTGTAGTTTTTAGTTAAATAAATAAATAATACAAGACTTGAAATTGAAATTATCCATTGTTTGTTGACTCTATTCGTTTTCCCCTTCATACTATCTGCTTTCTGAATTCTCCATGAGTATTTTTTATTTTTTGATATTCCGGCATTCGGAGAAAGTAATTACAAGGTAATATCTACCATATAAAATCTAGATTAATTGGGTCCAATAATGGTGGCACGATCTTCCATCTTCTATTGACAGTAACATATAGTAAAGCCCCTAATACTCCAAAACCGCATATAATAAACCCTAAGTAAACCCCAGCTAAGAACAAGCGAATTATGCTGTACATGATATCTAGGCCAGCAACTAATATTGACAGCACTAGAACAAATAACCCATTATAATGAGGTATTGTAGAGTTCGACGCGAGATATATAGACGTACCAGTAAAATTAAAGAATTCATCAAAGCATTTTGAAAATGGTGGCTCAAAAGTGTTGGGGTCAACGATAACAATAATGGGAAACCTGTTAACAAAATTATCAGTAATATCCTTTTTTATGTTACCCACTACCTTTCGTACTATTTCAAGACTAACTTCCATACCCTAGTAAAGCTTGTCTATGTTAAATTATGAAAAGAACATATAACTTGGCGAATTCCGAAGATAACGATAAAAAACAAAGAGTTGAAATTAACTTTTTATCAATTCCAATCGATATTCAAAATTTAATATTTGAAAAACTACAAAAAGCAGATATAATTAATCTTTCATGCATCAACAAAGAATATAGAGAAGTGCTACTGTCAATCATATTCAAAAAGATAAAAGGAACTTGGTTGTCCTTAGTCGATGACAAAGCAATTTTACATAAGTACAGGGAGCATATCTTACAATTAAGGATAACTAATTATGACTCTTATTCTGAATGGCAAGTTGACTTTAATGTATTTTTGAAGAAGCTACCGTACATGCAACACTTACTTATTAATTCTGGTAATTCCTCTAACTGGCTAAAATATAGGATCAATGACCAGATAGGTGAGTTATCTCTTTTATATGAGGACTATGGGGAAGTGAATGCAAACAACAAGGCTATTTCTACAAGAAGTCCAAGAATATTTAGCATTGAACACGTTAAGAAGCTTGAAAGGTTAAAGAAATTAAGTCTAGATAGTTATCACTTTAATTGGGAAATGAGAGATAATTCGGATATGGTTAATCTAGAAACACTTTCATTAAACAATTGTACTTGGGAATATCCCTTCAAACTATCCCAATTTAATTCAAGTGGTTCTATAAAGAAGCTAGTTATTACCTATTCCAAAAAGAATGCTTTTATTCTATCTGAAAGATTCAATCAATTTTTAATTGGAAACGAAGTATTCGATAATGTAGAGGACTTAGAAATCCTGTTCTCAAATACTAACAACATCGCACTTAATGAATATAGGTTCTGGGAGAAGTACTTATATTGGGCTAACTTCTCTAAGTTCTTTGATAGTCAAATGTTTCCCCATTTAAAGTTTTTAAAGTTACATGGTTGGGATCTAAATTTAGGAAACCTTCGGATATTCTTTAAGAAGATTACCAGGGAACAAAATAAACTACAGCTATTGGACATGAAGATCATAAGCCAAAAATCCGATAATTTAAGAATTGCCATTAAGGAATGTCATGAAGCATTTCCAGAAATGAAATTTAAACTTAAAATTGAGGAACCAATATAATAAGATTGCATGATTAGGAAATGATTTATGAATAGATACGAAATTTAACAATCTTTAATATAGTTTAGAAGTAAATAAATATACAAAGAGACTTTTTTTTTTTGGTTCTCACATTTATCAATTGAAACGAATGGTTACATTTTACTAGTTAATATTATGCATTTGGAACTACTCATAACTAGTTTATTCTTTCCCTTACTTATATGGGCAAATACAGAGACGTACCTATTGCAGGTACCACATTACTTTGACATTCCTCCTCATTCACTGACAGAAAATGAAAATGTTCAAATTGAATTAATCAACCTTAATTCGAGTCATTCTTTGTTATTGAACCATCCGATCAGTGACAAATATAACCCAAAGAGCTCTACTACACTTACAATTGATTATAATACATATGAAAGTGTGGAAAAGGTATTGTTAGTGAAACTTGACAACTACAAGAATAAAGCATTCTCCAATGACGATTTACTTTACTTCAAGTTATGCTGGCCAGCAACTTATCCTTATAGCTTCAGTTTAGATCATGCGTATTTGGAATTACCAAGCTTGTTAGAAGCTAATATTACTTCATTTGACATGTACTTTATCATCACCTACAAATTTGATGGCTACGCTTACGATGAAAAATATCTTGATACAAAAAGTGAATTGAAATTCCAACTAGAGATAGCAAGATTACCACATCCATTGGTACCAATTCCTCTAGAATTGCACGATATCATTATGTACTTGGGAGACATTACTATTATATCTGTTCAAGTACTCATTCCATGGTTATTAAGTTTTTTCCATACCTTTTGAGCATTATTTCTGCCTCCTAATTAACTTTAGCATACCCAGTTCATATTTCTTATAGTATTTTGCACCATCTATTGATATATCGAATATATATTATACATCTTTACTGTAATCTTCATTACGAAACTCCTTGTACTAATTAAAAAATATTGAGGGCACATGACTCTCATAATTAAACTCATTGTAATTAAAAATGACTTGCTAAGCTCCTAATAAGAAAATATATTTACTTCCGAAGAGTGAAAAATTCAACTAAATAATGTCATTGCATGAAGATGACCCATTGGGGCCACCTAAGAACACTCAAAATTTAGATTTATCTAAATTATCACCCCAAGAATTGCGTTTATACAAGATGTATGGGAAGCTTCCCACAACTAATCAAATTTTATCGTCTAAAATTCTGGATAAGAAGTACTTTGACAGTGGGGATTATGCTATGCAAAAGCAATTAGGAGGATCATCGAAAAATATACCATCATCAATTCCTATGAGACATCCAAATGCTGAAAAGGTTAAGGAGATATATAACAGAAATTCCATAAGTGGAAGCAATGCAGGTATATTATACAATGGTAAACTGAGTCTTTTAAATGAATCAACACCAAACTCTACCGAAGAAGGCGATGAAAGTAAATAGATTGGATGGGAAATATCAGAATTACGTTGATATGAAAGAAACAGATTCATGTGAAGATTTTTTGATGCCACCAAGATTAGGTATTCCTCTCCCACAGAGAAAATTTAAGCAATCATAATCATACCAAAGATGCACTGTATGATAGTTTCGTTAACCTGTTTACGATGGCCAGATCTTTTAACTGCCTGTAAAACCATTTCTTTGTATTTCACATGTCAAATGAAGAAAGATTTTTGTCATTACGATATTTAGTTTAAACGTTTTACCCTTTCCGATAAGGGAACCATTGTAATGTTTTAAAAATTTTTGAACCATATTTATAGGTTTATAGTAAATATACTTTATTCGCAAAGATTAGATAAGTAATAACTCTTAGATAAGAATATTAAGTGTCATTCCATTTATGATATCAATAACTAAGGAGGAATTTAATGAGAACATAGATGCATTTTCTAACTTATTGATAGAAGAACTCTTCATATCAAATAGTAAGATAAAATTTGAAATATCAAATATTTTTGTGAGACGAATTAATGGAAACGTCTATACATTAATCCACATATCCTTGACTGAAATTGTATCACTCCAGCTTACTATTTCTTATGATACATTTTATTTGATTCCTATCTTGCACTTCAGAATATACTTCAATGACGAAATATCGTTTAATATCGAGGACATTTTAAAAGAAGATGAATTAGAATTTAATAAGAATCTAGATATACAAGTAAACTCACATCCTATATTGCAAGATCTGTGGTTTTCAATTCATCCTTGTGAAACATCACAAACAATTTATGAATTTTTAACTGCTTCTGGATTGGAGATTACACCCGAAACAAAGGTATTAGTTTATCTTATTATATGGTTTAATTTATATGGGCCATCAGGAATCTTCCAATCCATAAAGTTTCGTCCAAATTTAATGTCTTATTATTCTAAGAAAAGATAAAAATTTTACATATATATAAATATAAATATGACCATGCAAACTAAGTAGTAAAGAATATAAAGTTATGATGAAGCTTATTTAGCTTCAGTGAACATACGGCATGGGTATGATTCTGTGTACATACCGTGTTCTGGTTCTCTTAATATAGTCCACTTAAATTTATTTAAAGATGGGGCAACAATTGGTTCACCAGACTTACCTAATAATTCACCTTTAACAACATCTTGTGGAATCTTAGATAATGTAGAAGTCAAACTGACTTGAGCAGATGGTTCAATGAAAACTGATAATTCCTTGTTACCCTTGTCTCCTATAGATATTCTTGGCTTTTCCGCAGATCCTAAGTGTAATAATCCAGACACTTTGGTTTGATTAAATCCGTGCACTTGTGGGTAGTTTCTTCTATAGTCTCTCTTGAAGTAAGAATTGTTTACAATATCACCAGCTGGTAAAGTTACAGGATCGTCATAGTTCTTAGCATCTTGGATTCTGTCACCTGGTGGACTTTGACGGAAGTATTGTACCATTGGGTTCCCGGAGGATCTGTTAGGAACCAACGCAAGAATTCTTCTTACCTTCTCCCAAATACCAGTAGATTGTGTAGTATATTTTTTCCAAACAGGAACTGGACCTCCAGACATCGTTGTATTGCAATAAAGTTGTGAAATGCTAAAACTCACTATATAAAAATATTCAAGATTATTGGATGAAGTATTTTGAAGCCAATGTTACACAAAAACAAACCAGAGCCAATCATCGAGATGTAGAGTAATATGGATTTCTGAAGTATATACAGGATATGGATATTAGGTATTAATATATTAAATACTTAGCTGCTAAATTATAAATAAATGTTCAACTTGTAACGTTTAATACTTCTAAACTTTCACCCCATTGTATGTATAATCATAAACCATCCTAATTTAAGCCAAGTTCCTATCAAAAATAACCAATTAAATTAATGTTAAATGGACTAGTAGTCGTATGTGCTCTTAAGGAATGCCCTCAAAATTGTAAATTAGTTAGTTAAAGAATCTCTTAATAAAAACCTTCCCAATTTTCCAAATATAATTAGTCCACAAAAAAAAAAGCTTGCAATCAATAGGCCTATAGCAATAGCATCGTCTTGTCTGAAAGTAATGTAGGCATCTATGACTTCTGAGTTTTGGAAATAAATGGTAACAAACGCAAGCAAGGAAAATAACAGACTGAAAACAAATCCATTAATGGTTCCATCTAGAAGTAACCACAAACCTGGATTCAATAAGGACCAAATAATAGATGCTTGCAAAAATGAGTTCCATTCAATTTTACGAATTGCGTAAGAAATACCCAAGAAGGTAATGGATGCCCGAATTAAGTCATTAAATAAATTGGAATATCCACTTGCCTTGTTTGGGGTCGGATTGGAAGATAACAATCTCTTACTTAATAATGGAGGCATAATTGAATCCATTAATGGATGAATGCATCCCATTAAGATACCTTGCAAAGCTAATGCTATGACTTTATCAATTGCGTATATGTAGTGGTTCTTTGCAATAGGCAAATATCTAGCAAGCAGAAATCTTTGAATAAAACTAGCTAAAACCTTATTAGTTAAATACAAAGGTTCATACGAAACTGCGTTGATCTTAAGATGTTCATTATGAATGTGGGAAGTTATTTCATTGTATAAGTAAGCGGAAACTGTCAATATCACTAATTTTGATACTGCCTTCACGAACTTCTTGCTCGAAGAAGTTTTGCTCTTAGTATGCTGGAGTTCCTCTGTTAACAGTGAATTTTCCATTGAGTACTTCTTGTTAGCAATGTTGAGGTACTCATCGGCTCCATCTTCATCCTTACTCAAATTGGTTACAGAATTGATGTTGTAGATGCCGTACAATGCCGGCTTTGTCAAGTTCACAACAGAGTCTGTCTTCTCCATTGTAGAATTTGGAGATGGTACGTCAGAATCAATTCCCAACTCCTTTATATTTGCATTGGATAAAGCTTTTTTTCTAATATCAGACATATTATACAATTGTCTTTATATTTAGAAATATAGTGGGTATATTTTATCGATAATTACTATATTCTCAACATACCATGAATTCTGACGTCACGCGCGCAAACTATGCTACGCTTTAAATTTGTATTCATACACTATATAGAACTATAATAAGTCTTCAAAATTAATTGATTTTACATGCTTCTTAGGTTTCATGATCTCCTTGGATGCCACCAAGTTATCTTTATTAGTCTTCATCTTTCTTTTCTTTGATTTCAGTTTTGGTTTGCGCTTTAGTTTAGGAGCACCTTTTTCCAGTGCTGAAGCTTTTCGGTTCTGCCTTTGCTTCTCCGTTGGTAGGCTCTTGTCCCCACGTTCTTTATCTTCACTATACAGTTCTTGTATGGCTGTGCTAGTTTTAATTTCATTTATCTCATTTATACTTATTGTAGAACCCTTTCTTAGAATTTGATTAAAATTCAAATCGGCAACTAGCTTTCTTCTAGGGTATAAATCTTCATTCTGAATGAACGACCTTCCAGGAGAAAGAGAACTTCTATAATGTACTTCTTCTTCCTTTCCGTTTTCATCACTATCCCCTACGTCTTTTGAATGAGAAAAACAAGTATCATCCTCTAACGATGAGCTAAGACCAATAAACCTTACATTTTTCTTACTTGGGGCTCTTACTACTTTCTCAGGAGAAGTAGGCTCTTCCTTCTCACATCCATCAATCACTATAATTTCATCACAATTGATAGACATATCGGGATAGTCTTCATTTGTTAAGTCAACAACTTCTTTGTATGTAGTCATCTTGTTCTCATCTTTACAGATAGGTATATTTGAATCTTCAACGTTCACATCAATAATCTCAACTTCATTGTCAGAAGGGTCAACCAGTGAGATATCCGTTTTCAGAGAGCACCATTTTGAATCTTTCAACCTCCTTTCTGCAGCAGCTAGTGCCGCATTCCGTATATCTCTATGTTTCAAAGATTTCACGCCGTAATTCGACGTAGAACCTAACCTCCTCACTTCTGCCTTAAACATACCTTTACCAAGAGCCTTCATACGCTTTTCTCTAACCGAAACTAATCCATTTGCATTAAAACTGGATCCTAATCTATGTTCCTCACAGAAGTAACTGGAAGAAATGCCCCCAATCTGGATTTGGTCAAATCGTTCTTGTAATTTATCTAGAAACTTATAAAATTTACTGTCATGTGGTCCGTAAATGTTATGTGTTAACTCATGCAAAAATGTTCCTATGATATCTCCCATAGGATAAAACAGCCTCTCGTTCGAGTGATATCGTAATCGTATCAATATTTTTTGACCTCTATTCAAATTCAAACCCAATAGATTAGGGTTCTTGGGAAACATCTCACATAAAGTCCCTACCTTGAAATTATTCTCGTGTATAATAGGTGCAACCAATTTTACAACATCGTGCAATAATGAATTGGCATACTCTTGGTCTGGATATCGTTTCAATGATCCTATTTTTTGAATATTCAGTATTGGCGAAGGCTTCTGGGGCGCCTGTCCCCTTTTCTGCAAACTTCTTTTAGCTTCTATCACCATTATGGTAGTAAGATAAAGAATTGTTTTAATCTGAAGACGCATCTACAAAAGCCTTTACAAAGTGCAAATTTAGTTTGCAGTTTATACAACGATAGACAATTGCTTATCTGCAAGATTAACCTCTCAAATATTTGCATTTTTTTTTCATTCAAAATTATTTCTCAGTATTGTATTTCAGTGGCATTTGAAAAAAAATGTTTAATAGAGATTGTAAATCTGGGATTCGCCGTTTTGCTCTTCTAAATAGTCTTGTAGAGACTCTAACAAAGTATTATACCTATGTATTTCAATATTTAGTTAGAGATTATACTAATGTGTATTGAAGTATAATTCGTCAATGAATTGGGTCATAAATGATCCAGGGGTGCTAGCATTTCGAGAAGCAAGTTCTCCACATTTGTTGTATAAGGACACTGCACCGCAAGTAGCTTCAAAAATATCAAGAGTAGCATTAGAAAATCCATCAGCTCTCGAGGCAACAAATGCTGCAATTACACTTCCTAGTGAGCAGCCAGTTCCAACAACAGTAGCCATTAATTCGTGTCCCCCTTTAATTTTAGATACTCTTTCCTCATCAATGACATAATTAACAGCACCAGTTATCACAACTATACATTTGAAATCTTTTGAAACTTCCTTTCCAATTTTAATAATACCTTCTTCTGGCAAATTGGCAATAGAGTCTACTCCTCTCATTAATACCTCACCTGAGTTTTGTGAACTGTATTCACTTGTCAATTTCCAGATTGCCAGAATTTCTCCTACGTTACCCTTCATCACCGAGAATTGACCAAAATTCAATAATTTTCTGCAGCAATTCAATCTAGCTTCTGAAGCTCCTGCTGCGACTGGATCAAATATAATATGGCGGCCATATTTGTTATACGCTGAAATACCTGCCTTGAAAACGTCCATTAAAGTTTCAGAAGGAGTTCCTAAATTTAACACTAAAGACAAATTTGTAACATTAGACGTGAATTCTTCAAATTCTTCAGGTAGTTCCGACATAATTGGGGAAGCACCAATTGCTAGACAAACATTTGCACTAAAATTTTTCACAACATTATTAGTAATATGGTGAATAAGAGGTTTGTTTTCTTTCAAGGTAGCGATTTTTGTATCTAATGATGACGTTTCAGAAGACTTTGTCAAATCTTTACTCCATGGAGTAGGATTTTTAATGATTCTCATTAGACTCAGAGTGGCTTTACCAGCGTCGGGATTTGCCATGATGCATGATACAATTGCAATACCATCCAATGATTCTTCTTTGTATCTACACTGGAAAAGAACCTTGGCCGCATTTGTGTGATTGATACCTCCAATAGCAACAGAATGAATCTTTTTTGGATTTTTCAAGTTATGACCGTGTAATACTTTCAACATTTTTCTAATACCGATTGGACCAGATCCCTCCGGATATTTCGTATCGCTTTTTGTATTGGTCTGATATACAGCACCTAAGCCAACGTAATCTGCAACTCCTTCCTTGATGACCCCTTCAACTTCTTCTGGATCAGAACAACTCACACCGATAATCTTATCAGGTCCTAAGATTTCTCTCACAATAGTTGCAGGCATGTCATCCTGACCAACATGTACACCTTCGGCATTAATTGCTAACGCGACATCCAATCTATCGTTTATTATCAATGGTATGCTTGCTTCTTTTGTCAATTCATGAATCTCTCTAGCTCTTTCTATAAAGTCCAACGTCAGAATGGACTTTTCACGTAATTGGATAACGGTTGCTCCATTTTTTATGGACTCTTTTACTTGGTCCAAAAAAGTAGATGATTCAGGAATCATCGTTGAGTCTGTAACTAAATATAATGAATAGTCAACCATCTTAATCGCTTAATATATCAACGCTTGTATTTGATATTTTTTTACTTTCAGATCAAATATATGAGTGTAACAAAATCGCTCATGCAGTAGAATCATTAATGCATACATCAGATAAACTTATGCGCTTACGAGTGATTTATATTCGAGATATTTTTACTTATCAAAATATTAGTTACTTTGAACATGATTCAGAATTATTAAATTAATATGTACACATAAAGAACACCCGTAGTGTCTCTTCTCAATCAGAGAACTGTTGATTAGATAAAATTAGCCGAATTTTGTATGTAAACAGTTTTATACAATCATTAAAATACGACATAGTATTATACCAGAGTCTGTCTGCATTTCATCGAATAAGATAGATAATAGATGAAAACTTCAAAAATTCTTTTATAGCAAATGCATGATTGTATTGCTAGGCGGATTACTTTCAACTAAAATAGAAATAAAAAATTGAAATCACACCATTAGATACATTAACCTAGGAATAGATAAGAACTCATTCAGAAGATTGAAACTGCAAAATTACTCTTAATTTATTTCCACATCTGAATTGGCCTCTCAAGAACAATTCAAAATTTGGCAAAAAAAGACAACAGGACTTTTCATCTAATATTCCACTTATTCTAATAAGCACAATTTAGACAGATTATATTGCTAAACGTAAATTGCCAAATGTATTATTTTTTTTTAGTCATCTAAGTTATCATCTGATAAGTTTATCATTTGAGAATCTGTTTCAAATTGTGATAATATTTTAGAAGTGGTCTTATTGCTTTTAACAATTTTCATTAAATCTCTATTTCTTTTAACACAATATTCTTCACACTTCTTTATTGTTCCACTTACATGTACGCATCTGATTATAACTTCTTTATTATCTATTCTACTAATCATTGCTAATGAACCAATAAGCATGTTAAAATTTTGTCTTCCGCACCGTAGTATACCTGTCGAGGTCTTATTACTAAAGTATTTAACAGACATTTGCATACCAACAGTTCCTGCTCCAAAGTCTCCATAATTGTCTTGTATGGTTTTTCGGAATAATTGTGTCAAGCTTCTTTGATTGAATGATGCAGGAGAAGATTGGTGAAGACCTAATAAGGCATTTCGTTCTGATTTAAAAAAGTCTGCCGTATCTTCAGTATGCACTGATGAAGAAGGTGGATAGAGTATATCAAAAAGGATATATCTCTGCTTTAATCTTACCATCCTTATTAAGAAAACTTACAGTTCTAGATAAAATCAGAATTTTATGAATCGTGCGCATTAAAAAAATTCACTATATAGTTAAATACTTATATGTAACTTCCTTCGCTAATTCAGAATTACCATTAATGTTATAAATCAAAGTTAAATTGTATGCAGCCTCCATCAGTAAATCATAAGTTGTGTCTTGTAATTTATCATGATAATTTAAGGCATTCTCGTAATGTTGAACAGCAGCCGTAGTAAGGCCAATCATGTGGAATAACCTTCCAAGATTGTATTCAATTTCTTGTTTCTCATAATCAGTCGAGTTTTTCAAACGAAGATCCTTATACTCTAATACATAACTCACACCCTGCAATAGTTGTAAATGCCTATTGTTACTCAATCTTTGCATAGACCTATGTACATGGGCCAATCCTAGAATCAAACAAATCATTGGATCTTGGTTGTATTCCTTATAGGCTCTGTTCATATAAACTATTGATGAAACATAACTTCTACTTCCACCCAATAAGTTAGCGTAAACATAGAGGAGCTCTGAATGCTCTTTAGCTAATTGCATATTTTTCACATCGGCAGTTATTGTCGCCATTCCAGTAATCCTTCTTCCCGAGCTGATGGAATCATACGCTTTTAATTGACGCAAGAAAAACTTTTGATGGTTATAGTTGGTAAACGTCTCCCATGATTCTATACCTGAAGCAAAACAACTCATGAAAAACTTATAAATAAAAGGCGAAAACTGATTAGCTGATAGAAAATGTCTGACATTACTCATAACAACAGTGCTTATTTCTTCTTGTTTAATACCAAAAAGCAATCTTACCATTTTCAATATTGTTTCTTTCTTCTTGTCTTGTACAAAAACACTGACGTTTTTTGCAATTTCAATAATCTGAGTAGCATATTCAAAATTTTTGTCATAATTAAATAATAAAATTGCATATTGGACAAAGATAACAAACCAATCATCATAGCTAAGACCTCTATACTCCGTAGTAGAGCTTAATAGCGACCGAGAATTATTGTCATCATTACTTATACCATCATAGAGGTTGTATATTCTAGCTAACTTTTCATCAATTCCCATCTGCTTTTTACGTCTGTATAAGACAATACCTTTGAATATTCTATTTTTATCTCTAGGGAAAAAACTACGAACATTCATGAACATATCAGTTAATTGGGATGCTAGCTGCATCCATGCCCTGATCGCTACTTCATCCTCATTAAATATGGATTCTTGAAGCCTTTGCATTCTCCTGTATTTACCCAAAACCTTGCTTTTAGCATTGTTTTCAATCTCAATCTTTTCTTCTTCCGATAACTTAACATTTGCTTTGATCAATTGTTTATTTTTAATCAAAGAAAGATTTCTTGTTTCTACAGCTTCTTCTGCTAATGCTTCCTCTGGTTGGGGTGCAATGTTGTGCATAGACCTTACTTCTTCAAGTAATTTTGCCGAGTACTGATCATCACCTAGGTGGTATACAGCTTCTGCGAGAGCTAATTTTATTTCTAAATTATCAGGTTCATCAAAAAGTAATGATTGAAATGCTTGAGCGGCTTGTTGGTAATCTCCAATTTCTAAAAAGCATTTTCCTAGTAAAGACGTCAACTCGGAACTCTCATGCTGTTCATCACTTAAAGATGCTCTGGTTAGAAATATAAGCGCCTCCTCGTAAAATCCATGTGCTTCTAGTCCCTTTCCAGCTTCAAAATATAAATCAGCAATATCTTCTTTTTCTTGAAGTAAAAATTCAAAATGCTTCATCGCCTCCTCCTTTTGATCTAACCCAAGCCTTAAACTCCCTATTTTATATCTAATATCAATTGGTAAGTCATAAAATTTCTTCTTTGCTTCCAATTGCATTCCACTTGGCAATGTCTGTATTACTTCAAATCTTCTCTTATCAAACTCTGTGTCATTGTCATTTTCATCCCACCATTTTTCGTTTCTTCTATTCTGAATCCATCTTGAAACTAATTTAATAGCCCTTATTCCTACTCTCCATGAATGTTGTTGAATGTAGAGTTCACAAAGAATATTTAACTCAGCCCATCCAAATTTTGGAACTTCGGAATTTGTAGTAGTCGGGTTAATATTTTGATCCAAAATCACAATATATAGATTTATTGCATCATTTAATCTCTTTTGTTCAACGTAGACACTAGCTAAGTTCTTAATGATTGTTGTGTCTGTGGGATATTGTTGATGTACTTTCTGAAAACCTTCCAAAGCTCTTCCATATTGCTTCTTCTCTTTATAAAGAAGTGCACGTTCTAAAATGTACCTGGTATTCTTACTTTTATCTGAGGTAATAGCTTTACTGTAACAATATATTGCCTGGTCTATATGACCCAAATCGCTACTCAATTCTGCAACATTTGCCCAAAACTCACTGTCCCAAGGGTGTATATTAGCTGCTAAGAGCCAATAATTACAGCATTCATTCAATCTTCCCTGTTGCTTATAAATTTCACCTAAAGTTTTGTACGCACTGAAGTTCTTTGGATCTTTTTTAATTACTTCTAAGTAGAGATTTTGAGCTACTTGAAAGTCATTTCTAACGAATGCTTCATTTGCTTGCGACAAGTTTATCCTGACTTCAGGGTCCAATTCACGATTAATACTTCTCATCATTTTACGTTTCCAATACGATTTTGATGAAGCTGATTTCTTTTTGTTCTTAGTTCTAAAGTTACCAGCACTTCTAAGAGCTTCTCTAAAGTCGTCTTCATCTTCAAAATCGTCCTGACTTTCGATCCCACTATCATCTGAAGATAATATTATTCTTGAATCATCCCCATTGTCAATAAATTCATCTTCGCTATCGTCATTTTCTAAGTCATCTATAAAATTGCCAACTTCATCATCTGAGCTCAATTGCAAACTTAAGTCCTTCTCTTCATCATCTCTCGATACCTCATTATTAATTCCATTGGTTTTCTTATTACCTCCCAGATTTTCCATGTGTTCGAACAAGTTCGTTGTACTCATTATGAAATCACAACTACAATGGTATACCGATTATATATTCTTGAGATATTTATTGATGTTTTTGTTTTCAAACTATTGTGTCGCATTTATTATTCAAAAATGTACACGCATTATCGATTTATATATAACACTTAAAATTCTTGACTTCTTACAACCATTAAATAATGTCATTTATATTTTTCATATCACTTATCCACATAGTTTTAGGTAGTGGCCTATTCTCTCTGGATGTTGTGAATGATCAGGTGGCGAACCTTCTCGAAGTTAAGCTTGATGCAACCTGGTATACTATTCCTTTCAAGTTAAGTTATCTTGAGAGTATTGCATCTCATAATAATACTCTATTCGTTCCAGCGGTTGAAAGAATTATAGGATGTGATGAGGGTTCAGATTATGATGAAGAATCAGAAATACAATTAGATAAATCAGATGCTGAACTCTATCAAGATATAATTGATCACTTAAAGATAGATGATATTAACAAAGATTTTATCAACTTCAACCTAGCAACCAAAAGATTTAATCCAAGGGTGGAAGCACATTATAAACATTATCAAGATATCAAAGATACATATTCCAAAAGATTGGCTAAAGAATGCTCAAGTGACTCATTTGGAAATCAAATCCTGTTAGATGGCAGTGTTCCTCAAGCATGGATAGTATATAACGATAAGTTATATTGCTCATCAGATGACCTATATGCGTTAAAAACTGATAATAAAATTTCAGATACCTTACTACCATTTGACAGGGTTATCGGTGATAACAATGAATCACCGTTGTTAATTCTATATGGAAACGTTGAATCCGTTCACTTTAAAAATATGTTTGTAAAACTTATCGAAAATGCACAATACGGTAAGATTCGATTTGTTTGGAGATATATTCCCTCAGCTGAACTGAATTCTTTTGAAAATCTATGTGGTTATGGTGCTGATCTTACTATTAAGAACTCAGAAAATCTTGTATCAGACGAAAAAGTAAACGATAACCTTGTACTTAGCTTAGAAGATGATTTTGATAGAATTTTAGAAAGTACGAAGATCTTTCCAATAGAAAAAGATGAAATTGATCTGTTGGGTGTGAAATTAATGAGTTTTATATTAAGAAATGATTCTAACGCGATGGATTTATTGAATACAATTTTGCAAGATTTTCCAAAGTTTGCTCCATATATTGGTAACTATAATCCTGAAAACTTAAAAGAAATAGAATCCGTTGTAAAAGATAATGAGAATATTGGTATTTCAGAAGAATCTTATGGATTATATGTCAATGGATCTCCAATTAATAATTTAGAGTTAGACGTTTTCACTTTAATTAATAAAATAATCTCAGAGCTTAGAATTATTCGAGAATTAGAAGTTTTAGGATTTACTAGCGAGCAAGCTAAGATAATGATAGCCAAATTTGCATTGATTAGTGCTGTCAAAAATGCTCAATTTGAAAAGGGAAATAATATAATGGGATCGAATGAAAATAGGTATAGAATTTTTGAGGATGAATTTATACAAAGATCTAAAAGAAATGCTGTTGTATTTATGAATGACATAGAAAATGATCAGACATATTATCAATATTCAGATGATCGGGATGAAGTGTATCTGGACTTTTCCTTAAGAAGGCATCCAAATCAGATCCCACCTTTAAGGGAAAATATATATGATCTAATATTTGCGTTAAATTTTTCTGATAAAGCACAGCTAAAGGTGTTTTTTACTTTTGCAAAATTAATTCTTGACAATGGTATCCCTCAACAACTTGGAATTATGTCTCTTCCTAGCGATGGTGTCAGAGATTTAGAACTTGCTAAAAGGTTCTATTTTCTATCTGATATTACTGATCGCAAGGAAGCGTTGGCATTTTTGTATAAGTATCTTGAGAGTACTGATGACGAAGGTTATTATGAGTTATTAAAATCTGTTCAAATACCCACCGATTATGAATATGATGAGCAACTTTTTAGAAACACTGCAATGAAATATTCGATATCACAACCTTCTGTGATTGTGAATGGTGTTATTCATGAATTAGCTACTACTAACTGGCAAATGCATGTAAGAAATCAAATAGCTCAAGATATTAAGTTGATTCAATTGTATATATCAACTGGGAATGGTAAAAATATGAATTTAAAACATATGCTTTATGAGGGGTCAAAGTCAGAAAGAAATTTACGGATAATACCAAGTAATTTAAATTCCATCTTATATAAGAAGATAAACATGGAATTAATTGCAGAATCTACGGTATTTACAAAATACGATGAGATAGAGTCAATTTCCGGTTCTTTCTGGTTAATCGGCGATTTTAATGAAGAAATGGTTGTTCAACAATTAATTCATATTCTTCAAGTTATTTTGACGTCTTCTAAAGCATTACAAGTAAGAATTATTAATACTGGAAATGAAAGTTTACTAGTACAAAATATTAAGTCTGTTTTGCTTACGGATAAGATTAATGAAACAAATGTTGCAAATATCAAATTATGGTATAATCAGACTACCTTTCCTTCAGAGTCAGTTGCAAAGAATGGTACAGTTGTTAATTTACTCGAAAGAAATGAGTTGCCAATCCATCATTCATATGTTTTATTCAATAGCAGATATTTGAGATTATTTGATATCCTCACACCAGCGGACCTTCAATTATTAGTTGAATATGAATTTAATCAACGATTAAGTATTTTTCCTGATATAATAACTATTCAAGAAAAATATTTTGACTCAAAATCTATGAAGGATATCAGTAACTTAAATTCGTTTATCGACTGGCTTGACTTGTTAACATCAGTAGTGACTAATTCCTTTTACCTGTTCGATTCTTTGTTTGTAAATGACGTTTTCAGATATGATTTTACTCCAATTTCATCGCAAAAATCATTATATTTCAAGGACTATAATAGCGAATTGCCTATTGATATTCTTTTCATTTTAGACCCTATATCAGAGTATACTCAGAAAGTACTTGCAATATTGACGGTTATTAAGCAATTCTCATTCTTAAACATAAGGATAATTTTGCAACCCAAACTCGACTATAATAAGGAGTTGATGATTAAAAGATTTTACAGAGGAGTTTATCCTTTGAGTTATCCTTCATTTGAACTCAACGGAAGTTTTTTGTCGAATTATTCAGCTAATTTTAAGAATTTACCGATCGAGAATACCATGACAACAGATCTTGATTTGCCTCAGAGGTGGATATCAGTGATTAAAAATTGTCCGTCAACTGCTGATTTAGATAATATTTACTTTTCCAATGATATTAAAAGTTTTATATCTGGAACTTATGAACTAAAGAATATCTTAATTGAGGGTTACGCCAGAGATGTTCAATTTGCGAAGCTGCCGAAGAATTTAACTCTTGAATTATTCAACAAACACGAGAGTTTTAATACTAGACTTCTGAATAATTTAGGGTATTTCCAATTCAAAGGGAATCCTGGGTTATGGAATTTAAGGAATGCCTTGTATGATAGTTCTAACTATTCTCTACTTTCAGCTACCGAAAAAAAGGTTTCATCAAATAGAACACCGTTAGAACTGGTAGAAATAGCTATCACAGATCTTTCTGGACATGTGATTCTTCCAAGATTCACAAGTGAAAAACTCAAGAAAGCTTCTACTAAAGGTAAATTTGGCATGATGAAAAATATTTTCAATGTAAATAAAGTTAGTCGTAAATTGAAACCCGAGGCAGCAGATATTAATATTTTTACTATTGCCAGTGGACATACATATGAAAGACTTATGGCAATTATGACTGCTTCGATAAGAGAACATTCAAATAGTCTGATCAAATTTTGGTTTATCGAGAATTATTTATCGCCAAAATTTAAAGATCTCTTATTGGTAATGGCTGAAAAGTATAACTTTGACTATGAATTTATTTCGTATAAATGGCCCAATTGGTTGAGAACTCAAAGAGAAAAACATCGTACAATTTGGGGTTATAAAATTCTATTCTTAGATTTATTGTTCCCTCAGAATTTAAGCAGAGTGATATTCGTTGATGCTGATCAAATTGCAAGAACTGATATGAAAGATTTGATGGAAATTGATTTGGAAGGAGCAGTATATGGTTATACTCCCATGTGTGATTCCAACAAAGACATGGAAGGCTTTATGTTTTGGAAAAGAGACTATTGGTCTAAAGTATTACAGAATGATTTAAAGTACCATATTAGTGCTATGTTTGTTGTTGATCTTGATAGGTTTAGACAGCTTGATACTGGGGACATTTTGAGATCACACTATCAAAAACTCTCTTCTGATTCAAATTCTTTGGCTAATCTTGATCAAGATTTACCGAATAACTTACAGAGAAAAGTAAAGATATTTAGTTTACCTCAAGAATGGCTATGGTGTGAAACCTGGTGTTCTAGCGATTCTTTGAAATCAGCCAAACTTATAGATTTATGCAACAATCCTTTAACAAGGGAGAGCAAGGTTGAAGTTGCCAAAAGACTTATACCTGAATGGACAACATATGACAACGAAATTTCACACTTGGTTCAAGAAAGAGATAGATTACATGCAAAGCTTGAACAATCAGAATCAATTACTACTATAAATCCTCAAGAAACACATCCAACCGATACAATAGACGACTTTGGCGATGAAGAAGAATATCATCATGATGAGCTTTGAATATAGAATATGTCTTGTATATAGAAATGACTCACTGTCACATGCTCTTGTATAGTCGAAAAAAAAAATTCCGTTACCGCTCTAGTATAAAGTTATATCGATCGATACACTATTTTATGGTCCTTGCTTTTTTTTGATTTAAACTAATCTATAAATCTAAAGATGAAGATATCTGAGAAGTTGCAACATGCTCATTCGGTGGCCAATCCGCCTCCTGCTACTTTTTCCTTTGAATTTTTTGTTCCTAAAACAACACAAGGTGTCCAAAATTTGTATGATAGAATGGACAGAATGTATGATTTGAATCCAATTTTCATTGATATCACCTGGAATGCTGGAGGAAGATCGTCTACCTTAACTAACGAGATGGTGTATACTGCTCAGTCTACTCTTGGTCTTGAAACGTGTATGCATTTAACATGTACTAATATGGACGTCAACTTCATCGATGAGGCATTGGAAAAGGCCTATAAATCTGGTTGTCATAATATTTTGGCATTGAGAGGTGATCCTCCATTGGATGGCTCTGAGTCCACTGGTACTTTCAAATATGCTAAGGATTTGGTTAATCATATTCGTAAATTATATGGTGATCATTTCAACATCGGTGTTGCTGGATATCCTGAGGGTCATTCTGATGATGAACCTGAGGAAGTAATGCTTGGGTATTTGAAAGAAAAATGCGATGCAGGTGCCGATTTTATCATTACTCAAATGTTCTATGATGTCGATCGCTTTATTACTTGGTGTTCTAAGGTTCGTAAAGTTGGTATTGATATTCCTATCATCCCAGGTATTATGCCAATCTCAACCTATGCTGCATTTGTTAGAAGAGCTAAATGGTCTCAAATTGCAATCCCTCAATACTTTTTGGACGAATTAGAGCCAATTAAGGACAATGATTTCTTAGTCAGAGAAAAGGCTACCGAATTAGTAAGTGATATGTGTAAAAAATTGATAGACTCTGGTTATATTAATCACTTACATTTCTATACTATGAATTTAGAAAAGGCTACTGTTTTGATTTTAGAGAAATTAAATTTGATTGAAATAGTCAAGTCTCATGAATTTATAGGTGGTGATGACTTACCATGGAGAAAATCTTTACATCCTCAAAGATCAAAAGAATCCATTCGTCCTATTTTCTGGCAAAACAGAAAGTACTCCTATATTACAAGAACTTCTAACTGGGATGAATTTCCAAATGGTAGATGGGGTGACTCTAGATCTCCTGCATTCGGTGACATTGATTTGTTTGCTTCCGAGTTATTGAGACAATCGCCAAAGAAGGCATTCGAATTATGGGGTGCTCCTCAAACTATAAAAGAATTTTCTGAGCTTCTTATTTCTTATTTGAAGGGTGATTTGAAATCCCTTCCTTGGTCTGACGGTCCAATTGGTGATGATACTGCTATTATGGTCAAGAGTTTGATCAAATTGAATCAAGCAGGATTCTTCACTACCAATTCTCAACCTGCCTTAAATGCAGTCAGGTCCAATGATAAGATTTATGGTTGGGGACCAAAGAATGGTTATGTCTACCAAAAGCAATATTTGGAATTTTTCTGTCATAAAGATGTAATTCCAAATCTTTTGAATAAGATTGACTCCTATAATTCGTCCCAAGTTGATGGTAACTTAAACTTAATCAATTATTATGCAGTTGATAAAGATGGAAATTTGTCTTCAAACACTGGAGAAGACGATATCAATGCTGTCACTTGGGGTGTTTTTCCTGGTGAAGAAGTCTTACAACCAACCATCGTTGAACAGACTTCTTTTTTAGCATGGAAAGATGAAGTCTACAAACTTATTGATGAATGGGTCAAGATTTTCCAAAGTTCTTTAATTAAAGAAACTGGTATTGATTCAATTAAAGTTGATAATTTTGCTAGTCTTTTAACCGACTTCAGTAATAACTACGTATTGTGTAACGTCGTTAACAACAATTTCCTTGATGGAAATCATACAATTTTCAATTTACTTGAAGGCTTAGGTGTATCTAATTCAAATTAGAGATTTTCCTAGGATCCTTTAAGAAACATTTTTTTAAAGAATAATATATTCACAGCTCAGGATAACTAGGGTACTCAACATGCCCATATTCGGATCAATTCAACTTCAGATCCCGAATAATTACTTGATCCTATAAATGCATTTTATAAATTTATGACAGTTATGGTTACTTTGCATTTTAAAACAAAAAAGGGTTTATTTTTCATTTCAACAATTAGATCGGTATTTAATATTTAGGTTTTTTAAGGTCCTGTGTATAGTGACATCCTCAACGGTATGGTTAGTCAAATTAATTAGTTAAAGAATATAAATTTTATATAACAAATATATATCTTCTGAATTAAAAATTCTGACATAATCTAATAAGATTATGATTATTAGAAGAAATGAATTTTCTGGGAACAAATATTAAATAAACAATAGAAAAATTATTAGTGATCAAAAAATAGAAAATATCATAATTAACATAGTGATGAAATTGTTAGTCATCTTGTGCCTATGGCCCTTTCCTTCAAAAGTGTAAATTTGATGTGATAAACTAGTAAAGCTGGCTGAAGTTGTGTATTTTGTTTCAATGGAAGTTGTAGGGTTTGAAAAGCTTAGGGAATTGATATCGCTGGTGTAGCTTTTAGTGCTAGTTGATCCTGATTCAGATCTCACTGGAATAGTAGTAGTGGTGGGTTTTTCATCAACATCGGAAATCGTACTAGTTGTTCTTAGCAGCGCTGTACTTGTTTGCATTGTACTCGTTATTTCTTCACTAAGATAAGAAGTACTTGGGAGTAGTAATGAATCTGCAATACTGTTAGACAGTATGTCATTTGCCTGAGGGCTTGTGCTTGAAATGGCTATAATTGAACCAGATTCTATGGGGCACCAGGTTGTGTAAATAGTAGTAACGCTATCGGTGGTTACAGTAACCAAACCTTCAGTTGCTGGTGTGGTGGTTTCGGAACAATTTTCATCAGAGCATATGGTAACGATAATTACTTTTGTGATTTCTTTCGTTGTCGTTGGAGATAACGTAGAAACACTAGATGATACCAATCCGGTATTCTCCAGAGGAGAAGTGTTCGAGGGGATGTCTTTTGAGCTAGATATTATTCTAGAAGATGTCGTGGTCGAGGGTATTTTTGAACTGGTTGCTATTGATGTTGTGGAGTAGACACTAGTATCTGCAATATTCGAGCTTTCGGTTATATCTGGTGAATCCGATTTAGGTGTTTCAGCTTTACTATTAGAAATAAAAGCACTTGACCCTATAGAAGCAAGACTTTCTTCTGACGTGATTGGACACCATGTTGTGTATGATGTTACGATACTGTCGATGGTTACTGTAGTTAATCCTTGGGTTGCAGGTGTTGTAATTTCAGAACATTTGTTATCAGAGCATGAAGTAATTTTTATCAACGTTGTGCTCGTAATCTTTTCTGTTGTTGTTCCAGGTGATGATGTTGAACTGAATTGCGTCGTTGACGAACTTGTAATTGCTGATGAACTTGATGATGAATCCCATACAGAAGTATCTGCAAGTGATGACAGACTATAAGTTTGAGTCAATTGTGTAGATGTTGTTTCATCTGGAATATATGAAGTTGTTGATTCGAATGATGACAATAATGAGCTTGAACTTGTTTCTGAATTTATAGTTGATGTCAGTGAATCTAAGGCGGACAGCTTTAGTTCACTCAGTGATGATTCAACACTTGTCACTGTATTGCTGGAGACGTAATCAGACGTTGAGCTATATGAAGACGGAGAATATGAAGATTCTAATATGGTCGATTCTGTTGTTATAGGACACCATGTTGTGTATGATGTTACGATACTGTCGATGGTTACTGTAGTTAATCCTTGGGTTGCAGGTGTTGTAACTTCAGAACATTTGTTATCAGAGCATGAAGTAATTGTTATCAACGTTGTGCTCGTAATCTTTTCTGTTGTTGTTCCAGGTGATGATGTTGAACTGAATTGCGTCGTTGACGAACTTGTAATTGCTGATGAACTTGATGATGAATCCCATACAGAAGTATCTGCAAGTGATGACAGAATATAAGTTTGAGTCAATTGTGTAGATGTTGTTTCATCTGGAATATATGAAGTTGTTGATTCGAATGATGACAATAATGAGCTTGAACTTGTTTCTGAATTTATAGTTGATGTCAGTGAATCTAAGGCGGACAGCTTTAGTTCACTCAGTGATGATTCAACACTTGTCACTGTATTGCTGGAGACGTAATCAGACGTTGAGCTATATGAAGACAGAGAATATGAAGATTCTAATATGGTCGATTCTGTTGTTATAGGACACCATGTTGTGTATGATGTTACGATACTGTCGATGGTTACTGTAGTTAATCCTTGGGTTGCAGGTGTTGTAACTTCAGAACATTTGTTATCAGAGCATGAAGTAATTGTTATCAACGTTGTGCTCGTAATCTTCTCTGTTGTTGTTCCAGGTGATGATGTTGAACTGAATTGCGTCGTTGACGAAATTGGAAGTGCTAATGAACTTGATGATGAATCCCAGATAGAAGTGTCTGCTAGGGATGACAGACTATAAGTTTCGATCTTAATACTTGATGTCGCCTCATCTGCAACAGGTGATGTTGCTGAATCTGGTGTTGGAGATGATAAACTCGAGCTTGTTGGCTGAGTATTTGATGTGGTGAAGGTTGCTTCACTTATTGCTTCACTTGTAACATAACTAGTTGCTTCATCCAGTGACGATTCGACAGTTACGCTTACAGAGTTATGAGAATTAAGTGAAAATGAAGATTCTGAGGTGATAGATTCTGTAGTTAGAGGACACCATGTCGTATATGATGTGACAATACTATCGATAGTTACTGTAGTCAAACCTTGAGTTGCACTTGTTGTTACTTCAGAACATTTATCATCAGAACATGAAGTAATTGTAATTAACTTTGTACTTCTTCTTGTAGAAGCAGTTAATGTAATCATCGAACTACTTTCCTTAGTTGTTGAAATGCTTTGTTTTTCTGATGAACTTCTTGCTGAATCCAAGATAGAAGTATTCGCAAGTGATGACAGGCTATAAGTTTGAGTCAATTGTGTAGATGTTGTTTCATCTGGAATATATGAAGTTGTTGATTCGAATGATGACAATAATGGGCTTGAACTTGTTTCTGAATTTATAGTTGATGTCAGTGAATCTAAGGCGGACAGCTTTAGTTCACTCAGTGATGATTCAACACTTGTCACTGTATTGCTGGAGACGTAATCAGACGTTGAGCTATATGAAGACGGAGAATATGAAGATTCTAATATGGTCGATTCTGTTGTTATAGGACACCATGTTGTGTATGATGTTACGATACTGTCGATGGTTACTGTAGTTAATCCTTGGGTTGCAGGTGTTGTAACTTCAGAACATTTGTTATCAGAGCATGAAGTAATTGTAATCAACGTTGTACTTACTCTCTCTGTCGTCGTGGTACTCGGTGGGACTGTTGAAATGCTTTGTTTTACTGATGAACTTGTTAATGAATCCCAAATTGACGTATCTGCTAACGACGACAGACTATAATCCTCTGACCATTCGATGCTAAATATTGAAACAGTAGATTCGTGTGAGGGAGGTGAACTAGAACTAGTAGTAGAAGAAATATAGTCTTCGCTACTAGCATCTGGTTCTGTATATGTGTTGGTATTCAGGGATAGATTTGAAGATTCATATTTAGTTGTGCTTGAATAAACTGAATTATCAGCAACTGAAGTACTCAGGATTGATGGTGAAGTAGAGGAAGGAATTGCAATTGTTGATGAGCTAGTAATTATTTCACTTGTCTGCGTGAATGGGAATGAGGACGATTCATGTACATATGTCGAATCACAGTATTCGTCATCTTCATCGGAGACGCTATATGGTACACTTGGTGTAGCTAGAGATGTTTCAGCAATTGATGATTCTATTGTATAGTCTTCTTCGCAATCATCACTGTCATAATAAGTACTTCCAGCCTCTGGAACACTAGTAGAAAATGGAATATGTGACTCTGATGTTGAAGTTAGTTGATACGAAGAAGTCAATGGACAAAAAGTTGTGTATATTGTTGTAACTCCTTCTATAATTGTTGTATAATGAGTGACTCCCGTAGTGTGCGTCTGTTCTTCACAACTGTCTAATGAACATGAAGTTATAGTAACTACTTCTGTATTTTCTGCATATATTGTTGTCCAGATATCTGTAGCCTTAGTGTTTAGAACAAAATATGCTAATGTAGCAATATTCTTGATTTTCATTTCTTCGTTGTAAAATCGTAACCGTATATGATATATGATAGCTTCCAAGACAAATTCAAGACAGTTGGCACAAATTTACTAAAGAAAACACATCCCTTTATATCCTTAAAAACATGTTTCAGGTTAAGAGTTTTATTAAACTATGTCTTTGAGTGGAAGTTTTGGTTATCGATGTTTCATAAATTGTCCTTGCCCAATTTAGCCGCAAAAAATTTCGAAACAAATTTTGCATCTTATTCGGAGAGTTTCACAAATATAACAAGGACCTAGAACGGTTCGACTGGAGTATATCTCTTCAATTAGGAAGGTACTATTTTAACGTAGACGTTATTTGCTTAATATGAATTAAGATGAGAACGTTAATATGCCACCCTTTTATGTCAAAACAAGTCGCATTCAATTGAGCGAACCGCATGAAAGATGATTACAGCAGTGCAGCTGACTTTCTAATTCAATGGTATTTTACCAACTAGGTATCAATATGATACTAGCAATTGTTGAATCTTTTCGATACACAAATAAACTTTCTAGTTGCATTGACCATGTATCTCCGCCATTTAATATTCAAAGAAATCTAAGAATAGAATCATTACACGTATCCAGCAGTTCAACTCCTTATCATGCTAGACATATATTGTCGACATGTAATGAGGCGCATGTGTATATATGTACTGTATAGAACTTGCACAATGTGTACATGTGTATATTTATATATGTATATTAAGATTATTTATATTATTGAATGTCTAGAACGCATGTATTTTTAATAAAAGAAATTGTTACT
Organism: Schwanniomyces capriottii; assembly: GCA_032927745.1. Lineage (NCBI taxonomy): Eukaryota > Fungi > Ascomycota > Pichiomycetes > Serinales > Debaryomycetaceae > Schwanniomyces > Schwanniomyces capriottii. The sequence goes on from JAVSEF010000004.1 coordinate 962,911, forward strand.
TGGTTAACAATAATCCATAATTATTAAATAGAACAAAGGACATGTTCTAGAACATTATATATCCCCAGTTCTAGCTGGTATATGCTCTGGGATATAAAATTCTTTATAGGGAAAGAATTGCCATTAACTCTCTTGAAAGGGAAAGGCTGCAACACATAAATTCGTTTCATAATTATATGCAGGATGATACTCTTCTCCACTTAGCGAATTTAGGATTATGGAAGTTTAGTTAAGGGGACATTGAATCCTTAGAGAATTATTAACCTAACCTTCTAAGGATCCAACTCGCCATACTTCTAAACAAATAATTTGAAATTTGCCTATTTTCCCACTGTTCCTGTCAGAAAGTATTTCATTGCCAAAAGTGTCGCAAGCATAGCTAACCCCATTGTATAAAGATTTATCTATCCATAAACCATTGTGGCCATTAGACGACCCAATTGCAATGAAATCATGGTTAGAATAGATAATATTATCGTTAACTCCTGTATAGGTGAAGGCTTTAAACCTAGTCGATTCTTTCTTAGTACTCTTTATTTCGCCAGAGTCATGTAGATGAACCTCATAACATCGTTCACATTTCCATAAGAAGCACTCACCATTTCCATAATATCTTTTCTGATCCATTGGCTTTAAATTTTCATTAAGGTAGCAACCAAATTTCGAATGGTGATCATCTTCAATAATCACTATATACCCTTGAGGTCTCTTATGACCAAATTGGCCACTGCTTCCCATCATTGAATTGACAACACCCTCGCCATATCCACTTTCATATTCGACATTTCGGTTTTTCAGAAGTTGATACTCTAAGTTACTATTCTGGTAGAGTGTGTTCAATGAGATACCGTGCTGCTCTGTTGAATACACAAGCTCCCAATCTTCGTACAATTGCAATCTGGGAGGTAATAATCCTCTTATATTATTTGCTAATACCTCATTTAATAAACGTCTTTTTGTATTATTCTTGTATCCCAAAAAGTTAAGTGGAGAAAGAGGAGGTAATGAATCCTGTCTTTCTCTTGAACTTGAACTTGATGACTGTGAATATGAAGGCGATGGTGATTTGGATTTGGATCTGGAGCCCATAAACCTATTATAGAAGTACCCCTTTTTGAAATACTGAAATCTTTCTTCCTTCTTTTTTCCGCCTTCTGGTTGTATATTAGGAGTTTCACTGTTCGAAGAGTCCTTATCATCCGTATCGAATTTTTTCAACTCATCGGTCATTGGTATTTCTTGGATTGAAAATTACTAGTGAATTATCTTTATTTATATAATCAACTGAATCTAACTATGACCCGTTATTCTGTGTATACATTTATGAGTCTGTTTGTTTTTTTATACACATGAAAAAATGAAGTGTCCTTATTAGTTGTCTCGAAGTTCGAGAAGTACAAGCAATTGCAAAAACATCAAGAAGGGGACATGGTTCTATTTCATCACTATAAATCCTACAATCTATATATCTAGTAAAAATTTTCAGTTTGTCTTGTCGAAGCGAATCAAAGAATTCAAGAGCTCAACACCGACTTTTACACTATCAATAAATTTAATATGGGGAAAGTCCGCCATGAGTTTCTTATCTAATCCTGCCATTCCCGCACATCCTAATAAAACACAGTCTATATTATCATTCTTGTAATCATCTCTCAAAATAGTTGTCACCCTGTTGTATATTTTGGCGTACTCCTTAGGTTCGCTCAAACTCAAAACACTGACATTCAATGCCTTGGTACGTTGAAACCTCTTCGATGGAAATTTAGCAGAACCAACAAAATCCTGAATACCTTCATCTAATAGTGGCTCCCATTCGCTGAAGCTGGTTAAGATAAACAGCTTCTTGAGGGCTGGATTCAGCAAACTGTAAAGAAGTGTAGCTTGCATGATACCCAAAATCGGCTTTTTGGTGTACTTTCCCAAAGAGTGGATCAATGGATGATCTGAATAGCAACATACCAAGAACCCATCATATGAATCCAAATTGTCTTTCACCACTAAATCTTTCAAGACTACTTTTTCGGACTGGATCGACGTTTCTGTTCCGCTTATTTCTGCTGGTGCCTCAGCAGGTGCAGTATAGTAAACAAATTCCGTGTTCGGTGGTACTGTCAAAATATTCTTCAAATTCGAAGTAACCGATTCGGAAGAATTTGGGTTAATAATTAATATTCTTGCTGGCATTCTTTTAAGTAACTTCTTATCTTTTCTTTCGATCAACGAAATTTGGCTATCTATATTCGAGGAATGCATATAATTTTTTCAAGACTCAACAGCAATTGATCTGTTGTGATGTATAGTAAACAGGTTTATTATGAGTTTTTACGGGGTTATTGAGACCGATAAGAACAAAGTTATATGGTCTAAGACCGTCATCTCACTTGCCGCCATATCTGACCATATAAAGTTCACTATTTCCGAGGATGACATCTCACTCTCAGCAATAAATTCTGCAAGAACATCTCACGCAGAAATACACTTTAAGAAATCCTTCTTTAGAGATTATGTGGTAGACTATACGGATATAATAAGTGAAGGATTCGAACAAGGTACAAATTTGGAGGGTCTAAATCTATCAACGTATTCCTTTTTGGTTAACTCAAAGCATTTGGCGCTCTTATTTAGAAACTTAGACGCTGGTGAACTTGAATATATATGTTTCAAAATTTATTGGAACAAGGAAGTACTTCTGAAATTTAAATACTGTCTTTTGATTGAGATTAAAACAAAGCAATTGATAGTAAAGAAGTATCAAACGAGCTATCAGCCAGTTGCTAGAAATAGGCTTTTAATTGCTTCTGATTACAAAGAAGCATTATTCCTTCAAGAACAAGGAGCCGAGGTTGTTAATGGGAATCATATACATTATATAATGATTGAATACTTGATATTAAAACAATTTTTAGATATGATACCATCTTCAATTGAAGATTTCAAAATTGAAGTAAAACATGAAAAAATTCTGTTCACTGGATACACCCAGCAAATAATCAAAGATAAGGAATATCTCAAGCAACCGATGTCCGTTACAATTACATTGAGTTTAGAAGAATTGGTTGAATCTAATATACGAAAAGTTGATCCTGAACCCCTTATTGATAAATGTATTAATTTTAGGTTAAGAGATTTCAAGAATTTCATAAATTTAATTTCCTGTTTAAAGTCTACGGCGACTTCAGACACGAATGATGACTATCTAAATCTCGGTGCACTTGAAAGTGAAACTAATTTTGAAATATTTTTCAAATGTCAGGGTTATCCCATTTTGTTTGAATTTAAGGGCAATGCAGATATATTAATTCAATATGTCCAAATTACAAGCGAAAATGACGATTCGCCTATAAGTGAAAGCTCAGTACAAGTACCCAGCGCTCTTAAAAGAAAAAGAGAGGAATCCAAATTGCCAAGTCACAAAATTTACAAACTTCCTGAAATTGTTAACTCAAAAGAACCCCATTCTACTAACATTAATAGAACGAAGAAATCTATTTCTAAAAGGTCTATTTTAGAAGAATTTAGTCAAAGTAAAAAGCTAATATCTACTAGGGAATTTGAAGCAACTTCTAGAGTGGATCTTTCTTCTCAAAATGATAAAGATCATATTGGATATCAAAGAGACATAACCCCAGATATTTCTGCACTTTTTAGACAAAGCAAATTACCTGACGCGATTAATTTATCGTCCAAAAGAATAATAATTAATCAGGAAGATCAAACAGACTATTCTAACAGTGATGACGAACAAAGTGCGAATTCTGTTGATAGTGATTTACTCGGCCCGACTCAGTTCAATGAAAAACCAAAATCTATATTCGGAGATTGATAATTATCTAAATTATGCTAAAGAATATAAATAAAGATAGTTAATTGAATTCGACAGAATTCAATTAAAAACATTTCCATGTATATCTTTTATATTATCACCCAATTTTAGCAAGGTGCTCCATGGTTTTTCATCCTTCCCATATTTCTTTGGTGGTAGTTTGAATGGTAATCTAACTGGTAAACTGTTTTTTAATTCTGACTTATTGGAACAATAAGCGGGTATTAATTGTTTTTTATTCCCTGGAATTAAAACACCTAGCTCGTAACTCGATATATCATATTTTGTTGGATCAGTGGAAATAGTAGAAGAGCCTTTGCTTCCGCCCCATGCCTGTTTTGATAAATTATGACTTCCCATTAAAATCCACCTTAGACTCGACCAACTGTTACCATTATCAACCATGTATAATTTTACATGAGGAGCAACTTTTTCACGACCTGTTACGATTCCAGTATTGGGGTTCCACACATGCAAATATGGTTTTATATTTTGTTCGTATTGGTTTTTATGCAAATACGATTGTGTATAGTTAAAATGAATAGCACAACCTGCTCCAAAGCCAACACAATTTTCTGAAATATCTTTAACACTAGGAAAGATAATATTTGGTATATAATTTAAATCCTTTTGGTGTATTTTACTCAGTTGCGAACCTGGCTTTAGATATTTAAACAATTCACTATTGTTAGAAAAGAAAAGAGGACATAATAAATGTGTAAATATTGACGATGTTTGTCCCTTTGAAGTCGCAAATGGGAATGAAATTGACGAAGCTTGTGCCAACACATTATATTTTTTCTCCTTCTTAGTATTATCTATAAGAAGATTGTTTCTCTTTAATACTTGACGTAATTTTCCATATCCATAGATTTCATCTTGATCACCAATATTAGATAAATCATATGAACCAGGGGATGATGCAATTAGCTCAACCTCAATTGACAGAAAATCGTAATTTTTAAGTAAAGAAGTAAGTGTATTTAACCTAGCATTATTGTACTTCAATAAATAATTCAAAATATCTGTTTTAAACCTGATTCCAGTAACAGATGATTCATAACTTTCTACTTGACTCTTGTTTAATTTACCAGACCTCCAACACATTTGTGTTAACCCACCTAAATCTAATTTTGTCATATTACAGGTCATAATCACTATTTCTAGCGTATTGTCTTCGAAAAAATTTATCATCATCTTAGTATGATGGGTACCATATCTATTGGGAATTCTAGCAATCACTTCTGAAATATTGAACTTATCCTTAATAAATTGAGTGGTTGTATCATTATCCGCAAGTAAAGATGACCCAGTTATAAAAGTAATCTTTTTCTTATTTTTTACAAAATTTGGATGGAGCAATGTCAAGAAAAACTCCAAATCTACGCTAAAATTAAATTGGTACGTCTCTTCTAAGTCTTTTACACCAATTAGTTCAGAAACCATAACGGTTTCATTGTTTGGATTTGGATCGCTTGTTGAATCAAGAGCTGGACAAAATAATAATTTTATGGGTGATTCAAAACTCAGTTGGTATAAATCATCTTGAATTTCTTCAGCAATCTCAACTTCCGGTGAGCCTTCATCTTCTGAGATAACTATAGCTGTTTCCTTGGTAAAACCGCCTCGATGGGCTCGTTTGTTCAGATTAGTATGCACCTCATCGATCGAGCTCTTTCTTTTCCCAATCATCCCAAGAATCACAATTTCAAAAAAGTCTATTACCTTCTAGCAAATTAATATATGAAACTCCAACTTTTGTTTGCAGCATTTGTGAAGGAAAAGTTATGTTTACATTTAATCCGATAACCGCCTTTTTTTGGATCTAACATATTGGTCGCAGTAAATCGAATCTTGGTCTGTAAGTACCAAGGTGTTCAGAGCATGGCCATAAATTTTAATTTCCAGAATGGAGAACTTGTATCTTCTCCCACTTTAATTATTAGTGGATCTACAAATAAGGTTAGAAAAGGACTAATCCAATTTGTTAATAATAAAAATTCAGTATTTCCCCCCCAACATTTCGAAGTAACAAATGGCCAATTCAAAGCATTGATCCACGTATCACCAGGGGAAAATGTTTTTGAAGTTCAAACTGCTGATAATGGAAGATTGAATCAATTCGGGTTCCCCGAGTATATTAATGGCAAAATGCATATCGTAGATAATGATAGAATTAAATTGGTATTTAATCCGTTATCTAATAAGCCAATTCATTTATGTGTAATCTTGGGTAAAGACTCGAATGGTTCATATGATATGCCTCAGTACAAGCTTAATAGAGGTGAAGTGGCCAATCTTGAATCTGCTATTAAGAGAATAAAGGTAGCAGGAAGAATGATGATGGCATATACTCAAGATGAAATGAGAACGATTGGACTTAGCAATAGGTCATTTCAATTTGTAGAAGAAGCTAGTAAAAACCAATCTATTTTTGGCTACAATTTTGATTCCAAAACATCCCATGCAGAAGTGAAAGTGCATGTTTTAAGATCACCAAAAACTATGGCAGAATTAAGGGATCCCAACATGGCACAACAAAATTCTAAGGCTTCGAATTCGGGGGGATTATTTAACCATGCAATTGACTTAATCAAAAATAATTTTGAACCTTTTAATGAATATAAAAAAGCAAGTACCCCAATTCAATGTGCTGTGCTCTTCTTGGATGCACATTATGATGTTAAAAAAGATTTGATATTGGCACATGCAGCTTTAGGAGGAGGTACATCAGATGTTAAATTAGCTATATTTGGCTCGCATGGTTTACATTCATGGCCAGTGAGCTTTCCTCAAATTTCTCCAAGTTTTCTAGATGATACGAGATTATCGATAAAAGAAGTTGCAAATGATTGCAACCAGTGTGGTACGAGTTGGGAGTGTTTAAATGTTACTCTTGGTGCCTTTATGCATGAAATTGGGCATTTATTAGGTTGTCCTCATCAAGTTGATGGAGTAATGTTAAGAGATTATATATGGTGGAATAGGTCTTTCATAACAAGAGAGAATTTCTGTTTGAGAACTAATACTAAAGTATCAGAAATTCCTTCAAGTGGATTATGGCTGAAAAAATGTAACTGGAATAGACTAGATTTAATAAGATTCTTATATCATGATTCTTTCAGTCTACCAATTGATTCCCTGGATTCTTCGTTTGGTAAAGTATCTTCTACCCTAAAATCAAACAAAAATCCTCAAAGTCTGCCAACATCATATAATACCCCTCAAGGGACTGTAGTTAAATCTCTGTCAGGAATTTATTTGATTGAATTAATTACTGATGATTTAGCTAGGTGCTATTTTCCTTTTTATCCTAATTCATATGGTGGAACTGGTCTTCAATATGAGTACAAGGTTGATTATAATTATTTGTATAATTTTTTAAAGCAAAATTCAGGAAATGCAAAAGAGAACTTTGATGTTAGAATACTCTCATTAGGCGGTGACTTATTTATAAAAGACCTTAAAAAAGCATGTTCAAAAGAAATGGAACATGTTATCAATGATTTTAACTTGAATAGAGGTAATATCAGAGGTTATAAAACTACCTTGTTAGGTGAAAAAAATGGAGATGAAAAATTAGTAGGATTTGATATTCAGTCTCTATGCAAAATACGTATTTATCACGGCGGTGCCCTTGATGGATTACGGTTTTACTTTAAACCTAAATCTTCAAACATAATTGCTAGTGGCCAAGTACCGATTGTTCCTCCTAGAGATTATTTGAAGAAATTTCTTCCTCAAAAAAAGGATTCTGAAATTAAGCTGGTACTTATTGGCAATGAAAAGCCACATTACACTGATCTAGATCTTGAAGCTGGTGAAAAACTTGTTAAATTTCACGTTAGAAATGGCGCTTGGATAGATGCTGTTCAAATTGAAACAACAAAGGGTATAAGAACATCCATGTTAGGAAACGCTAATGGGGGTCATCTTTCCACGCTCGAAGCTCCATCTGGTTCTGCTATCGTAGGATTATATGGGTTTTCTGGATCATGGCTTGATGGATTAGGTCTTATATACACATTTGATTTATAGTTCGCTATATATTTTCACCTATTTGTCTTTCTAAAACCTTATCTTTTGCCTGGTTAAATTCTATAGGAAACGTCGTCTGTACACCGGTATCTTCCTTTGGTTTGAATCGAAATATTTTCCTTGAGTTACTATTATGCCCATTAGTTAGTTTTTCAATTCTGTTTTCAATATCAGCAATATTGGATTTTAAAATATCAATTCTACTAATGTTTTTATTTAAATTCTTATCATACCTGACTTCAAAATTTTTCTCATATAGTGTTTTTAAATTGTGTAGCCTATCATTGAGTTCTTTTGTTTTATCGATGATTTTCTGGTTCTTGTGATTTAGTTTCCCACTAGTTCTCGTCTGTATTGCTAGCGATTTATCCAATTTAACTGAATCTAGTACATCTGTTAGAGTATTTATTAAATGAGCAGAGTTATCTACTATAGCAGAAGAATACCTCATATGAAAATCTGAGTTGCTTCCCCCAATTGCTTGTAGAATATCGCTATCATCACTCAAATCATAATCGTCATCTGTATCAATACTATTCTCATTGATCTCACTATTATTTTGATTTGTGCTTACACCATTGAAGTTTAGATTAGATTCACTACGTTGTTCTTCTTCTTGACATTGTTCATTTTCAATGCTTCTTATATTATCCTTCATTATCTATTATGTCTACTTATAAATGCAAAGTAGATCATAATTACACAAAATTTGTTTATCTCGCTCGAATTAATCGTAGTTTCATCAAATCAAATATTGACGTAGCATTAATCTTAATTGAAACAGTAACTACGCATGTCATCTTTTCAATTGCAGAATTCCGAAGTTCTTGCAAGGTTGAAACCTTTTGGGATCCTGTTTGAAAAATCATTAAGTGATTTAATCAAAGGTATAAGATCCCATTCAAAAGAATCGCCTGAAAGCCTACTGATTTTCTTGGACTCCGCTATTTTGGAATGCAAGAATGAATTGACAACAACTGACTTGGAAACAAAGGCTATGGCCATTTTGAAACTCACTTACTTGGAAATGTATGGATTTGATATGTCTTGGTGTAATTTTCAAGTATTGGAAGTAATGTCATCCTCTAAGTTTCAACAAAAGAGAATTGGATACTTGGCAGCCATACAGTCCTTCAAAAACGAACAAGATTTGTTGATTTTAGCTACAAATCAATTCAAGAAAGATCTTAATTCTCGTAACCACATTGAGATAGGTTTGGCATTAAGTGGAATTGCGACAATAGTAACGCCAAACTTATCTAAGGACATCAACGATGACGTTTTAATGAAGCTCAATCACTCAAAGCCTTATATTAGGAAAAAAGCGATATTGGCAATGTACAAGATCTTCTTACAATACCCTGATAGTTTAAGATCAAACTTTAATAGAATTATTGAAAAATTGGATGATGATGATACTTCAGTAGTAAGTGCTACTATAAACGTGATTTGTGAAATATCAAAGAAGAATCCTAATATATTTTTAAATTATTTGCCAAAGTTTTTCTTTATTCTTGAAAGTACCAAAAATAATTGGTTAATAATTAGAATTCTTAAACTTTTTCAGAGCTTGTCGAAGGTAGAACCAAGAATGAAAAAGAAAATCATGCCTACTTTAATGGATTTGATGACGAAGACACAAGCTTCTTCTTTAATATATGAATGTATTAACTGTATTGTCAATGGTGAAATGTTGTCAGTGGATTCGAATAAGAATAAAGACATAGCTAAATTTTGTATTGAACGAATTATGACTTTTTTTGATACGAAGGACTCAAATTTGAAATTTGTTGGTTTATTATTACTAATTAATATATTAAAAATCTTTCCAGTCTTTATACATAAAACCAAAGGTGTTTCCAAAGTCATTATGGGTTGTTTAACAGATCCAGATCTTATAATTAAGAAGAAGGCTCTTGAAGTATGTAATTATTTAGTTACTGAAGATAATATTTCAGACGTTATTAAGATATTATTACTTCAATTAATTCCTAACGAAGAGAAGACAATTCCGGATACTTTAAAATTGGACATTACAAGGAAAATCTTAACAATTGCATCAGATAGTAATTATTCTAACATACCTAATTTTAAATGGTATACTGCTGTTTTGAAAGATATAATTAATTTAACTTTATTGCCTAAAAATTCTGCAAAATCGTTATCAGTTTCTACCTCTATTGCAGACACTATAGCTAAAATGATTGGTAAGGAGTTCAAGACACTTGCAACAAAAGTACCTTCTATTAGATCAAATATTCTTGTTGATGTGGTATCAGTAGCTGTTTTAGATCTAAAAATCATTAAATCATGTCCCTCCTTACTAGAAGATTTTTACTGGATATTGGGTGAATATATTAATGAACTTAAAATTCGTGTTGATGAAGGGGACAAGGAGGAATCCTTAGTAGGAGAATCTGACGAAATTTGCCCAGAAATCCATAACTTAGAATTCAAATTAACATTATTCAATACTTTGGTGAATGCTAGAATAGATAAAATTTTGAGGTTAAATATAAATGCAATTTATCCTATTTCTACAGAGCTCATCATGTTACAGGAATCTAGCGTTTTGATTGTTCTTATACAATCTTTGGTAAAGGTCTTAAGTAGTATCGTTGCTGATTTTATTAATATTTATGGAGTCGATGGTGTCTTACCAGTTGTTAAATATAATGAAGTTGCTTATTATTTGTATAAGCTTATTGGTTTTCTAGGAAACTGGGAAAGTCACGATAATTTCGAAGTGCAAGAAAGGGCATTGTCCTGGTTGGAAATCTTGAAATTGTGTTTGGAAGCTTTAACAAAGAATGATTATCTGCAAGTCAAACTTTTAGAATCTAAGGAAGTGGAGTCATGCAAAGCTATTTCTAAGAAGAAACTGATAGATTATGAAGATGAAAGAAATTCTAATAGTGACGATAGTAGTGATGGGGAGGACTCTGATGAAATTGAAGATGAAAGTGAGAGTGAAAGTGAGATTGACAGTGGTGATGAGAGTGAAATAGATAGCGTTGAAGTTGAAAGCCACATTGCAATTGAAGCAGCAAATAATGAATGGGAGATTAAAAAAGATTCTCTATTGAAGGACACATCGATTGAAAACGTTGTAGAAACTGAACAAGACAATGATAGTGCATTTGAAGGGAAATTACCTGTTTTATTAACTCATGTTTTACCTTCCTTTTTTAATATCTATGATCTTAACCCAATTTCACAGAACTCTCAAAGAAATATTAATATTCCAATCGATTTAGATCTCGATACGAAACTCTCTATCGATTTTGAAGCAACATCAGATAATGATGACCCTATTTTTGAAGATTCATACTCAGTATATCTTACCGAAGATGATGAAGATGCTCTTGAAAATTCTGATATATCGGAGGTTGATGATATAAAGAAAAGAGACAGGATAGACAGAATGAAAGATGATCCTTATTATATATCTTCAACAGATAAGAAAAAAGAAAAATCGAAGAAGAAAGCTAATAAGATATTAGTATCAGAAGAAGATAGGTTTGGCGCTGAAAAGTTAAATGACGACATAGTACGTGATATAAAGACCACTAAGAAGCTGAAGTCAAAGAAACTAAAAAAAGAAAAAGTAGTCATATTAGCAGAAGAGTCATTAGGCGATGATATTCCTATTTTTTCAAAGGATAATAGAATCAAAAGCAAAGATCAGAAAAAGAAAAAGAATATATTAAAAATTGATTCTTCTAAGTTAGATAATTTTGATTTACATTCTTCCTCTGTGTCTGATAATGTTTCTATGGATACTGGGAAAGATTTTGAATATAATATAGATCTAGAAGAGATGAGAAGGAAATTAGCGAAAGGGCAGGATAAAGAAAAGAAATCCAAAAAATCCAAAAAGAAAAGCGATAATCTTGCAGAGAGTTCAGAATTGAAATTGAAAAAGAAGTCAAAATCAAAGTCAAATAAACAAAAGGAACAAAATGAAGAAACTGATCAACACCCAAGTTCTAAGCAAATAGAATCGACTGATTTTGAGGAAAATAAAGAAAGTGGATCAAATGCTACTCCTGTTGACCACTCTATTGATAGTTCTTTGCCTAAATTAGAGCCTGTAACGGTTAGGAAATCTAAGAAAAAGAAGAAAGGTAAGGCACTAATAACTGAATAGTTTCGAAATTAAAAATATAGATTCAACGTATTTAAATAATAGAAAATTAATTAATCTTTATTTACCAAAGGTGTCTCTTCAGTAGAATTATTTTCTACTTCAATAGTAGCATCAGACTCTTCTGTATTACTTTGTTCAGAGGATTCAGTAGAGGATTCAGTATTTCTTGTGCTGGAGTATCCAATTTCTTGTAATTTGTTCAACATTTGCTCTCTTACATTAGATGCAAAATCAGAAATATCCTCTTTGGTTTTTAAGTCCGTTGTTGGCATAGGTTTCATAACCTCTATTATGATTTCACCAGTATTAAATATTTTCCTTTTGCTGTGGAAAATATTAGAGGTATTTGTAACTACACAAGGTATTACAGGAATTCCACCTTGTTGTGCTAAATGGAATGCACCCTTCTTAAATGGTAACAATTCTAAACCAGTAGAAGCCAGTCTCGTACCTTCTGGAAAAATGAATAATGATCTATTATCTGTTTTAACATCGTCTAATGCTTTATTCAAAACTTTTCTAGCTTTATCACCCTTACTTCTATTTATAAAAAATGTTCCTGAAGCCATCATAAACCATCCTAAAATTGGGACATACCTCAACGCTGTTTTAGCTGTTACTGTAAATCCCGGTTGGAAAATTTTACCCAAAACTAAAATGTCTAGAAAAGATTGGTGATTGGCAATAACAATACCTGGTTTGTTTTTTAAGTACTCTTCATTCTTGATGGTAATCTTGATTCTTAAGATCTTAGAGACAACAAAGTAGAACACCTTAGCTACAGTATATTGGGCGTATTCTGGCTTTCCAATTATCCTTAAGGTTATCGAGGCAATTAGACCATATAAGGCACATCCTGATATCAAGGAACCATATACTAAAGATTTGAAGTAGAACTTCAAGTTATCTACTACACCCATTACAAGTACAGAAACAAGTTCAGAAAATATAAATAGAATATCTTTTCTTAACTCCAAACTTTTAAATCCTTATTGCGAGAAAAGTGTTGGACAATTGTATGCAGTATATAATGCTTCTATATACCGACTAAAATTAGATAAGGTTCATTACACATTAAGCACCTAAGGCTTCAATAGCTTTAGCAGCAGTGGAGGCAGCAGATTGAGGATTGACACCTGTAACCAACTTTCCTTCAACATATGTGTAATCATCCCATGGTCCCTTAGGAGAGCTGTATTTTGCACCATTTTTGGCTGCAACTTCACTGATAGTAAGAACTCCCAAATCTTTCATAGTTTGGGTGACACCTAAGATATCTTCACCTTCGTCAGTGAATCCAGTTATGGTCTTTCCCTTGATAAGAGGCTCTCTGGTAGTAGGGTCAATTAAGCCATCGAAAATAGCTGGACCGTGGCAAACAGCTGAAACAACACCTCCTTTACTCCAAATCTTTGCAGCAATGTCTTGTAAGCCCCTAGCAGTAGGGTAGTCGAAAAGAGTACCGTGACCGGCAGAAGCAAAAAAGATGGAATAGTCCTCTGGGTTGACTTCTGATGGCTTCTTAATCCTGGACAATGAAACTCTGAAGTCGGAATGCTTGTCAGACCAAACGGCCAAGTCGTCACCATCTAAGAAGTCTGGAACGGTAGAGTGTTCATCAACACCAAAAGTACCAGTTTCAGAGACAAAGTCGACTTCAAAACCTTTTACCTTGAAAACATTAAATGGATGCAATGCTTCTATGACAAATAATCCGGTCTTTTTACCATCATGATAGAATTTTTCGTTGTAACTCGTAACAGAGATTAATACCTTTCCCATTTTTTATTGAATTGACTTAACAATGGCTTAAAACGAATTTTGGAGAACTGAGTGAAGAGCAAGCACTTAAATATGATAGAAACTTGTATGTAGGACTTAATATGAAACACCACCTACTAATTTCAATTGCTTGCATTCGGAAATTGAGTCTGAGAGCAAGTTTCTATATAGCGTTCGAGCGAAGGTCAAGAATAATTCTTGGACGTTCTATACATGTGACATTTGCTGGAGAACTCAATGGGTTGCAATTTGTCACCATAAATGGACTTCTGCTTTAACTTCAATTTCGCAACTTTCTGGCATTTTATAGTATATATGGGCTGACAATACGATACCATGAAAGACGTTGATATGTTATAAATATCTTTATGAACATTCCAACATGTGAAACTCTTGGTAATTTGCTTGGATGAGTACTTGAGTAGTTTCAATTTCCATTCTGTGATCAGAGGTAATATTTTCTGGTCAAAAGCTACTGTAACTAGAATATCTTCATTCTGTACTAGCTAGTAAGTAAAATCAGAATCATCGCAGAAATTTCATATACATATACTGCTGTTACGAAAGGAATGAAGAGCTAATTTCATCAAGAATCACGAATTTTACAACATATATTTCTTCTAGAAGTGAATATTTATTTATATTTTAATTATTGTAATAAATGCAGTAAGGATTATCCAGTACAAAGTAATTTTTAATTCAACTATTCACAAAGAACAGGTACTGGAACAATATAGAATCTATTGTAATATTCATAATCTCTAATGGTTGAGTTTCTACTAATCCTAATCGTTAACCATTTGAATATTCAAAATAATTTACTAAGTCACTTATTTGGCTGGTTCCGGTTCTTCCTTCTTGTTAGAATGGTGGGTAATCCATCTAAAACCTTGGCCTAATTGAGCCAATTCATTAACAAAGTGACATCCAAATAACAAATAGTTTTGAGGTGTGACTGCTAAGGAATATCTCATGAAGACAAGAGAATAAACAATTAAGGATCCTGTCATTGGTCCACTAATCAAATCAGGATCTTTCTTCAAATCTAACATGGCAGCGACTGGAATACCGAAATTTGAAACTGGTCCCCAAAAATGAGTAGTACAAACATATCTTAATGATTGCTTAGAGAATAAAAAGTCTGTGAACTTCTTGAAACCTGACATCTTTAAATTAGTATCAAACTGTTCAAAGGAATGAAGTAGCAGTGTTGAACATTTCTAAGGAATATGGACGGTTTTTCGAATTCCGTTATCACGTGATTTTGTATTCAATAATATATGTACTATAGAAGAGAAATACACAGAAGAGTTAAATATTTACAAAATGTAAAAGATATCCAATTAAATCAGATCAATAAGTGACTGTGTAATTTGAAGGATTCTTTTCTGCAATGAGCGAATTATTCTCTCTGGATTTCGTATCAGACATTTTTTTTTGATATCGTCTGTGTAGAGTTAGTATCACCCAGTAAAGAACTAGACATCTCCGTAGATGTAGACACAAAAAAATAAGGGGTTTCTATTCTTTGCACTACATTTTGAGCAAATTCTGGATTTTGAACTGGAATAGATACTGATGTAGGCTCAAAGAAAGCATTATAGTTAATTAAATCGGCCTGTGGTTGTACATGTAACGGTTGAGGGTGTAAAGGTTTCTGATGTGATGATAGATCCTTATCTGGACCCAAATTTGTAGATAGTGGAGATCTATGAGCAACGGCAGGATCTCCAAAAGGTGATGTTAGATAATAAGGAAGCTTTTCCGGATCTGTAAGCCAGAAAGGATCATTCATATGGAATCCAAAAAAACCTTCGACATTCTCGTTCTCTGGTTCAGAATTATGAACGTGTGATTGAATTCCGTAGCTGAAATTCAGAGTTTCAGACTCGGACGATTTATCCTGCCTTTCATAAATAATATTTACCTGTTGTAAAATTCTATTAATTAGGTGTATCGTGTTAACTGACCACACCTTAGTAGGCAATTTATCTGTTATAGTAATTTTTCTATCAATAACAAGAACTCTACCTAGATATTCTTCCAATAACTTTAAAAAATCATTATTCGTTTGTTTTCTATTTTTAACGAAGCTATCAAACTTGTAATGTAAAAAGGTAAAAATAACAATTATTCCTTGATAGATAAATGAATTCAAAAATGGAAAATGATGCCTAAAGAGCCTAGAGGATATCATATCTTCAAATTTAGGATCATCTTGAATTTGGTCAAGAAATAGATCACAGAATGCTAGTACAAAATTCAAAAACTTTAAAATAGAATCAGTCAACTTCTGCAAAATGTGCTCTATTTCTTGCATATGTTCAAATTTCGTTATAAAAGGCTCAAAAAGTTTAGCTTTGTTGATATAAAGAATAATCAAGTCGTTCAAAATATCCCTCTTATCTATTCTTGAAGGCAAACGCGTGTACTCATCGATGTCTAGCCCATTGTTATTCAAATTATGCTTTCCCGAACTTTCTTCATTTAAAAACCATTCTAGCAAATCAATTTCCTCGTCAAACTTACGATCTAAATCAAGTAAATTACTAACAGTAAAATCCATCATAAAATTTTCTATAAGCATAAGATTTGACAATCGAAGACATTCACTGGAACCAATTTTTAGTAATATATGTGTTTTTCTTTTATTGAGATCAATTACACTCGAATCGTAAGAACTCCTTAGTACTGATGAGTTGACCTGAATGGAGATAGGATTTGGCCTGCCTAAGATAGAGCATATCTGCCCACTTACATACTTAAGTGCAAACCAAACCTTGTATCGTACAACATCCCTTTCTTCTTCTTCATTTGGAGCATCATTAAATCTAAAACTACTCATTACATGTAATCCAATAGCATATGCAATTGAGCATGTATGGAACATCATTGACCAGCATTCTTCATATTTTTGCTCAATAAAATACCAAGTAGTGCAAAGTATGTATGCCTGGATCGTACTTATTGATTCAATAATCAAATTATGTCTCAAATTATCAAAATTATTGAATATCAAGTCATATGTCAACTTATTTTTAACAGCCTCAAAGTCCTTCATGGAAGATCCGCATAAAAAATTGAGATAATAAAATTCCTTTGGCATTAGATTATGAATAGATATGATTAAAACCATGTATAATAATAATAAATCATCATCGTGTTCCCATTCATTACCTTTAATGGAATTGTAGTCATCTAAGAACGCAAATATTTCTGTGATATCAATAAATGTCTTGTGATAAGACCACTTTTCGAAGAACAAAGTCACAAGATACTTAATAGTGTCAATATTCAACTTGTTTAATTTATGGCCCAGCTCTGTATCAGTGGCAAAGTTTGGGTCTTCTCTTAGCAAGAAAGGTAAAGGTTTTTTCATTAAATTGTCACTATTTTCAGAGTTTGAGTTGTAAGTTTTTACTTTATTTTTGAACATATCTTCATTTTGCGTGATTGTAGATATTTTCTTCTTCTTCTTGTGAGTTGTATTGGGTTCATTATTCTCTTCTTTATATGACCCTAATTTGTCTATCATGAAGTTTGAAGATTGAGGTCCATAATATTTTTCGCCAATTTCAGTTGTTTCACCAGAAATAGGGACGCTGCCTTTCCTAATCTTCGTATAGTCTTCACCAACTAGATTTAAAAGAAATTTCCTATTGCTCTCTATTAGAGATTCATTTCCCTGCTTTTCAATCCCATTCAATAACTTTCGGTTCTGATCTGCCAATTGATTTTTTTCTTGTAAAAGTTGATAGTTTTTAGCTCTTAACTCCTCCATTTCATCTTTCAGCGTTATTCCTTGTGGTTTGGACAGTTTCAAGGTATCTTCATTAATCTTGATATTTCTAAAGGTGGAAGGGAACTCACAGTGCACATACCTGCGCTGACATTGACCACAAGGCCATAGTTTATTACATTTTATTTTCTTCCGACGGCATGATATACATGAAATGGGAAACGTCTCACTCATTTTCTTATAGATGAACTCTTGGATACTATTTTTGCTGCTTCGTTCTCTGTCAAAAAAGAAACAGAGCTATAAATTGAATATAGATCTCATGTATCGAAACGACTCGATAGTATAAAGACTCTAGAAGTCCACTTGGTAGAAAATAAGATGTTATAGAACTTCCAAAATGTTCTGTTGACTCTACTAGCTTCACTTCGAGTGATTTTTTTTCCTTATCTTGTACAGGCAGATGCACGGAACTCCTTTAATAGAATTTGCGATGCTAAATTATAACTTGCATGATATTTGCATACTCGTACCGCCTAGCGATTTATGAAAAATTCCCTATTAATTTTGAATTCAACAGATATCAAAGTTAATAACTAATAAGAACAAAAAATGTTAGAGTGTTGATAGGACTGAACTGTTAAGTTAATTTGAATTTGAACAATGTCCCACTCAGTTAATACCTGCTACAGGTAACCAATGATAATTTACAGCATGTCAAAGGGCGTTCATGCAAGCAATCTTATTATACTGCCAATTTAACGGCGTCTGCATTTTGCCGGATAGATGCCGTGAAATAGCCATCTGGTATTATGTTTGTGCAACTCAGTCTATCGTGAGCTCAATACTGCAATGCTATGAATTGTACAATTCTACAGTGTCACAAAATATTAAATATGAACCCTTCATTTATATTTCAGGCGGCATATGGCTTCTTACTGCATTTTTTTTTATTTAATGATGTTGCTATGTTCAATTACCGGATACTACGATTGTAGAGTAGAACATTACGGATCACATTCAGTAATAATCATCGAAATACTTTGAACTTAGTACGGATCTAGGCTAAACCCTTATGATCTAGGTCTCAGGCGACATTGTGGCATTTAAAAATAGATTTATGGAGATATTTTACATATAAAATAGTCTGAAAGAGGTGAATATATACATATATATACTGTAACACCAATTATATACAATCTAACATCCAATAAAATTTATCTCGTAGTTCAAACGAATATTCTTTCCAATAACTCATAAGAAGCAAAAGAAAAGGCAGGAATTAAGAAATTATCATTTAGAGTACTAGCACCTTCAACTGTGGCTCCCAAAAGGATTGTGACCAACAAGTTTTCCCAATTAGATATAGGAGCTGTAAGTATATACATCTCCAAAGCTTTCAATGATATTAAACAAGAAAGAATAAATATCAAGGAGCCTTCGATTGATTTAGAATTACTTCCCCATCTCAATCTGCCAAACATTCTGCCACAGATAGAGGCCATTGAATCACCTACACCTAAAGTGACTAAACCAAGAAATGATTTCTCGGTCACCTTCTGAGTGGAAGAATATTCAAATAATATTGGCAATGTGCAACCCAAAAGTAGGTATATATACGAGAGATTGAGAGGACCTTTCAAATCTTTGAAATCTTGAAACTTAATTAAAACATTAAACAACCACTCGCCAAGTATAGTTATTTTGTTTAATCTTATTATTTCGACGAGAATGAAGACAAGTAGCGTACCTAATAATGATAGTAAAGTTAATTCTGGTTCCAGTTTCAACCCAGGTGTGACAAGTACCAATAAGACAAAGTGCCAGATCTTTCTCTTTAAGTTAAGATTTAATTTATGAGCAAATACGAAAATTATTGGCACAATGGTAATTAATGAGAAAGACCAGAAAATGAAAAGCTCTTTCTTCGTAGCAGATTCCAAAATATAATCACTGAGCCAAACAATTGGGTTATTACCCAAAAGAGATTCTAACAGATAAGTTGTTAAAAGATAAAAAATACCAGAAAACGTAAGAAAAATGAAAGATGTAATTATTTTGTTTCTTCTCTCTTTGTTGAAAGCGAAAATAGGATAAACAAACATTAAAGAACAAATAAGTACAAAGAATAATTTTTGGAATATCAACAATGGTAGATTGTAATCATTTTTCTCTGAGTTTAAAAATAAGTTTATCACAATAACGCTAATCAAATGAATTTCAGGTCCAGTCAAACTTTTATTATCTCCAGAAGTGTGATCATGAATTTGGGATAAATCAACATTACTATCTTCAGCAAGGACTTCATCTGAAACTCCGCGCACGGTATCAGAATTGCCTTCATTAATGTAATTTAATAATGTACTTATCAAGTAATAACCGAAGGATGCTTGTAAAAATGTAAGAATTGTTATTCCTTCATCTTCATTAAACAAATGGAAAAATAGCCCTCCTAGTAAGACCTTCATAAATGGTTGAAAGCTATCAAGAATGTAATAATTTGAACACAAGTTTATTAAGAAAAATTTGGACTTAAAAAGAACATTAAAATATAACGGCAATAAAACCGAATAGATATGGTTGAATGATGGGATACTAGGTTTAACATACTTTTCTGGGTCAACTTCGACTTTCTTTAATTGTGCCTTATGTGATGTAATTAAACCAACTATTGTACCAAACAAATTGTAACCAATGAGATAAATTTCTTCGTCTTTCAAACCTAGTTCTTTTCTACTTACGTACGTTATTTGTAATAAAAAACAATTAGCTAGTAATTCCGCAGACTTGGAATAAGTAAGATTATCATTCAAAAAATCTTGGACAATGTAAAGGTAGTTTAATGGGAACGGATATTTAGATGGGTCATCATATTCTTCTTCTTGTGTAATTGGTTCAGCCTTTTCTTCTTCCTCGACTTCACTCTTCTGTTCAAGTTCTACAATATCTTCCTTGTTTGCAAATATCAGAGCTGTTGATCTTATTTTCAGCTCCTTCACCTCGTTTTTGGAGGATCTGCTTCTCAAGCTACTGTTTTTTGGAGGCATACGGAGAATTAGATTCTATATCGATTTGTGCAGTTGATGTTATCTTAATTTATTTCATTATCTTCAGTTCGACACAAAAAATCAAACGTATGTGCAGGATATCAACCAAATTTGGTAAGATTCTAAACTTTCAGCAAAACCACATATCAAAAATAAGATCAATGTATTTCTGGAATCATATATTCTCTTGGATAGCATCGTATGATATTCTCTACTAAAATTGTGTATTTTTCAGTATATTTGAAAGCGATATCTGGTTGATTAGTTGATTTCATGAACAAACGCGTAATTTTAGAAGATCTCAATTTACTTTTTACAACAAATATTTCTTATATTTACTTATTACGTATCCAACTAAACATGCATATCAAAAAGATAATCATACAAGGGTTTAAAACCTACAAGAATACTACAATTATTGACTTGTTGTCGCCTAACTATAACGTTGTGGTAGGAAGAAATGGGTCAGGAAAGTCTAATTTCTTTGCTGCGATTAGATTCGTATTATCGGACGCATACACTCATATGACGAGAGAGGAGAGACAGGGTCTTATCCATGAAGGTTCGGGAACTGTTATGTCTGCATATGTGGAAATAGTTTTTGATAATACGGATAAAAGATTTCCAATAAATAGAGAAGAAATATCGATACGAAGAACGATAGGTTTAAAGAAAGATGATTATTCTATAGACGGAAAGGCTGCTACAAGATCGGATGTAATGAACTTGTTAGAAAGTGCTGGATTCTCTAGATCTAACCCATATTACATTGTTCCTCAAGGACGAATTACTGTGTTAACTAATTCAAAGGATTCTGAAAGACTCCAATTGCTTAAAGAAGTTAGTGGGGCAACTGTTTTCGAAACGAAGTTAAAAGAATCTATAAAGGAAATGGAAAATTCTAACTTAAAGAAGCTGGTTATAGATGAAGCATTGAAATCAATTGATAATAGGTTAGCAGATTTACAGATTGAAAGTTCAGATTTGAAGAAATTTCAAACCCTTGAAAAATCCAGGAAAGTTTTGGAGTATAAATTGTTTGATAGAGAAGTTAGTGAATTAGGCGAATCTATAGAGAGCCTTGATGAGAAATATACCGATTTGTTAAATGAATCGCAAAAGGATCTTGACGATTTAGATAGGAGGGAAAAGCTTTGCCAACTGCTCTTGGAGTCTATCAATGAGCTAAAAGTGTCTCTAAAGATTTCCAATTTAGAGAAAGAGCAAAGTGAATCAGATTACAATAGATTGTTATCAATTATTTCTGAGAAAGAGGTAGCATTAAATGATTTAAAATCAACCATGGAAACTGACAAGGAACAATATGGCCGTTTGAAATCCTCTATTGATCATTATAAGACATTGATTAAGCAACACGAGTCTAAAATTGCTCAATATAGGCCAGAACTTGATAATCATAGAAATGAAGAACAAAAACTCAAATACAGCTTGAATGATCTTACCCTACAACAGAGATCGCTTTATGCAAAACAAAGTAGATTTCAGAAATTTAGTAACAAGGAAGAAAGAGACTTTTGGTTGAAAGAAGAAAGTATAAGGCTCTCGGAAGAGTTGAAATTAAAGGAGTTAGATAGTAATAATTTAGCTGAAGAAATAAGGCAACAGGAAAATATCCTAACTGAGAAAGATAGTAGAATATTGGAGTTAGAAGAAAGAATAAAAAATGGATCAACCTCTCAGCAACACACTCTATCACTAAAAATAAATGAATTAAAAAGAAAGAATAATGAATATATGGATGAAAGAAATAAATTATGGCGTGAAGAGATTAGATTGAAAAGTATTTACGATTCTGTTCAAAATGAGTTAAGCACTGCTAATCATAATATTAATCAAATGATGGATAGAGCCCAGTCGCAAGGTTTGAATACTGTCAAAGCCATTGTTGCTAAATTAAGTTTGAATGATAGTGTTTATGGTTCTGTTGCAGAATTATTTACTGTTAGTGATAAGTATAAAACCGCTGTTGAAGTAATAGCAGGTAATTCTTTGTTTCATATTGTTGTGGACAATGATAAAACTGCTGCATTGATCATGGATGAGATGATTAGAACAAAATCGGGTAGAGCTACATTTATTCCATTAAATAGATTAAACCCTAAAGATGTTCAATATCCAGATGCTGCCCAATATAAGTGCATTCC
This sequence comes from Schwanniomyces capriottii, assembly GCA_032927745.1. Classification (NCBI taxonomy): domain Eukaryota; kingdom Fungi; phylum Ascomycota; class Pichiomycetes; order Serinales; family Debaryomycetaceae; genus Schwanniomyces; species Schwanniomyces capriottii. Next base: position 985,655 of record JAVSEF010000004.1, read on the forward strand.
AATGATAAAGAAGTTGAAGTTCGAAGAAAAAGTAAGTAAGGTGATGAAGCACATGTTTGGTAATACCATAGTCTGTAGTGATTTACAGAATGGTTTTGAATTGGCCAAAAATTTCAAACTAACAGCTATTACATTAGATGGTGATAGGGCTGATACTAGAGGAGCGTTGTCGGGAGGTTTTAGAGATTATAAAAGATCGAGGATTGATGGTTTAAGGATACAATTTAAAAAGAAAAAAGAACTTTCAAACTCACAAGCGGAGTTGGAAAAATGTACTGAGAAGATTGAAGCTATCAATCAACAACTAACTTCTAATAATAATGAGTTACAGTTGACTTTGACAGAATTAGAAAAGTTGAGTACATCAAAAGAGCCTTTGGAGACTGAATTAGTACAATTGAAGAATCAAAAACAAAATATTATTCAGGAATCTAGAACTCTAAGAATTAATTTAGATTCTTCTCTCGTATTGAAAATCAATCTCGAATCCAAATTGAAAGAGCTTGAAAGCGAATTGAACTTACCTTTTGCTAACGCGTTAACAGCACAAGAAATTTCAAGACTTGAAGAATTAAATGAGAATATTATTAAGCAAGAGTCAGAATTAAATACTGTTGTGATAAAGTTATCTGATATTGAGACCAAGGTTTCGGGGTACGAATCCGAATTACAAAACAATTACAGGCCTCATCTTTCTAAATTATTGAATGAAGATACCCCACAAAATCTGATATCTGATCAGGAGAATATTCATTCTTTGGAAAAAGAAATAGATGATTTGACTATACAATTGGATACTCTTGAGTCTAGGAATACATTTTCGACTGAAGAAAATTCTAAGATAGTTAAAGAGATTGCAACTAGTGAAGAATCGCTAAGCAAAGCTAACAAACAACAAGTTATTATTATGAAAAAATTAGAAGATTTCTCTAAATCTATTGAGAAAAACTTAAACAGGAAGGCACTTTTAGTTTTACGTAGAGATGAGATACAGAAGAAGATTAGAGAGCTTGGTGTTCTTCCAGAAGAAGCATTTGATCAATCGACCTACGATAAAGTTGATTCAGAAGGATTATTAAAAAAATTGAATTCTGTTAATAAAGATCTTTCTCAATTTTCTCACATAAATAAGAAAGCTCTTGAACAATATAACACATTCACCAGACAAAGAAATGATTTAGTCCAGAGACGCCAAGATTTGGATGAATCAAGAGAATCTATTGAAAGTTTAATAGAAAATTTGGAAACCCAGAAACAAGACGCTATCACCAAAAGCTTCAAACAAGTTGCAAAGAGTTTTCATGAAATATTTGAAAAGCTAGTTCCTTTGGGAGTAGGTAATTTAATTATGCAAAAGAAATCGTCTGACTCTTTAGGAGAGTTTTCTAGTGAAGAAGATTCTACTACACAAAGTCAACAATTGAATATTGAAAATTATATAGGTGTTTCAATATCAGTTTCGTTTAATTCCAAGAATGATGAACAACAGAGAATTGAACAGCTTTCGGGGGGGCAAAAGTCTCTTTGTGCAATTGCATTGATCTTAGCAATTCAAAAATGTGACCCTGCTCCCTTCTACCTATTTGACGAAATTGATGCCAATTTGGATACTCAATATAGAACTTCGGTTGCTGCTATGATACATTCTTTATCGAAGAATGCACAATTCATATGTACTACTTTTAGACCAGAAATGTTGCAAGTTGCAAATAAATTTTATGGAATAATGTTTGGTAATAAGGTAAGTACTGTATCCGAAATTAACAAAAATGATGCAATGACTTTTGTTGAAGGTCAACATCAACGCTGATGGATATATATTTAGTTTTGTATAGCTCTTATAAGTTATGAATGCATTAAAAGTGGTCTGATACAAAAAAATATTGGCTGAGAGGTTATTTGACACAAAATCGGAGTGTTCAAGATATGCTCGCATATGAAGGTCAAACAATTTTGAATAAATAGCGTTTGATAGATTGTATTATATCATAGATATTATGGGCTCATCTGCTAGAATATTAACACGTTTTCGTATAGAGGAGTTGATTTCTAATGGACAAGCGATCGTAATATATAAAGATTATGTCTTAAATTTGACGCGATGGCTTGAAAAGCATCCAGGTGGTACCAAAGCTGTTTTTCATATGATCGGAAGAGATGCAACTGATGAAATGAATGCATATCACAGCTTGGAGACCATGGCTCAATTTAAAAAATGGAAAATAGGTAAAATCGATTATTTCTGGGAGAATTTATTACCTCCTATTCAAGGTGGTGTCTACCGTTCCGTGAAATATCCTAATACTGAATCATTAGATGTACAATTAGATGAGACATCTCCAAATAAGTCAGATATTGAGTTGATGTCTACCTCGAGTTCTGATGACGCATCTAAATGTGAATATAAAGGATTGGGATATATGGGTAGTAAGGTATCTCCAAAAGTTCCTCAAAATAAAATAATAACAGAGAATAATAAAGATATTATATTCCCCGTTAAAGATAGTAACATAGTAGATCCTAAGTTAATAGTGGAAAACTATGACAATGAACTATCAAGAGAAGCCATCTTAACTTACCCAAGTTTGGATTATGAGACACAGACAGATTTAAGAGAGAGGTATGATAGATTACATGAAATTATTATAAAAAATGGATTGTACAAATGTAACTACTGGAATTATGGTAGAGAGTTAGTTAAAATTATCAGTTTATTTATTTACTCCTTTTCATTTATGAAATTGAATTATTTATTTTTCAGTGCAGTTTGTATGGGTTTAGCTTGGCATCAGATGACATTCATTGCACATGATTCAGGACATGTTTCACTTTCACATAACTACCAAATTGATAATATTTTCGGTATAACTATTGCAAACTGGTTTGGTGGTCTCAGCTTGGGTTGGTGGAAGTCTAATCACAATGTTCATCATTTGATTACCAATGACCCAGTTCACGATCCTGACATTCAGCATTTACCGTTCTTTGCTGTTTCTGTAAGATTGCTTGAAAATGTTTATTCTACATACTACGAGAAATTTTTGTTTCTTGATGCATTTGCTAAGAAGTTAATTCCAATTCAAAACTATATGTATTATCCTATTTTGTGTTTTGGACGTTTCAATCTCTATAGATTATCTTGGGTTCATCTTCTTTATGGACTCGGTCCAAGGAAAGGTGAAGCAGCTTGGCATAGGTATTTTGAACTTGCTGGTCTATCTTTTTTCTTTTGGTGGTTCTTTTATCTTGTTGTACATAAATCCATTGATGGTAATTGGAATAAATTCATGTTTGTCATGGTAAGTCATATTTCCACAATGTTAGTACATGTCCAAATTACTTTATCTCACTTTGCTATGTCAACTGCTGACTTAGGTACTAGTGAAAGTTTCCCACTGAGACAAATAAGAACTACAATGGATGTTGACTGTCCTGAATGGTTGGATTTCTTTCATGGAGGTTTACAATTCCAAGCTATTCATCACTTATTTCCAAGACTTCCTAGACATAACTTAAGGAAAGCCCAACCTTTCGTGATAGATTTCTGCAATGAGGTCGGTCTTCCTTATTCTATATATGGATTTGGACGTGGAAATGAATTGATTATTGGTAAATTAGCCGAAGTAGCCAAACAATGCTCAATTATGTTAGAAGCTTCAAAGTGTCTAAAGGATCATGATCATTAAGTCATACTGAGGCATTTTTAAAGGTATTTATATAGATAGGCTTAAGTTAAATATGCAATTAAATGGATAAATTATAATCAATTAATTTTTTATCATTCAAGAAAAGAATAAAGTCTAGGATCAACTCATTTTCATTCTCGGCTTGATCCCTCTTAACTAATTTCAGAAATAGGGAGGAATCTTTAGAGACATTTTTGAATCTTTGGGGAATCGATACTTCAATATTATTTATCAATTTTGTATTTGAATTAAGCGTAGATGTAGAGTTTTCAGTGATATGTGCATTTTTACATTTAATCCCAAATTTACATCTTTTGTGTTGTTGATAAAACCGGCAAACATTCTTCGCCCTTTTCACATCTCTCCCGTTTCCATCTTTTGGTTTGTTTAAGATTCTTGCACTATTTGTCTCTGTGTCGTCTAAATATTCAGAACTACGCTTCTCTGCTTCTTTCCTCTTCTTTAACTCAACATTCTTGCTGCTAGGCCATTTCTTTTTTCTTTCCTCTATCCACTTCGCAATGTCTTCTTCTGTTTCTAAGGTAATATTAGTACCTGGTATGCAAACAATGTCCTTTTTATCGTCCTTCTTTGTCACTAGTGATTGAGATTCGTCGTCATCTTCTTTTATATCTCTTTTTTCCATATTAATTTCAGTGTGAATATTTGCCTTACTCTCCTCCATTTTGTTCATATGGTTTGAGTTCGGTAAATAAGTGGGTAAGTCATCTAAGAAAAAATCCGCCATTTGAGTCTATATCATTAACTGAACATTCTTTCTAATCATGGTCGCTATCTTTATACTTACGTGATGAGATTAATGTGCTATCTTATATACAGGATTGTATTAATGTCGTCTTCTCTTGCGATATTGTCGCAGCCTTGCATGTTGAAATTATGCTGCGAACGTTACAACGGCTTTTCAACTATAATTTTGACGTCACAAATGATGGCTGTGCAGACGAAGAAACATTTATGGCTGATGCAAAAATAGAAAGTACTTTTGTAAGCTAAATTTGGTGCCGTATATGCTACTTCTCAGACTTTAAATCGAATCCTCCGGCTAACGAATCTCTGGCCGAGAATTGGAGTGAGGAGAATTGTTTGAAGGTGGAGATTGACATCTGTCAATGGTGAATGAAAAATAAAATAAATTACTAAATAAATTACATTGAACAAATATTAAAACACTCCTAAAAACATCTATGGAAATTGTTGAGATATATATGTAGAGATATTGATAGATTTAAATATATGAAATCGTAATTCCTACTTTAAGATGAAATTAGATAGCTGAAACCATTGACCAAAAATAGATATCATGTGCACGTGATTCTGCCCCTCAGCCATTTTCCCTCGAGAAACTTAAAAACAGATCACGAATGTCTTTAAAATTTCCTATGGCTAAAGTTTCGAATACTTAAATTACATAGTTGTTCTAGATATATAAAATGGTATGTAATCGCTAAAAACGCTAAATAAGGTTGGTCATTGGGTAGGCATGTTTCTGTCGTTTTACTGATATATATTTATGGGTTAAAAAATCAATAACTATTCCCAGAAAAGGAGACAGATTTCCTAGATGATGATCTAATATTACTGTTGAAGATAGACTTGGAAATTATTAGTTGAGATAAATGATACTAACATTCTATATAGTCATATTACCAACAAGGTCCACCGCCACAACAAGGTTATTACCAACAAGGTCCACCACCACAAGGCTACTATCAACAACCTCAACCGATGTACGTCCAACAAGCCCCACCACAACGTGGAAGTGATGGTTGTTGTGGTGCATTTTGCGGGACATGTTGTGCATTGATCTGTTGTTGTTGTGCTGAAGATGCTCTTATGATGTGTTGTGGACCATAATTTAATGGCTTGATAAGTACTTATTCTGTATCAATTTTATGTTAGACTAATTTTTAGTTACAACTTATTTTTCCAAAATCTGCATGATAAGTGATGAAAGTATATCTTTCAAATGTCATAGAATTTGTATATACTTCATCGATAAATTTTGAAAATATGTTACTACAAGATCATAATAAAATATATGTATTAATAACTAATTGCGTACTTAGCACTATGCAGAATCTTCAGTAAAATATTCAACTAAGCACTCTAGTTCTTGTTCTTCTTCTTATTAGAAGTAGAGTTCTTTGGTAATTCCTTAACAAATGGGATGAATTCTGGTTCACCAGGGATGTACTTTCTTAAGACTTCTGGAACGACTAAACCATCCTCCTTTTGGTAGTTTTCTAAGATACAACATAAGGCTCTTTGGGTAGCAGATAGAGTAGAATTCAAACAGTGAACGTATTTCTTTTCATTTTGGTTTTGTTGTTTAATCCCACATCTGATTTCCAAGTTACGAGATTGGTAGTCAGTACAGTTAGAACATGAAACTAATTCCTTGTATTCCTTTTGGAATGGGAACCAAGCTTCTAAATCGTACTTCTTAGCAGCAGCATTGTTTAATTCACCTGAAACAATACCAACAACTCTGTATGGTAAACCTAAAGATTGGTAAAATTCTTCAGATAAACCGATCATTCTATCAAATTCAGCCCAAGATTTTTCTGGTTCTGTTAAAACGAATTGTTCAATCTTTTCGAAAGCATGGACACGAAATATACCCCAAGCATCCTTACCATGAGAACCAGCTTCTCTACGGAAACAAGAAGAGTAACCAGCGTATCTAATTGGTAATTGTTCTTGTGGCGATTCAAACCATTCACCAGAATGGTAAGCGGAAATTGGTTGTTCAGAGGTAGCAATTAAGTACTTTTCGTCTTCACCGTCAATAACCTTGTATAATTCTTCATCGAATTGAGATAATTGGGCTGTCTTGGCCATAACTTCCTTGTTCATCATAACAGGAGCTTGAATTGGAGTATAACCATTCTTAGATAAGAAACTTAAACCGTAGTTAATTAAAGCTTGATTCAAGAAAACACCGTAGTTTCTCAAGAAGTAACCACGGTGACCAACAATCTTAACACCCCTTTCTGGGTCATAACCATCTAATCTTAACAAAATTTCGTGGTGAGATAATTCAGCTGGAGCCCCAGTAGCAGAAGCAATTTGGTCAATTTCCCCAGCACCTTCCGGCTTCCAAGTTCTAACCAATTCGTTCTTATCTTCATCAAGTGAGTCAACAACAGATTCATGGACAATGTTACCGATTTGGTTGACCTTGTAACGTAAATTAGCATCGGTCTTCTGTTCTTCTTCGGTTAATTCTTTCTTTTCACCAGTCAACGCATCCTTTTGGGCCAATAACTCAGAGGCATCTTCCTTGGCCTTGAACTTTTGTCCAATTTGCTTTTGAGTAGCATTAATTGCCTTGTTCTTTTCATCTAAATCAAATCTAATCTTGGTCCATTCCTTGTAGTCAGCGATAATTTCGTCAACTAATTCAACAGAAGCACCTCTCTTCTTTTGAGAAGCCTTGATCTTGTCTGGCTCTCCTCCCTTTTCAACAAGAAATGCGTTAATATCTAACATTTTACTTAATAACTGGAATAATTTAATTTATAATGTATCTATATTCTTCAGTGGTTAATTCCAGCGAAAGTTTTTTTTTCCGCTGATTTATATACAGAATGAGATAGGGTGCTATATCATTGTGCATACAGAACTTCTTAGTAGGAACACCTCTAGTATGCTATGCAATCTTTACTTTTGGATAGAGCGATAAAGAATATAAGTCCCTTGGAGTTTGCTAATATAATCACAGAATCCTTTTATTCGAATCTTCAGCAAAGAGCCAAGACCGGTGTTTTTCCAGTAAACTGTCATGCCAACGCTGCTGTGAATAGCTTGTCGCTAGAGAAAAACGATTACCAGTATTTGCTAAGTGCAAGTGCAGACTCGTCTATCACGTTGTGGGACGTTAAGTCGGAAGAATGTAATGATAAGGTTGAAGAACCTAATTTTGCTTATAAGTATAAAGAGTTTGACGCTTATGATTACGACAACCCCGTTAGTACATTTTCCTCGGTGGCCAAAATACCCAAGAAATATGCTCATAAGTTTGGGATATCGACTATTCAATGGTGGCCCTTTGATACTGGTATGTTTGTTTCGGCATCTTTCGACCATACGGTAAAAATTTGGGATACGAACGAAATGACACCAGTGCATGAATTTGATATGGAAAACATCATATATTCTATTGATATATGCGGCCATGAAATAAATAGTCTTTCATCTTCGGCGTTGGTGGCTGTCGCTGGAGATCAACCCTTTATTCGTTTATTGGACTTGAAATCCACCGCAAATGCGCATACACTTAATGGGCATAAGGGTAAAACTTTAAGTGTCAAATGGCATCCCCAGGACCTTAATCTTCTAGCTTCTGGTGGATATGATGGTGAAGTGAAAATTTGGGACATACGAAGGAGTAATAGTTGTTTATGTCGTTTGGATATGCTCAGAACAAATGAGCTGAGAACTTATTCAGATAATTTGACAAGGGCTTCCGTGAAGGCACATCTGGCTCCCGTAAATGGACTAGTATGGGATAGTCTAGGTCACACATTGTTCAGTGCTGGAAATGATGATAAAATACGCGTGTGGGATATGATATCTTCGCTAGCACCTCCTATTAATAAATTGATCAATTTCGGTCCTTTAACCAGAAATAAATATCCGCAGACTATTCCTCTTCTATTAAGTCCTAAATCAGAGACTGAACTACAGTATATCTTATTTCCGTCGGACAATGGTGATGTCTTCATATTTAGAACAATTGACGGAAAAATGCTTTCAAGACTAACTAGAAAAGGCTCCAAAAACAACGGTAGAACGACATCCATGGTGGAAACAGCTCCCTATCTGGCTACATATTACTGCGGTACCATGGATGGGGAGATTAATGTATGGTCTCCTGTATTGAAACAACCACTGTTAGACAAGATAATAGAAACTATGTAGCTTATAATTATCCTGTATATATCTTTTTCTCTTAATTTTTGCTCTGCTTATTTTAAAGTTAACGAATTTATAATAAAGGAACCAATAATAATAATAAAAGTAAGTCCCTAAGAGGGTATAAATCAAGTCATAGGTACTATAACATGGGTAAATTGAAATTACAAGTTCTTATTGTCCCAATTCATATATCGACCCTTGCATCAAGGGAATTAGATCCCCACTTGATTCGTAGATTCTTACACTTGACTGATACAAATACAAGTCTCCTGAATGTAATCGAAGAGCTTGGCAGAAGATATGAAAAATTATACCCGGATGATGATAAATTAATAGTAGAGAGGATTCAGGATAAAGATATGTGTGATCTTGATCCAGATTTTGAAGTGGGTGATATCTTTCAATCTGGTGAAATCTTACGAGTAATCGTCAGCAATCCATTGCAAAGTTTTGCTTACACTGAAAGCACGCCTATAGGAATGAAATTGACAAATTTGGTGGAGAGTACGCCTATACTACCGCCTGCTCCAGTCTTAACTGATGATACAACAATGAGTAGTAGGAAAAGGAATCAAATGTATTTCAAGAAATCAGATCCACAGATTCCATCAAAGATGCCAAAAATTGTCAATACATCTGATAATTACGAAAATAAATCTGAGCCATATCCATCGGTAATAAATATAAACAAAGTCAGGTCGCAAAATGATGTAAGTATGGATGAGAGTAACATCTCGTTACCTCCCCCAGAAACAATGGACAATCGTGCTATTCCAGTTAAAATAGACCGTAATTCGGCAGGTGATGTTAAGACAGTTTCTGGTCTGCGTATTACATCCGGTATGCTAAATGTCCCCCCACATACAAAGATACAAAATGCCGATGTAATTGATTCTACTAGTTCACCACCAAATAATAATAAGTCAATTCTCTCATCGGAGTCAAGTTGGTCCGATTTAGGTGCTGTTTCCCCTTCGCCTACTAGCAACCCACCAATAGCTGAAGAAAATGCGGAGAGAGAGAATATATCAAAACCAAATGGCATTGTGGAAGAGTACAGCGAAGTAAATTCCCCAAAAGAATTAAAGAATGAAGTGGATTCCGCGAAGGAATTAAGCAATGATGTAGATTCCCCAAAAGCAATGGAAATTGATGAGGATGGAAGTACTGAAAATGTAGTGAATGGAAAGGAATCTAAAAGTAGTCATAAAGAAACCATTTCTAAAGAGGAAGTCTTGGAAATGTTCAAACAGGGTATCTCATCTCATAAGAAGTCTGGGAAGAAGAAAACTGACCCAAAAGTTGAGCCAACTTCGAATGCTCAATCTACATTGATTAAAAGTTTACAAATAAATATGGTAGGCTCAGGATTCCCATCTTCTGAGGATAGTCGAAGATTGAGAAAATCTACTAATAGTAGATTAAATAAGAAGGATTTACCGGATAATATCAATGAGACCGCCGATAAAAAGAAGATAAACTCAGTCAAACCAACTGAATCAAATAAAAATGATGTAAATCTGGCTGAAAAGGTCGGTGACATAAACTCTACTCCAATAGAGTCAAGATTATTCTCAATTTTGAATAAAATGAAAAATTTTGAAAATAGGTTGAGTTCTTTGTCAATCCCTGGGAAAAATGTGCAAAGAAAGCATTTATATCCTTTACACGACTCAGATCTGACATATAGTGATGAAGATGAGCATGTTTTCTTGCCTAGAATAAACTTAGTAGGCAAAAAAATTGCAAGTACCGATGGACCAAATGAACTGTTAGTTGATGAAGGTAATAGCGTGGACGATATGAAGCCTATTAACATTGAATCAGAGAAAGTAGAAAAAAAAAGCGTGGATAAGGATAAAAGTCTTAAATCACCAGGTATAAGATTGAAAGAGGCATCAAATTTGCTGGATCTTGGCAAAGTTACGGATGAACCAAAAGCCAGCAAATTAAATAAATTACCTTTGAAAAGCGATTCATCATCGGATGAGATCAGTGAGAGCAATGACTCTGATTCTGATTCTGATTCTAATTCAGCTAATTCTAAAGACGAATCGATGAAACCACGTTTGGCCGCTTCTATTCCTTCGCTTAAAAAGACGATGGCTTTAAAGGCTTCAAATCCAGATCAATCTAAAAAATACGTAGTGCCAGAGGTTTCATTATCTGTTTTAAAGAATGCTAGATCTGATTCTGTATCATCCCAAGGGTCCCAAGGATATCATACACCGGAAAACTCGAATGATACCGTTTCTAAGAAGCCTGTACAATATCTGTCATTTAATTCGAAATTAAGTAAATTAATCAGAAAGCCTACCTTGACATCATTAGATGATTTGGCAATGAGAGGATTGCCAGAAGTAAAGGACTCTTCATCTATTTTCAACAAAACAAGTAAAAAATTCGACACTAATGAAGGTCGGGAAAAAAAAAAAAATGAGAATGACACTATTAGTGAGAATGAAAGTGATAGTGAAAGCGAAAATAGTGATAGTGACAGCAGTGATAGTGACAGCAGTGATAGTGACAGCAGTGAAAGTGAAAGTGAAAGCGAAAGTGATATAGGTAACTCAGATAAATTTCTTGATATGAAGAAGTTAAAGAAGAAGAAACAGAAAAAGAAAAGCAATGTATTCTATAGCCTTATGAGAGATGCAAAAAATCTTTGACAGTCTACTAGTGTATCAAAGTATACAAACTGCATTATGTATTTACCTATTATATAATTCTTCCTATAACATCATAACTCCATGCTTTGTAGTTGTATTGCAATAACGAGCCTTGTCTTTTGTGACTCTCATTGATCAGCAAGAGAATGTTCTCATAAATCTTTGTTACAAATTGTTGAGCTACCCTTGGATTCTCTAAAAATAACGCACCGACGTAACATTCGAAATAATCACCAATGAATTCTTGTTCATATTTGATTACATTAGTATCAAAAAGGTCTGTCCTATGCCACTCATTTATATGAGGAACGTAATCTGATTTTAAATAATTAGAAACTAGTTTATCGTTTAAGCCTTCATGTAACCTGTAAGCTATCGACAATTTTGAAAGTAGGGTATTGGTGGATAAAATATTCTTCAACAAAATATATGATTTTCTACCAAACAGGTTATCATTTTCATGTGGAACCAGTGTCCTAAATTTATATAACAAGCTTGAAGCTTCTCTCGCTAAATAAAAATCACCAAGTCCATCTAAAAAGGATAAATCATACTTAATAATATTATAAACACTTGGATCTAATGCCAAACCTCTTTCCACAAGCTTCTTGGCAAAGGGATGTTTAGGATCTATTAATGCACGATACAATTCCTTGTGCATTAAAGACTTCGTCAATAAGTTTTTGTTCTCAATTTCTGGTAAATTAGGAATTTCGATTCTGTAATCAACAGACTCATGCATCGTTATATACTTAGGTTCATTATTATATAGCTTGTCGAAATTTATAGGTACATCTTCATAATACTGTTGCAACATTTGAAACACCTCAGAATTTCTGGAATCTTCCTGTCTTAAGGATTCATCAAATATTCGGTTCTTTGTGGATTCAAGGTAAATATCTATGATTTTATCAGTCAATTCCTCTATTGTGCTCTCGGATTGCAGTAATATCATATATCCTACGGCCGTAAAGAACCACCTGAAGTCTGAAATGCTATGTCTATTGTGGATGATAGGCTTATCGAGATTAGACAACCGAAGATATAAATTAGAATTTGAGCTCAAATACACAAGCTCCTTTAAACTTTCTCCTGCTTTTGTTTCTGGCGACCTTGGCTGAAGCTCTTGTTTGATAAAAGTACTTAAATCAAAAACAACATTTTTTAGTGTTCCCCCACCTCCAATTTCTAACAAATGACTTAATTTTTGGTATACATTGAGCTTTATAAGATCATATCCTAAAACAAATAAATGATGTCTCACCCACGCTCTCCCTAAAAGGTTATCTAAGTGTGAAGGGATCAATAAACCGCTACTCATCGATCTGATGCTAATTTGGTAAGGTTTCTTAAGCTTTTTAGCCATATAGATATTACGATATATCAATTTACCCCTTATATAAAACATTACTGACATCCAATGTTTATTTATTCTAAAGTACTGATCATTTATCTCCACAGATCATTCCAGTAGCACGTTCTGAGTCAAGTCTTATCGCGCAACAAATTATTTGATTGCAAACACGTTTGAGTCATATATATTCTTGTTTAGTTTACCATACCTATACAATGTTACCCCGTATAATTGATAAGTTTAATTCTACATCTCTTTCATTAAAGGACATTTTATTTAATAAGTAGTAATATTTTATGTTTATTTTGATTAGATTTCAAAATTTCTCAACAATTATAACTTATTACAAATAAATATAATTTATATGACCAGCAACTTAGCATCCAAATATGCATCTTATTTGGGAAAATAACATTTCCTCTTTCCATCAATTAGGATATATTATAAGGTTAACTTACATCTTTCAATGTATGTTCTACAAGTTTACGTTTCCTTCTATATGAGTAACTCTTAAAAATAGGCTATAGTTGTTATTATACCTAGGCTATAGGGTCTACAGAACTCAGTACAACGTAGCGTAGCAGGATAATTGGGGTTAAGAATACAACCAAACGTAGTTCGCAAGATTTGGTTGCACCTGAATTCCCATTTTGGGAACACAACTTCCTTATTTTGTGTTCTAAGTATGATTGCAATGACTCTTTATTTTTGTGGTTAGAACATTTTTAAATGATCTAGACCAACAGCAGTAGCATTTCCTGTATTAGAAAGTCAGAAGCTGCAACCTCACCCAAAAGAAAAACGTTCAGGACACAATCGCTATTCCTACTCCATTTAACATTTAACGGTATACATAAAGCGCCAATAAATTTCATTTATAATGTATAAACTATAGGTTTCATATATGTTCAATTGAATGAAGTATTGAATCCAGCTATTTATTCATATTTTCAATTAGATAATGCTAAGTTGTGTTTTTTGAATAATTATTCTGCAACAAGAATGCCTGCGTAGCGTAATGGTTAACGCGTTTGACTTCTAATCAAAAGATTGCGGGTTCGACTCCCGCCGTGGGTTCTATCTGCGGTTTTAGCTCAGTTGGGAGAGCGTCAGACTGAAGTCAACTTCGGTCCAGTTAATCTGAAGGTCCTGTGTTCGATCCACAGAAGTCGCATAATTTTATATTTTTTTTATCTATATATATATCAATATATAAATCATATACTATTATTAAAATTATTTTTGCAAAAATCTCTCAAATCAACTAGATGAGTTTTCAAGAAATGATTCATCATATCTTCGCCAATTAGTAATTTAAAGTTGCAAAGATAGAGGAAGCCAAGCTCAATTTTATACAAAATCTTTTTGGAAACGCCTCCAACTGTAGCAAATGGACCTTGTTTTTGATATATATCTTCAAGACTCTTTGTCAGGCACCTTATCAGACCTAAAATAAACCTATAGACATTCAAATTCGTCAAGGGAATCATATCGAGTAAAATGCATAATTTAAACATGGTGTAAGCGGCATGGACATATGACAGGATGGAGACAGATGGAGAATATGTCTTGATTCTGATCAAGAATTCCTCAATGCTTAAAGATGGTGGCTGCAATAGATTAAAAACTTTAAGTAAATGGGCAGTTTGATTAGACATTTTAAAATGATTGGCATAATTAAATTCTTCCTGGATTCTTGGAATACAATGAAATGTGATTGGATATTCTACCTTTTCTAATGTAGCTGCTTTAACTAAATCTTCTATTGGGATAAAATGCTGCTCTGAATCTTTTGATCCTTCATAATCATCACAAAAAGTTTTGGGATTCAATGCTCTTTTCTCATGGATCATATCATCTATTATCGAAATATCTTCTGTAGAGCTGGTCAATAGTACTGGTGTTGATGAACGTGAAATATCCGACTCTGAGCTGGGATCATCCACTTTTAGATTAATAGTCCCATTTGTGTTATCTAAAACGTTTGCATCTACATTAATGTCATACTTTGCTAGTTGTTGTCTTCTGAATTCATTAAATAGTGTTCTATCCCCTTGAAGTGCAATAATGTCTTGTAATGTTACGCAGAGTATCCTCATACTATGATATAAATGTAAATTGTTGATGTACTTAATTCCATGATCAAGATCATAAATAATATCATCAATGTTTACTTCTTCCAAACATTTAGGAGAATCAACAAAAGTCTGCGAAGTGACCTTCAACGGTATATCAGTCAACTTATTTTTATATAACATCAAATAATACACTCGATATATCAATTATCAAATTATACCTTTTTCTTCAAGTATAAAAAAATAAATACTTTATACGCATGCGCGAGTAAGCAAAACTGGGGCTGGTCAAAATTTTAATTACATCTATTAATTATGCACTATACATATACTATATTTCATACATGTCTCTTTTTAGAGGAACTTTCCCCTGTAGAACTAGACGATCTCTTCTTACCTTCTCTTGAGAAATAATCCTTTTTACGTTCTCTTTCTTTTTCCTTTCTAAATTCTTCTTTCTTCGCAAGGGCCTTAAGTTTATCTTTAAACTTTTCACTCTTCTTGGATCTTCTCTTTTCTTCCTTTTCCTTTCTTACAGTAGCAATCTTTTGCATCAAATCTCTGGCCTTCTTTTCTTCGCCTCCCAAGACTACAGCTCTCTTTGCCATATAAGTCTTCTTCTTCTGAGGCTTCATTTCATGGATTTGAGACTTGAAAGGTAATGCACTTTTAACAGATTTTGGAACCTTCAAAGGGTTGAATTTTCTTTCTGCCCTTTCTATCTTCTTATATGCACTGTCAGCATTCAAAGGGGTAGCGATTCCTTGCGCAGCTCTTATTTGACCAGTTAATCTCATACCTTGCCATTCTGTATGGTCTTTCATTAATAAAGATGTAACAGGGTTATAAAACTTCTTAACCTTTACAGGATACCATGTCTTTAAAAAGATAGTATCAGACATTAATACTTTATCTTCAAATGTTGCCCTGAAATGACCCTCAGGTTTTGATAAGGCTCTTTTAATTTCACCACGAATACCAGACACAGTCCTAATGGCTGCACCTTCAAATTTTGCTACTTCTAGTGAATTAGAAAACATATCTTTAATAAAAGCAGTATTACGGAATATCTTATATGGATGACCAACTAATTTTAACTTCTTCACAATTTCAACAGAAGAATTCAAATCTTCAACTATACCTGTTGCTGCAATTCTGAAAGATCCGGTTGTCGATTTATTATCAACTAAATTAAATCCCACAAAGGTAGTGTTTGGAGCTACTAGTGGACCATAGAATGAAGCAAAACAATGAGCGTGTTCTGGGGTGTATTTCAACATTCTATTTCTAGTTCTAGAATCTGAAGTTGTATATATTGGCAATGTTTGAAATCTTCTCCAACCTAAAGATAAAATTAAAGGATCTTGAGATTTCAAAATCTTCTTATGCCAACGATGTCTTCTTATTCTTACGTTCATTATTCCAAATCTAGATTCAGTTGCTAATAATCCACCTAAAACCACAGGGTAGCTTGGATTTAAATTTTCAATAAATTCACATGGGATATCAGAGAACACCAATTTGACATAAGAACCTGCCTTAAAACCTTCGATTTTCAATCTGGTTGCTTGGTCTAATTCGCTGAACTCAGCCTTATTAATTTCCAATTGTTTTGCAATCTTATTCTTTTGGAATTCGTACCAAGTATTGGCTTCTGCATCACCCTCAGGATCGTCAACCCCAAATTCTCGGTCTTCTTCCTCTTCGAATTGCATTTTCAAATTGGCTTTCTTTTCTGCATTTAATCGCCTCTTTTCCTCCGTGGACAAGTTTTCGTCAACTTCTTCTTCATCGTCATCTTCTTCTCTGTCGTCTTCATTCTCCTCTTCAGCATCAAAATCAGCAAAATCATCTTCATCGCTATCAGCAGCATTTGTTTCTCCCTCTTCATCTCCATTTTCTAAATCTTCAAAGTCTCCATATAATTCATCATCAGACCCATCTTCCTTTTCTGCATCGTCTGAATTCGAATCATTCAACTTAGGAGCAACTAAGAATTTAGATTTCAATTTCTGGTAACCATTTTCATATTCATCTTCATCAATATCCTCGTTTATAGTAGATGCATCAAAATTTTCTTTCAATTCTTCAACTGAAGGATATACCGGAGAAAATCTGTCTAAATCGCCTGAAGTTTTTGAACCATCTTTTTTCTTAAAAAATGACTCATCGTCATCTTCCATGATATCTTCTTCTTCTTCTTCTTCTTCTTCTTCTGATTCTTGCTTCCATCTTGAAATTACTTCAGATGGCGCAATATTTGATAGGTAAACTAGTTTGTTTATATCCCATTTTTTTTGAGTGCTTCCCTTAAGCCTGGAAGCAGTCTTTTGATAATCCTCTTCATCCGAGGATAATGAGGAATCTTCAACGAAATCTAATTCATTTTCATTATACTTATCCTTAAAATCATTTTTGATCATTTTCAGGTAATCATCTGGGTTAAATTCATCGCCGTCTTCCTCATCTTGTGATAATTCACCATCAAATTCATCGTCATCCCTAATGGACTTACCATATAAACGTGGGTTTCTCATGGCCTTTCTTCCTGAATTAACTTCCTTTGAGGAAGTGTTATCATCAGATTCATCATCCAAGTCAGATAATAGACCACCATCATCATTCTCTTCATCTTCTTCCAAATTATCAATATCTACACTACGATTTAATTCTTTTGATGAAGAGAATAATTTAAGACCTGGCCCTTCTTCAAACCTCTCAGACATAGTCTTCTTCACATCCTGTAAATCGATAACAAGCTTTTCTCCTTCTCCCATATTATCACTTTTTACAAAAGCTTCTTTATCACCAACATCGATATATACAGCATCCTTATCCACAAGAATTCCTCCAACATCAGACATTGGTGCATAAATAATTTTTTGTTTGTCCTCTAATCTTTTACGTCTTCTTGTAGTCTTCGCTATCTGTTCACCTGCTTCTGCTGCAGCTTTGGCCTTTTCTCTTTCAATCTCGTCTAATTTTTGTTCATAATATGGAGTAGGACAAGGGTCAGGTAATTTTTCAGTAGATTTTACGTAATGATCACCAACTCCAGCAATGTGAATGTATGCATCAGAAGATTGCAAAGGAGTACCGTGTAAATACCCATATATGGCTATCTTTCTTTCACATTTAGGATTATCAACTATATCTTGCGGATGTGTTAAATCTGTGATTCTATCTGCTAATAAGTATGGATGCTCATTTCTCCATTTCAAAGGTCTAAATTTCATTACAGAAATGAACCTACTTAAATTCAAAATTTCTCTATCGGGATAACGGCCATTAATAACACCAGAAAGATAAAACAATTTTGCACCTTGATATACTTCAGTCCAGAAACGATGTTTCAATCTCTTCTTTGCTGTTCTCAAGGTAGATTGCGACTTAAATAAATCCAAATGAGTGGCTACACCCAATACTCTAGGCATACCATGATGTTGTGCTATGTTCAAAAATTCCATAGTTTCCATTTCTAATCCAAAATTACCATCAACTAATAGTAAAACTAAATCTGCAATTTTAGCAGCATCGATCATTGAATTCAAATCATTACCAACCTCTAAGAATGTCAATCTTCTTCTCTTACCACTAACCACGGTGATCGGTCCAATAGTTTCAGTTAATGATGTTTTGGCCAATCTTCTGATTAATGACTTTATCAAGGTAGTTTTTCCTGTACCTGGAGGTCCAACAACAGCTACAATAACTGGAGGAGGATCGTCATCTGGAGTCCTATCTACCATTGGAAAATGTAATTTTCTTTCATTAACGTCATGAGATCTTCTAGCCATTCTTTCCAATTTCCTTGGTGCACTGACAGCAAAAGCTTTTGCATTATGACCATTTTGATGCAATTTCTTCTTTGCAGTGGTTTTGTTTGACCCACCTCGATGGGCTTTATTTGATTGTTGATTACTGTCCATTGTTATCAAGTCCTTCAGAATTTAAATAATATAGAATTAAATAGGTACTCTGTTAGGGATAATCTATATACAATGAAGTAATACTGGTTAAAGGAGATTTAATCAATAAAATTATACTATACTTTCTTACACTCATCTCGCTCTATAGACTAAAAAAATTTTTGAAGTTCCGGTCTATCAATCACGCGAACAATCCGGAAATTACAAAGATCAATTACCGCAAAAACACGAATACAACTACTCAATAACAGTATTTGCTAGAATAAGAACAATGTTACTATTAAGAAGTTTCTATATATTCTTATTATTTAGTATTGTCACACCTTCATGGATTTCAAAGGAAGATAAAGTGTGTGATCCTAAAGGTTCAAATGCTATTGCATTCACAGGATTCAGGATAAATAGACAGTTTACAATGGATGGGATTATTCCAAAGGTAATGAATTTTATCACCATTAGTCACTGCAACAAGGGAAAGGTTGACTACGAGAAGCATATGAGAGTAAATTCAGATTCAGAAGTTATTTGGAATAGACCATTCTGTATGATAAAAGAGAGCGACGAATCTGATTTTGTATTTGTCCCAGATAATAATAGCAAGCAAAAGGACAATGCTATCACAAATGGCACTACCAAATCATATGGGAAATGGAAAGAAAAATTTACTGCTTCTAAAAATGAGAAAAAAAAATACTGGAAGGATTTTTTGAAGCAATATTTAGACGCTAAATTGGATTTTTTGACGGAGGGAAAGCTGGTGCGTTACACTGGAAAGCTCTCAGAAAAGGAATTTAAAGAATCAAAAAATCAAACTGTTAACACAGCTTTAAAAAATATTTCAAAGGATTTAGTATGTTTTAAAATGGCAAGAAGGAAGAAGTATGCTAAAAATAATATTTCGTATTATATGCCTAATTCTTTTGTGGGGGCATTATTTGAATGTCCCATCACAGAAACAAAAAAGAACGAGATATTAGAAAGGATCTCTGCTCATAAACTTCTAAATGTATTCGATTTCGATTGTGATGAATCAGTTTCAAGACCTATTTTCCCTCTTGTAGCAGAAGACAGTTCAAAATACTGGATTGAAAAGAAAATATTGTCACTAAATCCTTCTTTATCCCAAAAAATTCCGTACCTTTCTTCAGCTTCTCCATTAAATTTAAGATTTTCCATAAATGAAACCCCTGATATTCTGAGAGATACTTGGGCAAAACACATTGATGTAAATGAAAATTACGACTTCAATAATTTCGAATTAAATTATGTATCTAAAGCAATTACACTTACAGCAAATTATCTCAATAAAATATTGTTGCCTAACGTTCTATATAGGATTTTACTGAATCAGAGAGGCGTAATACGTGCTGATGAGTTAGAAAACCCAAATTTAGATGAAGAAGACTATTTTGTGAACAAGATTAAGAAGTACACTTTAAATGAGAGACTTGATCTACTTTTTTTGTCTTTTCTGGATAGAACTGAAAAGTTAAATATCCTACAAAAGCTACATGCGATATGGGACTTTCCAATTGACAAATAGTTTCATGTTATTGTACAAGTGAATTAATTAGATAAAACGTAGAGGTTATTTAGAATTAATCAATTTCTGGCATGCATTTATAAGACATTGGCTTTTGAAGCAGCCTCTGAACTGGAGTAATTTGAAAAATTTGCAGACGAAAAATTAGACTCATTCCTTACATGATTAAGTTTTGTCTTTGAATCATATTTAGGAAAATCCTTGGTGGTATCATTAAATTCATCATCTTCACTATTCAAAGTGTCGCTAATTCTATGAATCTCCTTTTGATTATCAGTCACTTTTTGCCCCTTACTTTTTGTTGAAAGTGTTCTTCCCATTATATTTTTTATTTTCATACCTAAAGTATTCCCTTTGATAGATTCAATAGAATCATCAATTACTTTTTCTTCTTCGTTAGATTCTCTTGACGAATTAAGTAATTCGGAATTGTATAAAGGTGTTGGAGTTGAAATATCTTGATTAGTATTAGTTTCTGAATCCTTAGAAACATTGTTTAAAGTATACATTTGTTCTTCCCAATTTGTCGAGTGATCTTGAGCAGCCATACCCAAAGCCAACAATTCATTGGAACCCTTTTCTGGCTCATTTCCTGTTCTTACTTTAATAGAAGACTTTCTTTGGAATGAAGTTCTGTCATCCTTTGCCGGAGCAAATCTTGCATCAGGGTTCTTGGATATGACACCTAAAGTTATTAAAACAATAATCATCACCAACAAAATTAAAGAAAATGCAGCGTTCAAAATAAAGAAAATCCAACCCATAATAGAAGACACTGGAGCCGTTTGATTAAACAAATCTGAGAAAAATAAGAAAAAGAAGGAATTAAAGGTGTTAACGATGGATATTAAGTAGTTAACAATATTAGTTGCTTTGTTTAAATACGGTGCTTGAATTATTAAGTAGATTGTGTAAGCCAAGTCTAAAATAAAAATAACCAATGCGGATGTTTTTCCAGACCCTTGACACAAACCAATAAAAATTGCTTTCAATAAGTTGTAACCAACTAATACTATACCGAACCAATATTTCTCAGCATGAAACATAGTGTAGCAAAATCCATATCTATCTAAAATTCTTGAATCACCATATAACAAGGCTGCGGGATTATGAAACTCCTTAATAGATTGCTTTCCATATCTAAAAGTCCTCCAAAAAGCATATCCAATTAATCCTAACGACAATAATAAAAATAGAACTGCTAACACGATTACCGCGGGAGAATTATTTTGAGTAAATTCCCAAAGTGATAAAATCACTAATTGAGTAAATCCAATATAAATGTATCTTAATAAAGATCCCTTCAATATGCTTTTATATGAAGTTCTAAAATAGTTCATTTTACTTGGTCTTAATTTTCCTAATCTTATTAAGAGCTCAAGAAGTTGTTTAACCAAAACAATAAAAACTACTAATACAAACCCACACAAAACAAAAAAAGTGAAGCCTGTGACAACAATGGAACTTGGCTCAATATGCGCATTAAAACCTATTCTCTGAATTCCACGAAGAACAATCAAATTAGCATTCGAACTTAACCCGAAATCTAAAGATCTCTTTTCTTCATCAACCAATTCATTTTGGTTAAAACCCAAGTTTGCCATAGCAGTCAAGTAGTTTAAACCTCTTTGAACTAAAATTTGCCTAGTAGTACCCAAAAAATAAGTTGTTGGCGAACCACCAGTTGCTTGAATATACCATCTGAATATTTTCTGCATGAATGTTACTCTAATTAAACCCATAGACCAAGCCAAATTTTCAGCCCAGGCTGAGGCGATAGGTGGAACTCTTTCAACATGCTGCATAGACACAACGACAACAGCTTGGAAGTATAAGAAAAGTGAAACAGCATTTGCTGAAATATGAGATGCGGCATTAGAATTACCAAACGTAGACAAAATGGCAGCAATTAATATACCAAATCCCGCTACAACAGCAGTGGCCCACTTAGCACCTGTTTGAGAAACTGTTTTCCCGTTTGTAAAAGATGTTTGAAGACACGATAAAACATTACCTGAATTCTGATCCACAATAGTTAACTTAACCACAGCATCAATATCAGGAACCTGATATGCTATTCCAGGAATCATATCAATGTATTCTCTGCTAATATATTCTATACTTTCTACCTGCATAGACCCTGGGTAAAGTGGACAAAATTGTTTCCAGCCTAAGTCACAAACATTTATTTCTCTTTCAATAATAAGAAAACCATAAGCATAGACTTGAACATGAGCAACAATATAACCCGATATTTCAGTAGTCAAATCGAGAGAATAAGATAAAGCCCTGCTGCTGGGATCTAAGGTAACATCAAAATAAGTCGGTGATATTTCCGAATGATCCATACATGTGACTAATGATGAAGCAGAAAGTAGTCTATCGGCGACACATCTCTCTGTCGTCATAAAAATAGCAAAAAAAAATAACCAAAGCTGTCTCCAATTCATTCTATGAAATATTGTTGACTATTATAGAGGTTTTGATCCGACAAACAAACACTTATGATTTTGATTAAAAATATGGTATAATACCGTTCCAATAGTTTAATAACAAATACTGGTTAAATATTTTCTTCAAAAATTTACTGGAGTTAAAGTATCACCCGAAATTCCCTCTATATACTAGTATATGAATAAGTTGTTCTATAGTTTCTATTTTGGTTCACGGATAGTAAAAAAAAATATTGCGAGAAAAGCCTCTGTGAAGGAGGTGATTGCACACAGGTATCGAGGCTGATTTTGCGATTATCTACTATATAAATCTAAATTAGTTGGTAATGGCAAGGCTGAGTATATAAAACCAGTTCTTCCAGAATCATGAGAACTTAGATGTAGTCAAAAGAATAATTCAACATAAATCTATCATTTTTGTATGGACAATTCGATTGTTTGCGCAACTACTCATCAACCCTTCTGAGAAGCAAGCAATCGCGATAAATCCTTTTTTATAAAATATACACGATATCACTATGAAAATTTTCTTGTTGATTAAAGAGATGTTTGACGCTAGAATAATGCATACACTTAGATAGTTCAATGTCTTCTATAGATGGTACTCAATTGCTTTTGTCTGATCTAATTTCATTAGCAAGTTATCACCCCAAACAATTTTGATCACATCCCAAAATTCACTAGCGTAGTAGATTTGAATTCCCAACTTCTGCAAGATGAAGATTTCCGGGTCTCTATTCTTGAAATTATATTTCAGCTCATTGTCCTTCAATAATTCATGCAAATGAGTATCGTCGTTGGTGGCTTTCACATACTGTTCAATTAAGTCCCTCCTATTTGCTCTTGGAACAATTACTCGCTTTATTCCGGCAAGATGAGCACCAAATAATTTTTCTTTAAGCCCACCAATTGGTAACACCATACCCCTAAGAGTTATTTCACCAGTCATGGCAATATCATTTGGAACAGGTTTCTCCAAAATCAAAGAAAGGAACAGTAATGCCATAGTGATTCCTGCAGAAGGTCCATCTTTAGAAATAGATCCAGCTGGTACATGTAAATGAATTTCTAGGTTTTTAAACTTTGAAATTAATGCTTCCGTGGTATCACCCAAATTCAAGAGATCATTGAAAATAATCAGCTTGACAAAAGTTAATCCAATTTTAGCACTTTCCAGGAGAACCTCGCCCAATCTTCCAGTCATATTTAGTTTCTCCGAAGAATTACTAAAGCCAATACTCTCAAATATTAAAACCGATCCAGATCCATCTGAATTATAGGAAAGCCCATTAACTACTCCGTACTTAGATAATTTAGTGGGAGTATCCACTACTTCAGATGACAAATTAGGATACGGGACGCCAAGATACTTAGACAAATGGAATTCGGAAACTGTAGGATTGTATGATATTTTAGTATCCAAACTTTTAGCATATTCGACAGCTTTGTGCCTGCAAACCATACCTAACCTTCTTTCAAGATTTCTCACTCCAGCTTCACGGGTATAATCTATAATGATCTTCTTCATCACTTTATTGTCTACCCTAATTAAATCTTGCAGTGGAAAACCATTTCTCAGAATTTGTCTTGGTAATAAATACTTTTCTCCAATGATAAGCTTTTCATCGACATCATATGCATCAAGCTCAATCATTTCCAATCTATCTAATAATGGCTTTGAAAGGTTATGTGGTTCATTTGCCGTACAAATAAAAATTACTTGAGATAAGTCAATAGGAAATCCCAAATAATGGTCGATAAAAGAATTGTTCTGTTCTGGGTCTAGAACTTCTAATAATGCTGCAGAAGGATCTCCATTGAACCTATTTCCAGTCGAATTTCCTCCCACAACCTTATCAATCTCATCCAATAAAATAACCGGGTTCATTGATCTTGCTTTTCTGAGTGATTGAACCAATAATCCAGGCATAGCACCAACATAAGTTCTTCTATGACCCCTGATTTCTGATTCATCTTTGACACCTCCTAGAGAAATTCTTTGAAAATTCCTACCCAAAGATCTAGCAATTGAACGTGCTAAGGATGTCTTGCCTATACCTGGCGGACCAGACAACATTATAATAGGAGATTTATTCTTCTTTGTTGTAAGTAATGATTTCTGAAATTCGGATTTCTTAGATATACTTGAGGTAGTATTTCTATTCTTAGAAGCATCATGTAACGCATCATCAGCGATGACAATAGACTCATTATTAGTATTCTCTTTACTATTTACCTTACTTTGCAGCTCCGTCAAATGTTTATCGTTGGTCTTTTCCGCATTCATACCCAATAACTTCAAAACAACTAAATACTGAATTAACCTTTTCTTTACATTCTCTAGACCATAATGATCTTCGTCTAATTGCTTTCTGGCAATATTCAAGTCTATTTCCTGATTTGACTTAAATATAGTAATATATTTATCCCAAGGTATATCAGCAACAATATCTAAATAATTGCGGATTACATGATAGTCTGAGTTTCCTGGAGGGGACGATTTAATTCTTTTATAATCCTTTAATATCAATCTTTTAGAATCTTTCGATAACGACGAAATATTAGGCAAAACGTTCTTGATAAAATGTGCAATCGCACTTAAATCATCATCATCCGATTCATCGTCATCTTCATCAACATTTTTGTTAGACTGATCATTGATATTTGACGGTTTACTATAAACGGGTGAATTTGAAGTCCTACGTATCAAGTTCGAATTACTTCCATTCTTTATATTCTTATTGGTTGCAAGATCTTCTAATACCAATCTAATGGATTTAAGTTGACTAGCAACAAGATTAGCTTTTTGAACATTCGTAGCCTCATTTTCAAACCAGTGAGTAACAAAGAAGTTATTTGATTTTAAATTTAATAAAACTTGGTATAATTTTTCCATTATATTATTTATTTCATCTACTCTGGCTACAGGATCAGTCGTTGATAACAATGCCAATTTCTCATGATTGGGAAAAGGCATAATAGCAGAAGTAAAGTCAACCAACCTTAAAAATGCAAGTTCATCTCTTTTAATAGACTCGTCTGAAATACTTGCTTTAACTAACTTTTGTAGGCTAGAATATGCCTTTGAAAAATCCTTAGATCCTAGAAGCTGTAAATATAACGCATTCGCCAATGGATTTAAAGCAAGTAAATCCACAGCCTTTTTATTATTCTTATCTGTCGCCGAACTAAGTGCATTCCTATAGTCGCTAATAAAGTCATCAATTGCATTTAATAACTTCAAGATTTTTCCTGAAAACCGTTCAAAGTTTGTAGGAAGATTAGAGACTTGAGGATTCCAATTAATTTCAATTAGCTTTTCATTAGGTCTTTGTGATTTAACAGATTCACGTAATAAACCTCTTGATACAGCCTTTAAGGACAATCTAATACTAGTAGAATCATCAGAGATACCAGTGATTTTAACTATAGTAACCACATTGCTACTCTCTGGTGCTAATTGAGAATTAACAGGGGCTTTGACCTTATCTAGGTTTGGTGTGACGGCAAGCACAAACCAATCAAAATCCTTCAACTCTTTAGATTTCATAATTGAAGACAGTGCATTCTTGGTAAACACCTGTTCATACTTATAATATTCTTCGATTCCACTTATTACTTCCTTAGAAATAGGAAACGGGTTACTGACACCACCTTTTTGGTCTGTATTCTCTTCATTGAAATCATATTCATTCAAAAGATTGTTTATAACAGGTATGCTGTTTGTCTTCTCCTTGAATCTTGAAAGTAATGCAGCTGCTTTGAATCTAGAAAAAGTCACATTATAAATAATTCCAGGAAGTAACACCAAGTTGGAATCCAACTTATATATCGGTAAAACAATATCATGTTTATCACTAAGAGGCTCTGGTTTTGAAGACGATTTGTATCCAACCATTATTATATGTATAAAATAGAGATTGAGATTCTATCGATTTTTATTGCCACTATATAAATTTGTGACTTAAAAAGTGTGTGGGGAGTTGTTACCGAGGATTTGGTCTTATCAAAATTGCGAGTTGTGATAAAGTATATGACAGTGAATGGTAAAATTAAAGCTACGTTTACGTCTTAAAATTACTAAGTTGTTTATGAAATAGAATTATGCTATTTTAATGCATGGTTTGGGTGAACTTTTAGATGTAATTTTATTTGATTATGTACAATAAATAGGTTAAAGAATGTCTTTTAAGTTTATTTGACCTGAACCTCTAGGCAATGGCTTAGGTTGGTTATCACTCTTCTTCCACCCTATCATAAAAATAACATTAAACGTAACTGGTAAAGTTACATTCCCAGATGCATCCTTTTCACCATGCAAACATTTATAAATTTCGTTGGCAGAAAGTAACACATCCCTCGGAAGATAGCTTGGTCTGGACAATACAGAGTTTTGTTCACCCATTGCTTGGAGATCTTCACATACAGAAATTATATCCGGAAAACCACCAACAACGATATCTTCGGCATCTATGGTTAACATGCTGAAACCAGCTTTATTTAATAATGAGCCAATATCATTCAAATGAACCAATGGAGAAACTCTTGGAGACATGCCTCCTTTTCTTTCTAATTCAGCAAGTTGTAAGGATGTTCTTAACTCATATAATGTATCTCCTCCAAAAAGGGTGCCCATAAACATACCATCTGGTTTCAAAATACGATTAATATTAGCCAATGTGGCTGGTAAATTATTTATCCAATGTAGAGATAGATTTGAAATAACGGCATCATATTGATTAGAATCTTTTAAGCTTTCGTGGTCAAAGCTCTCTTCATCGGCGACTACTCTTGTGATTTTTCCATCATAAATTGAGTTGAATGATTCATTAACATCTCTATTAAGTAATTCTTTGGATGAATCTAACATAACAAGTTCTTTTATCTTGGATCTAATAGTTTGCTTGTCTTTATTTAACTGCTTCGTAATCTGAACATCTGCTTCATCGCCATCCTTTGGAACTTCTGATTTTATGCATAAATTTTTAACTAAATTACCCAGATGTGATCCAAAATCTAACACTCTATCAAAATCCCTAGTGATGAATGCCATTCTTTCAATCGTTCTTATTGCTACCTCATCTCTTAAATATTCCTTCTTCCTGGATAATTCTGGGTTCAATATTGGTGTTCTAGACCTTTGAAGAAGTTTAGCAGATCTATCAAAGACGTTAAATTGCTTTTCTTTTCCAACATTATTCGAACCAGAAGTAGCTAAGAAACGTCTACTACTTATAGTCTTAATCATTTTAATAAGTAATATTAAACTAAGATACTAGAATAAAAAAAGTACCGATCTTACATTTCAAGAAAAAAATTAATTAAGGTATATA
Organism: Schwanniomyces capriottii; assembly: GCA_032927745.1. Classification (NCBI taxonomy): domain Eukaryota; kingdom Fungi; phylum Ascomycota; class Pichiomycetes; order Serinales; family Debaryomycetaceae; genus Schwanniomyces; species Schwanniomyces capriottii. The sequence continues at coordinate 1,013,638 of JAVSEF010000004.1, forward strand.
TGAAAAGGTATGATATTCATTAATGGAAGAAATTCAATCAATAGATTCATAAAATCATATCAATACCTTGTACTTTATTCTAGATATAGTAAAGTTGATTCACTGAGTTCAATAAAGGACTTTCTTTTAAAGAAAGGCAGCAATGGAATTAAAAATCAAAAATTAACACATTCATTACTTAAAGACTTAAAAGAGAATAAAAATGTTTCGTACAGTTTCTTAAAAGAGCATATAACTCAATTAATAAGTCAGCGAAAGATGAAACAGGTGTGGAATATTGCTTTGGCATTAAAGGAAATCAACTATCCCTGTTCTTATGATTTGTATAATTTGTTCATGAAAGCATGCAATTCTTCCAAAGATTCAGATTTAACACATCTTTCTGTTCGACTATACATGGAATCAGTTAATTTACATCATTTACAAAATAAAAAAAAGTACTTGTCGAAAAAAGAACATGAAAATTTGGTTTATCACCTTCTTACTTCTTTTCAGTATTGTAAGGATTTTTCGAACTTGCTCAGTCTAAGATTTGTCTGGGAAAGTCACTTATCGAAAACTACAGAATCCCAAAAGCTTCGAGTGTTGTATCATGGAGCTTTTATACATACTTTGTTAAATACTAATCAGAACCATTCTGCAATAGAATATTATGAAGAACAACTTCATAACATCATAAGTGATAATAATAATTCTCTTGATCTACTTAGAATACTACCTAATGCCAGAGTATTAGATATTTTAGCTTCAAATAAGGATTGTAATAAGTTAAATAAAATTTTAAAGAGTATTACTGGGGAGCAAAAAAGATATAATGGAAAAGAAGCTATTGTTGCTGATCAACATCTTGTTAGGTATTTGAGTACAGCACTCTCGGCTAATGATTATGAACTAACAAAATATATATATGATAATTATATCATGTATGGTTTCAAAGATGCAGCTTTGACTACAGAGGATGTCTTATTTGAAAATTCCTATAAGGAAAATACATTCTTCAACTCTATTAGTGATTCCTTAATTTATCAAATCTTATACATATTTGTAACAAAGGGTGATGTTAGTAGGACACTTAGCCTTATAGAGTCACATCATATTCATAAGAAACTTAGGGGAGAGAAGGCACTTAATAAGGATCTATGCATTAATATAATAGAATCCTATTGTTACCATCCAAATCTAGATGAAAGTTGGGATTATTCAGAATTTTCACATAAGGGTAAAACAGATGAAAGTTTTAAAAGAGTCTTGGACGTTTTAGAAAGCTTTGTAATAAAGTTATTAAAAGAAAACGAGTATTTGGAGTATAAGGACTTAAGTTCATCATTTTCCTATAAATTTCTTAACTATAAAACATACGATAAAGCTATTGAAAAAAATAAAGTTAAAAGAGAAGACATACTGAATAGAATAATAAACTCCGAGGAAAATGAAATCAGAATGACAGTCTTGCCTAGGAAGGTATCTAACCAAAACTTACGTGCATCAGAATCGGGTAATAGTCTTGCAAATCTTGAAATACTTACTGATTTTGTAGGTAAGCATATTCTATATCTAGAACTGAAAAGCTATAATGTTAAAACGATAAGGATTTTCATTAATTGTGTTTTAAATCATGTCAACTTGTATCAAAATTTTTCTGCCACTGTAAGAGTGTTGCTAGCTCTAAATAAGGTGAATCCCAATTTCACTAGCGAATGGCTAGACAATGATCTGTGCAATATTATTTTAAATTCAGTGTCAAATTCTACTGGTGGCAAAATCTGTTCCCTATACTTATTGAAATTCCTAAAATCAAGAGGAAATTTGACACACAATCATTACAAGTGTTTAATTTCTGCTAATATTAGAGGAAATATTCATAATAATTTGCACTTTTTTATTTACAATTACCTAAAGGATTTTAACGGATCAATAGGTTATAGTTTACTTGCACTATTAAATGACATACCGAATAGTGTTATTGAAAGTAATGAAGGCACTCGCATTATTAATTCGTTAATTAAAAAACTATATGATAATCCAGAATTCTTGGAGAGTTCTAAAATTGATAGATTATGGGAAGAAAATAAATTATGTAAAAGTCCCAATTTTGAGCTCGAAGAGCCAGCAACAGAGTTCAATAGAAGGTACAACAATATGGTTGATGGTAGGGATTCGGAATATTTAAAGTATATTCTTCGATTATAGTGTTTATAATAAATTTTCGTCATTAACAGCTGCTTGCAAGTCCTCCGCGTTAATATCAATTTTAATTGCCTTAAGCTTGTTCAATCCATTTTTTCGTTTCGCTCTTAAAACTTCTAAAACACTTTTATCGACATCTTCTTCATCATTGAATAGATCGAATTCGCCGTTCTTTTTTGACAGCATAGCATTTATCGAATCATTAAACGTGTTCGAAAAACTAAATGAAAAGGTACCATTAAATGTAGAACCTAGCATCGTTGAATCGACAGCCATCCGCATAATATTATCGGCATGACATGCCAAATTATCATAATCTGTGTTACTCTCTTCAGAAATAGTCTTTTTTCCATTTATCTTATCTAGAATCTTTTTCTGTCTTGACTCAGAAATATTTAACTTATTTTCAGACGTAGTCCCTAGGGCCGCAACTGGAGTAGACTGAGTAAGTTTGTTGGATCTTTTATTATTCATGCCTCCTGGAGAAGGCATTATCTGTCGCTTTGATATCGGGGTGCTACAATAGCTTTTATCCTTCTCTGTTGGGTATTTGGGTTGTTTAATACGTTTTCTTGTTTTTTCTTCTGTGATGGTTTTTTTAATACCCATATCTTTCGGTTTAGAAAATGCTAACTTTAATTGATACTGATTTATTTTTTTCTTGTTTTCTTGAAGGATGGTGTGTATAGGGTTGGGAATTACTGTACCATTGAATTTCCTTCCAATTGAGGTTTTCAGACTCCTTGGTGGGTCTGCAAACATAGTACCACTTAGTTTTAAATTTTTGGAAACATTTGTTTCTTTTATTGTATGTTCAATTTGATTCAAATCATTTAAAGACGGATATTGATAATCTAACTCTGAATTCATATTCAAAATGTCCTTTCTCTCGTTGTATTTTGTCTTAGAATTCATATAGTCCATAATATTTGCTGAAATTTTCAAAATTATTTTTTGACTTCTCTTAGAACTAATATATGTTAGATTGTATAAAATTTAAACATAAGTATCTTTCATATCTTCTTTAAGTTTGTATTTATATTTACAAAAAAGCCCAAATTGGTTAATTCCTATGATGCGACATTTTTGCATCATATTCTAATGTAGCATCTAGTTTATTCAAACGACATTACTATATGCAAACTAAGAATTGGACACTCAGCTATTGGTGGAAGTATATAGGAATACTATGGAACGAAGGTAATAGGTGTATATTTCTCTAAATCAAACATATTTGATTCATATTATACAGTATATATATATAGTTATGGTATTATCATATGTACATGAAAAATTATAATACCTTTATGACTTTGAACTTTATCAGTCTTCGTAATGGATGCTTGTAACAAATATTTGTGAAGTATAGTAGATGAATTGGAAAGATTCTTATCATACTTCTCAAGAAAATAGTCTTCATGTGTACAACAAGAAGTATTAGAATGAATTGAATCCAGTTTAAATGAAAATTGTCCACAGGAGATGCAATGATAAAACTATGATTAGTTTGATGATTTTAATTCAAATTATAGTATGACATTATATAATATCGTTTATGTTTCCTTATTAGCTTCATCTTGAATTAACTTCTCGTCTAAAACAGACTCATTCCCATGAACATTATCCATCGGACATGGTACCAACGAATTTGCACCTACTAACATGAAACATATAGCAAATGTAGAGCTGAATAATGAATTAGTTAACTTATTTCTTTGTGTTGCTCTTATTCCAGTAAACATTGTTATAATAAGAAGTATTCGAAGATGGCCTGTTTAATCAGTAAGATAACTTTTCAATTATCAACTAAAGTTTACAGAGATTTTCGATGTGCTGGTGATCACGTGTTTTTTGATAAATTGGCCAATCACATGTAATACTATGGTGAAGACACATTATACCTTTAAACCTAAAGAATTGCAATTAATTCATCTTAAAGGTAGTACTATGGAAGTTAAGTGTTTGTAATTTTCTACTGAGACCTAAAAATTCCTAATAATATATAATTTAAATTAGTGTAAACTTTTTTATTTCAGGGTGATCTCTTACTTTAAATGGCTACAAGTGAAACAAAGTTATTAGATTAGTAAATAACCTAATTTACTTTAAGTTCTAGATATTAATTTAAATTTATATTTGTATGCATAAAGGTCTGCAGGTATTACCTTATAAATTGTGATATATGTACAGGGTGTTCTTATGACATTCGTTCTAAGTCCTTTAAATCGTATAACATGAAAACTATTAAAAATAGACTCTTTTTATTCATCATTACTTCATTCTTCTAGTATAATCCGATTTAGTATTAAAAATAATTTGAGTACGGCAATAACTCGTTTAACAGAATGAAAATCAAGCTCTGTTATTCAACATATTACCTTTAATAATCTCGAAACCTGGTTTAAACTTTCTCTCAAGGGAAAGTTCGGCAGCTGATTTACGTTGGTCAACCAATTCGATATCAACAATTTCTTTCACAGCAGCAAGTCTGTGTGCGGTGGAGGGTGATACACTTTGAAAGACAGTATGATTTCTTTTTTTCAAACCTAATGCTTCAACATTTTTACGAATTTTAGGCGGTAAACCAATAGTTGATCTTATTTGCGTTATTTTATAAACCATTTGCTTTGGTAAGGTAGACATCTTGACGGCTAATGATTCATTTGAATAGAGCTAAATTTTTGTTTGAAAAATTTATTCTTTCTCAAGAGGAAAAATGAGACGACATCTTTGCGACACCTACATATGCGACGTAAATGTCTGCATAGCGCTATCGAAGGATATATGATCTGCTTAATCCTCTTAATGGAATGGAAAACAATACAGAGAAATATATACAAAAAAATAATGTACAGCTACATTCTGATATATTTAATTCAATTAATGATATAAATACTTTGTTTAAGAGCGCAAATTGCTCACAAGTTCAAAAATATGAAAAATCAAAAGTCTGGTTGAATAGATTAAAAAGTCAAATAAGTGAATTTGAGTCCTCTCCAAAACTCTTGGACTCCTCAATTGAGAAGTATATAACCGTCCTCGCAGAATTATATATTTATTTATATAAAAATGAAGGTGGTTCTAGTATCTTAACTGTTGAACTTGCTGAAACTATGTACTATTTTTCCAAGATTAGAGGATTTAAGAATATCACTCAATACTTTCCTAGTGATGTCTATATTATCCCTTATTTAATTAAGGTGAACCATTACGTATCTAACGATTTTGAGATATTTGTAAACTTGATCTGGTTATCAAACTTGGCTCTTGTTCCATTTGAGTTAGAAAGAATCAGTAAAGATCTTCCTATGGATTTATTTAATATTGGAGTAAAAAGCTTGGAAGCGCATTCTAATGGTTCAAAGAATCAATTAGCCGGTCTGATTTTATTATCAAGGTTAGTTACAAGGTCTGATATGCTAACTAGAGGTTTTCTTCCGTTTTATATTCTACAATACCTCAAACCTCTTTGGCAAGAACCTTCTAATGTTAGACACCAGAAATCTTTAGGTCATTTAATTGCCTTGAACAAAATACTCAAGAGGTGTGATATTTATAACATTGATGAATATTTAGAAGATATTTCTGATATGATTGATCAGGATGTGTGTCATTTACGTTTAATTCAAAACGGTAATAGTAAAACCGAGATTAATGGCTTGAATGTGCTCTATCTAATCAAAGTTTCAAGTAAGTTAACAAAGTTTTATCTTGATTCTTCGAACTACTCCAAAGTTTCGGCTTTTGTTAATTTAGGGAATGAAATAATGAACTTGATGAGTAATAATTTCGATACTAAATTGAGATTTACCTTTGCAAAATCTCTAAGTATTATATGTTCCAGTTTAGAGAAAAAGGCAATCAATTATCAAGAGCAATTAGTTATATACATCATTAAACAATTGGAAATAGAGAACTTAGATGTTACTTTTTCACCCTTTGAAAAATCAACTACGAGATATAACTTATTCAATCTCGATGTGATTATACGTTCAGATGATGTTTTCATTCCCAAATTCCATACTATTTTATTATTTTTGGGATTCATTTGTTTGAATAAAACTTTGCCACATCATCTAATACCACCGGTTCTTAGTATAGTTCATAAAATGATCTTCTTTGAGAGGAGATTTATCACATCTATATTAGGGAATCAGTTGCGCGATTCATCTTGTTTTGTTCTATGGGCATTAAGTAGAATGATGGCAAAAGAAGATTTTAAACTTCTTTTGGTACAAAACAATAATATGATAGGGACAATTCTTTTTGATCTTATAAAAGTTTCTATTTTTGATAGAGATTTGGTTATTAGGAGATGCAGTATAGCTGCTATTCAGGAGTTAATTGGTAGGTATGGTAGTATCATTTTCGAAAATTGTTTCGATAATAATATAGAAAAAGTGGGTCAATTTGTGATTGAATTTATAGAGCTATTCAATAACGATGCAATTGGGACGACAGAAAAGAGTATTGGTATAATTCATAATTTGGTGACGTTAGGATTCAACAAAGGAATGTTCATAAGTTTATTACTTGAAAATGTTACCAATACGAATTTGAATTTTGAAGTTAGAAAATTGAATGTGATTTGTCTAAAAGAAGTTCTTCCAATGAAGCAAGATTATACAATTAATTTGAGTATTAGTTACAGGGTTGATAATGAAGGTATAGAAAAAGTTTTAGATTATTTTACTGATCCTGAATCTTCATTTTTTTTGAGTGAATTGCTTTCAATTACATCAAAAAATAATAAAATCATTGAAGAAATGACATGCAGGCTAAGATCAACTGATAATTATTTTCACAGCGGATCTCCCGAATTAATAGAAGGCTATATAAGATGGATGAACTATTTATTGCTGCAAGATATAACTGTTGATTACCTTTGGCCTAATTTTTTTGTCATCGTAAAATCTAGCCAGAATAGTGACTTAATTGATGAATGTCAACAATTGTTTAAGAATTTATCACTATACCTGGTTTCCCTCAGTCATGAAATTTTTGATAAGATCTGTTATTATATTCGAAATAATAATCTCCTACTTGCATCTAGCGTCTTATATTATCAAAATTATACTACATCAGAAATATCCTGTCTACTAGACATTATTGATTTCTCTGATATTAATTTTGAAGCAAAATCTAGCATGATAGAGACTTTGAATAAGAATTTGAAAGGAATGACTTTAGAAGACGGACATTATGAAAGAATAGTCAATTTACTTGACGATTATACAATTACGGAGCAAGGGGATGTTGGGTCGAAAATACGACTTGCTACTTTAAAGCTAATTAGAAATAATTGGGATAATTTTAGACTTTTAAAGTATTATATTAAGTTGAAACTTGTTCGTTTATCTGGAGAAATCATTGACAAAATTAGAATAGAGGCATTTAATTTATTAATTTTCATAGACGGTATTGATAAAGATTTCTCAAAACCATCACTCTCCCAATATTATGAAGAATTATTTAATTATTTTTTGCAGTATATTCATAATCAACATGAAATGTCGCTAGAGTTCTGGAGAGGTGTTGCTTTCAGTTTAGGTACCACAACGGCTTCTCAATCACTTATTCGGACATCTTTTATTGAATTCGTTAAATTTTTGAATAAAGTGGGAGAAGAATGCCAGATACAAATTTATCTGTATCTATTACTTCTTTTGAAAGTTCCAAATGGAAGTGACTTAAAATCCTTAGATTCTAGAAGCTTAAAAGTCTTCCTGGTTACTTTAAATGTTCTATTGAAGTTATTTGAAGCTGGTACGAATTTCCCAAAGAACTTTGATTATAATGCATTATTTATAAGAAGCTATAACTTGCATTTAAATACTACAAACTTGTTTCGTATTAATCTCGTTCTCAGTATTTTCCAATATTTATCTAGTGAATCAGATGTCCCTAGTACTATTCTGAATAGATGTCTCAAAAGACTAATTTGGATAGGCTGCAATCATCCTAAGGCAGTAGTAAGAAATATGGTAGGTGATATTCTTTTTGAAATTCTCAATGGTTGTAATTCTGAGAATGATAATTCGCTATATTTACTAGAAAACATTGACTGGGATGAACATCCTAGAAAACTACAACAACATATAAAAAGTCTTGAGAATATTTATTTAGACGTGTGTGCTATCAAATAATTATATAATTTATGTCTCGCATTTGTTCTGTGTACCACACCTATCACTTTATCGGTTGCAACTGACTAACTATAATTCTTTGAATTTAAATACCTTAGTATTTGTACCTACCTATATCCTTATCTGTAAATGTTTTAATCAGGATTTATATTTGCTACCCATCGTACTCTTTTAAGTGGCTCAATTTTCGTAATTTTTTCCTTTGTAAACGGGCCTGTTTTACAAACCAACAATCAAGTTATCAGAAGATTTATGTAATTTTTCTTCCTTGATAAGTCTTCCAAACATAGGATTTGCAATAGCCGTATCATTGCTGTTTCCGAATTTTATATCCTGCATATCTGATAGTTTACCTGTATCCATTCCCATAGAAGGGTTTTGGACATTTGGGTTACTGAAACTCTCACTTAAACGTCTTAATTTTTGAAAAATCATTACTATTTTTTAATATGGCAATATATGAATATAGGAGAAGAAAAGAAAATAAAAGAAGTGATGTTTTAGAGTCTTATGAGTCTTTTATATACTTTATACTTTGTGGCCATGAAATATGATATCTCAGAATTTCAAACTAATTGAGCGGGGAGAAGTTCGAGTTGTGGAGATCGATTTTTTGAATGATTCTCACTCTCTCCTGCACAACCATGAGAGAATGTGCTGCGGTTCGTTGCATAGTTTTCATTCGTTCATTTCACGTTATCAGAAGGGGAAGCACATGGCAGATGCATGTAGAATCAGATAGAGTTTAGTATTGCGTATTTTCTTGATATTTATCAGAAACTTTCCACTATTCCCAGTACCCTCTGAGGCAATTTATTCCCAATCTTCTACAGTTATTTAAAAGGTCCACCCTATTATTTAGGAAGAGCCATCTTTTCTTTCCAGTTCCTATCCAATTTTATCTAGTATTCAAGCACTAGAAAGAACACCATAGAATATCACAGTTATTCCATGCAGACATGGAGATATGATGTAATTTTACGATCAATTCAGTCACCCACCCGCGGTCATGAGACCAAATGATTGCAAACAAAGCCTACTCCTGAATGAACACAAACTAATCACGAGTTGGTTCAGATAAGAACAAACAATCTGTCCTAAGTAACTACCTCAGGCTCACTGCATTTCTTAAAGCCGGGTGATCAGCTGTCCCAAGCCCCTATCAAGGTTGATTGAAAATTCTTGGACGGAGGAAGATGGGGAAAAAAGGTAGCTGCGACCATGCTCATGTGCAATCTGCAAGCACTACTAAGCAAAGGTGTAGGATTAGAATAATACAGTAAAACAGAAGAATAAAAATATTGAACAAGTTTAAATATATGGAAAACAGATCAGAAAAAAGTACATACTGTATTATCATATTTCAAAATTAAATCCTTTCAATATTTTGTTTATTTATTTATATCAAAATATCAAATATACTAGGAAATGAATACCATTATCGTACATATATAGAACCATCATCGTTAAACGTTATGTAAGAGTTGTGTTGGGGTTTAAGTGAGTCTAAGTGATTTATAGTTATTATTAATACTATCTAAATACTTAGCTAGTCCTATTCATACCTAACTACGTCTACTTAGTCTAGTTCCTTATATTGTTCCTTATGGTAGTGGTATGATGTGTTATACTCTTAGAGTGCTCTCACGTGTCACGGCACGTTTACCATTCTCTTATAACATCTTGATCTCTAACACGTTATAAGTTCTCCGATATAGTGTAACGGCTAGCACGGTTCGCTTTCACCGAGCAAACCCGGGTTCGACTCCCGGTATCGGAATCATTTTTTTCTGGTGTTAAGTTCTGAAATTGATAATACGAGTTATCGCCGAATAATTTTTTGGGTCAGAACCCCACAAAAAGTAATGCTTATACATTTTCATAAATCTAACTTTATATTCTTTTACACCCTTATTTTTGCCATGACTTTAAACACCTTCCAATATGAAAAAGATTTGCCTCTGTTGGCCGTTCCTCTGTTGTCATCGACAGCTCAGCAACTTCTAAGTGCTCTAAAGCCGATTATATCGGTTGAAGAATACGAAGAATTGCTCCAAGAATCTGCTGATTTTGTTGCCAATAAATTCATAAATCTAATTCAGAATCACTTAATTGCTATATCTAATGATCCTAAATATTCATGTTACCTTAATGCTATTAATGATGAAACTAACCCTGGGATATATGGAGCCTTGAAAGGAGATATTTTACCTAGAAATCCTTATCTCATATTGGAAGAGGACCCTTATTCAAAAACGATAAATCCTCCCAATCAATCTCAAAGAGCTGCGAGTATTATTAACTCTGCTTTAAAGTTTGTTGTCAGTTTAAGAAATGAAACTCTTAAACCTGATTTGACTCCTAAGAGAGGAAATCCATTAACTATGAATTGCTATAAAAACTTATTTGGTACAACAAGAATTCCAGACATAGCTGCTGAAAAAAATCATTATATTTCCATCAAGAAGTTCAAAGATATTAATGATTCGAGGCATATTATCATTATTTGTAATAATCAATATTACAAATTAGAGGTTTTAACCGAATTTAACGAAAAAAATTATGAGGATAAAACAAAGCATAAAATTTGGTATAATGATTTTGAACTTGCAAAAATATTTCAAGAAATTATAGATAGTTCTATTAAAGTTGATACTATTGATTCCACTAGGAATTCTATTGGTGCAATTACCACCCAAACGTTTAACAATTGGAAACAAGCAAGAATAGAATTATCTAAATCAAATGCTCAATTCTTAGAATTGATAGATAATTCGTTATTTGTTTTAGTTTTAGACAATCTCAACTCTCCTCAAACTGATCAAGAAAAAACAGAAGTCATATCACATGGTTCTTCGGAATTATTAGAAGGAACCAATATTCAAGTTGGTTCATGTACTTCTCGGTGGTATGATAAATTACAATTTATCATTACAAAGAATTCAGTAGCTGGTGTTGTCTGGGAATCAACATCAATGGATAGCACAGCTATTTTGAGATTCATAAGTGATATTTATACAGATCTGATCCTTAAATTAGCCAAAAATATCAATGGATCTGAGTACACATTGTTTGATGAGAATGTTACTTTTATCTCATCAGACGGATCAATTACAAAGCCAAAGAATTTACGGTTAACTTTTAACCAGGTACCTGAAATACAAAATTTGATTCATTGTTCAGAGACTAGATTAACAGATATAATAAACCAACATGAGTATAAAACGCTAGTATTAAAGATGGATAATCATCTTTTAAAGAACTTAAATATTTCTATGGATTCATTTTTACAGATATGTTTTCAAATAACCAATTATACGTTATACGGTAAGATGGCTAATACATTAGAGCCCATAACAACTAGAAAATTTAAGGATGCTAGAACAGAATTAATTCCGATTCAAAATGATATGATCTTTAATTTAGCAAAGATGTTCATCACAAAATCTAATTCACTGAAAAAATGGGAAATATTCAAGCAGTGTTGTGATAATCATTTGAAGCAATATCATGATGCAATGTCTGGTAAAGGTTTCGAAAGGCATTTCATTTCTTTGCTTCATATTATAACAAGACCTACAGCTGTTGATTATTTAAACAAAGTTAATCCACAATTGGATCCGATTCCTAACCTTTTAGAAGTCGATAACCTTGAAATTCCTTTACTTACGAATCCTATTATTGAAAAAATATTATCTCCTGAGATGCTAATTTCAAATTGTGGTAATAATGCACTTCGTTTATTTGGAATTCCTCCTGCCATAGATCAAGGTTTCGGTATTGGTTACATTATTCATAATGATAAGGTAGTAATTACAATTTGTACAAAATTTAGACAAACACAACGTTTTTTTGACACATTCCTGCAAGTTGTGAGTGAGATGAAGATGGTTATGCAACAGCAATCAAACTTCTTCATTGATATAAATGATTCTGAATCAAGAAAAGTCGAGTTAAAAAAGTTAAGAATAGAGAAAGAAATGAAACATATTGACCACCGTTTACCACTGACTAGACACCCAATACAGTTAAAGATTGATGTTGACGTGGATCTTGGTGAACTGGACCAACCAGATTTCTTAAACAAATCTGGAAATAATGAAGAACAAAAAGCCTCTCTCGCTAATGAGTATGATTTTTTAGGAGGCTATGGTTATTTTGATTTTGGACTGTTGGAATTGAGATCTGATGCTCTTTCGAGGAACGAATCATTTATGACTTCACACTCAAACTTGACAAGCAATTTTAATTCACGTCATCAATCTTCGACTAATTTGTATAAAGTCTTGCAGAACCCTAGTGATATAAAGCAGAAGTTAAATTTATCTGAAAGTATCAGAGAAAAATTATCTAGTAATAATGACGATTTCTCGAATGCTGAAAAACCACAGAGTCCTGAACCCTCTGCTGAAAGACAAAAAGCAAAAATTGGACGACAATTAAATATATCAAAGTTTGTATAGGTTTTTTTAAAATTTAAAATGCAGAATTTATTATTTTGCGTGCACGTAAATTTTCTTGTATTATAAATACAATTGATTTCTTCAATAGAGACAATGAAACCGATTAGTGGAGTTGTTAGTAAGCTATCGAAGGACATAATTCGTGTGAAAGGACCCGATGCATCTAAGTTTTTAAATGGTCTAGTAACTTCAAGATTATTCCCAACTGTGGTTAAAAAGAAAGAGCATACTTTATCAGATGACAAAAATGCTGATTTAAGTAATGTAATAGACGTGAATAAGAACTGGGGCTTGATTCATGAAGATATATATGATCCAGATAAGAATATATTGATCGGAAGAGATGGTATTAATTCTATGTTCCTAAATTCGAAGGGAAGAATTATTACTGATTGCTTTATTCATCCAACGCCTTTTCATAATATCAGTAAAGAACATGATGATTTAATGAAGGGACCACAGTACTTTATAGAGGTAGATCCAGGATATTCTCGTCAATTACTTATGCTATTAAAACTTCATAAATTAAGTGCTAATGTTAAAGTTGAGAAACAAGATTCATTATATTCATATTATTATTATAATGATACTTTAGAATTTGACAATTTTTTGGAAGATATTCAACAAGAATATTTTCAATCACTTAGTCCTATCGATGCATTAGACAGAGCTAATTCATTTATGAAGAATGACTTAATATTCAATAAGAAGGCTAGTAAAAACATACTTAGCGTTACTTTTGATAACAGAATTCCAAATTTTGGAGTTAAATTTATAACAAACAAACAGATAAGTTTGAATAGTAAATCAGATGATGATAATCTGTTGAATTTAGATGATATATTCTCTACTACTTTCAAACAAGAATTTCCATTTACTACGGCTAGTGAGAATGATGTAATGTACAGAAGATATTTAAGTGGATTATTTGAAGTGCAAGATGCTCCTCAAGGAATGTCGCTACTTCCATTTGAAACTAATCTAGATTATTATAATGGATTATCGCTTGAGAAGGGATGCTATGTTGGTCAAGAATTGACAATTAGAACATTTAACAATGGTGTTATCCGTAAGAGAATTTTACCTGTAGAATTTTTTGAAATAAATCATGCGGAGAGTTTAGGTAATAGCTCCGTTACAAATGAAGATATAACCGTCCAATTAACGGAAATTTCTAAATCCAACTTACCTAATTTAGTACTCTCACCTCTTAAGCAAAATCTGGAAGATAAAGAAAATATTGAAGAGGAGGCAACTGCTTCGCCGTTCGGTACCGGAAAGACAATAAGAAGACGTAAGGTTTCAAGTGGTAAAATTTTATCTGTCAAAGGAAGTATTGGTTTCGCATTGATGCATGTTTCCGAAATTGAATCAAATAATTACTTTAAGTTAGAAGTGCCATGCTTAAAAGAAGGTGAGAAAAGGCACTTGGGTGTAAGAGTAATACTTCCTGAGTGGTGGCCATCCGAAGAATAATAAAAATCTTAGAATCATATAGATACATGTAAATAGAACCTCAATTATGAATATTATAGTTTTATCTATGATCTCTATAAATAAAAGAAATTTGAAAAAATTTGAAAAAATAAATAATATTGTAGAGATAAACAGAATTACAAAATGGTCCACATACTCTTGATCAGGGGATATTAACACTGATATAGCAGTTATGTACTTACCTATATTTATAACTGTATGCTGATACTCCAGTATAATCATCTCAGGTTTGAGATTATGCAGTAATTACAGTCTTTATTCCTTCGATAACAGAGCTAAAACCACAACAAATTGGGGCGTGTGGCGTAGTTGGTAGCGCGTTTGCCTTGCAAGCAAAAGGTCACTGGTTCGATTCCTGTCTCGTCCAATTAATTTTTCTTTGTTGATAAATATTTTTTTCCATGTGATTTTCATAATTTAAGCTACTACAACAATTATTCATAATGTATATATATATTACATAAAAAAAATATTTAATTACATGCTAGTTTATTATTGTTCTCGCCTTAACTCTTTGTTTTCTCGTAATAAATCTTCAATATACCTGCAAGCTAACTCAACTGTAGTTGCCTTAGAAGGAATTGCGACTTCATCATGATATGCTTTTGGAATCAAATTAGATAGTTCTTGTACAGCTATATTCATTCTGTTTCTTCTTCCTTGTTCAGCCAATTTATGAGAGAACTTCTTAGCTGCCGGCTTTTCGGATTTTGTTTTTGATGATATAACAGGGGCTTGATCGTTCTCGGTTGATAAAACAGGAGAAACCTCTCCTTCAGACGACGATTTAGATGCTATCTTTCTTGTTGTAGAGTAATTGACAGAAGATTTCCTACTAGACTTGACAGATCTACTTCCTGAATTCGAACCATTATCTAACTTTTGTTCCGCCAATCTCCCCATGGTAAATCCCATTAATGTTGCTGGTGGTTCAGAATTATTTGAAGAAACATCTACTATCTTTCCTTGGGGAGGAAGCATAGGTGTGTTTTCCACACTGCTCCTAGACAGACTTATACTTGACTCTGGTAACTTTTCAAAAGTGGTCATGTTTCTATTGGAATTAATATGTTTCATAGAAGGGGTCAAACTAGATTTCACTTTGTTATTCGCTTGTAGAATTGGAGTTCCATGTGGTGTTCTCCTTTTGTTTTGATTCGAAACATCTTCAGAGGGTCCAAACGTTGACGAGGATGATCTTCTTTTACTTTCATCTGCACGTTGGGCCCCCAAAGCTGGCGATGTTAAAGGTTCGAAAGTTGCCTGAACTGGTCCTTGCCCTTTATTTACATTGACTTGTGAGTCTAACGGAGTAACTGCTGGTGAGACCAATGGAGTAAAAACAGCATCCGGCCTAATACTATACAGCAGAATCAGGCTTCTGTTTCTATTCTGTTTGTGGTATAAATGCTGATCATTATACGATTTTTCGTTTTGGCCTGGCAAAATTGGAGATAACACCATTCTATTGTCCAAACTTTGAGGATAACTTAAGTTTTTGTTACCAACTAAGTTTGGTGTATGCGTGGGGAGATTAGAAGGAGGATAAGCTGATGATTGATTATAGTTTTTTGATTCCAAATCCAAATCTTCAGATACCATAAAGTTCATATGATTTCCTAATTCTCCAGGAACCTCCTGGATGGCACCTGAAATCATATTAATATTAAGATGGGCCTTATCGTTGCGACTGGAATTGTCATTAATATGGTTTTCAGTTTCCCTATGTGAATTCATGGTTGAAGATTCATAAAGATTGTGTTCTAGTTGATTCAAAAACATCTGATCGATATCTTCCAAGTTTCCAATATTGTTATGTCCACTTATATCACCATTATCGTTTGAATTCTTGTCTAATTCGTGGAAATACGTTTCGTTTTCTGATTTCGACATACCTATCGAGGACCACTCTCCTGTTTCCATTTTGTACTAATAAATATTCTTTCAATGTACACCTTAGGAACACAATTCCCTGATTTCTTGGAGTGCGTTGGTGATCTGTATTAATATACTGTAGTGGATGCTGCTGTAGGAGTATGGATGCTCAATCACGTCTCTCTAGAAAATTATCAATATGAATGTATCAAAATCGTAAATTTAGACGCTCAATTTAGCAAAAGGGAGTTCAATATCTTTACCCTTGTGACTTTACTTGTTATATATATTACACAGAAAACCAGTCTCTTTTTTTCACCTGTCAGTAGTTTGTATGTGCGATCTTGAGATAATAGGTTCACACCCACGTGGGGAAGGTGTGCCTGTTTGCGGTGCTTCCTGTCAACAGAATTGGTGCTGCTTACTAGACGTTGCTGGCTATGGTCATACTATGAAAATACTATAGAATGATAATTTAAGAACACATAGTATGTATTCAACGATATACTGATTTCTGATATCACAAATTGTATTACATCAATACATATATGTATTGCAAATAGATGATAGCAAACGTAACCTATAGTAGATGGTACGGCTAAACGGATTTGAAGATGAATAAAATTTACATACAGTACACATGGTTCATCTATCGCCAATAAACCAATAACTTTGTTTATTACACTAAAATGACTTCTTACGAATAATCCTTCCTACGGGTACCGGTACTAATTGTAAATTAAAAATTTATCTAAGTAAGTGGTGATAGCGATATCATTTTGTGTTCACCTCGCTTATTTAAAAATATTGGGAGGTTACGAAAGAGAATACAGAAGGAGCAGAACCATATCATAGATCATATTAACATTAATGTAACGCTTTAACGCTGCGCTGTTAAATTAAATTAAATAGTTAATAGGTGATGTATATAGTATTTAACAAATTCACATAAGAGGCAACTTGTCCGAGTGGTTAAGGAGAAAGATTAGAAATCTTTTGGGCTTTGCCCGCGCAGGTTCGAATCCTGCAGTTGTCGTTATTTTTCATTCTTTGAAATCCTTCAAAACTTTTATTCATGTGTCTGAATATAATATTTTACAACAAATTACATATGTAGATTAATAATTACAACTTATAAATGGTGTAATTTATACATCCTATAAATGTTCTCATATATACAAAATAATGCATTAAAATAATTATGCTTCTACAGGCACTTGGCTAGGTTCATTAATAACTTCCTTTCTGCCATTTGGGGTTTTTATAATAGGATTAGAAATTGTTTTTGCTTTATTGATTAGTTCTCCCTTGACAATCTTTTCCATTTCATCTCTAGTTAATGTTTCATATTCCAATAATCCCTCAGCTAATCTCTTCAATTCGACCTTCTTCTCTTCTAACAATTTCTTCGATCTATTCTCAGATTTTATTAAATATTCCCTAACTTCTTTATCAGCCATATCTCTGAGATTTGGTGACCAGGAATCCCAGTTATCACTTAATCTAACTGGCCCAATAACGTCACTCATACCATAAGATGTCACCATTGCTCTAGCTACACTTGTAGCATTTGCTAAATCAGAAGAACATCCACTTGTGACATTATCTGGTCCATGTATCATTTCTTCTGCAACCTTTCCACCCATACAAACATCTAATCTAGCAAAACATTCCTTCTTGGTCATATCAACTTTGTCCATTTCTGGTAATTGGAATGTTACACCTAAAGCTCTTCCTCTAGGCAAAATTGTAGCCTTATACAATGGAGTAGCACCTTGAGAATACATAGCCATAATAGCATGTCCTGCTTCATGATAAGCTGTATTCTTTCTAGCCTCTTCTGAGATAACCATTTTCTTTTTAGCAGCACCCATTAAGATTTTATCTTTAGCCCACTCAAAATGATCCATGTTTACAGCAGGAGCAGATAACTGAGAAGCGTGAACAGCGGCTTGGTTAACCAAGTTCATTAATTCAGCACCAGATAAACCAGGGGTACCTCTTGCAATGATTGAAGGATCAACTTCTTCTGCAGTTTCAACGTTTTCCATGTGGTGTTTTAATATATCGATTCTTCCACGGACATCAGGTAAATCAACCACAACTTCTTTGTCGAATCTTCCAGGTCTCGTTAAAGCTTTATCTAAAGATTCTGGGAAGTTGGTGGCACCAATAATAATGATTCCCAGTGATTGAGAGAAACCATCCAATTCAACTAAAAGTTGATTCAATGTTTGCTTTGCATAGGCTTGATCCTTTGGGTTACGTTTACCTCCAATGGCATCTAATTCATCAATGAAAATAATAGCCGGAGACTTCTCACGAGCTTGCCCAAAGAGTTCTCTGATTCTTTTAGCACCAACACCAACATATAATTCATCAAATTCAGAACCTGACATAAAGAAGAAAGGCACACCAGCTTCACCAGCAGTTGCTCTAGCTAATAAAGTTTTACCAGTACCTGGGGGACCAGTTAATAATACACCCTTTGGAAGTTTTCCACCTAACCCGGTGAAACGAGATGGATCCTTTAAAAATTCAACAATTTCTTCTAATTCAGCTCTTGCCTCGTCACATCCACAAACATCCTTGAATCTGACAGTTGATTGAGAAACATCAACAGATTTATCAGCAACTTCCGAGTTCTTGAAGATAGTCCCATTTTCTACCAAATAATTAAAAGCATTAGTAGCACCATATGTCAATAAGGCAACTGGAATTAACCATTTCAACCACTTCGAAATAATAGTTAATACCGACTCTGAAACAACAACATGTACAGGCTCATACCTCGAGCCAAATCCATGGGCAAATGGAGCACTTGCTACATTACCTTGCTGAGAAGACAAGCTTCTAGCAACTTGCTCAGCCTTTCCTTTCTTACCAATTTTATTAAGAGCTTCGATATACAATTGGCTGCTTTCGGGAGATGATGCTATTCCCGGAGTCTCATAACGTTGGACAACGAGATGTGGATAGTTATTAGTTAACAAAGACTTATAAAACTCGGTTTGAACAACAGGATTGTTGACATCATTATTAGCTATTTGCTCCTGTGATTGTAATAAATTTATTGTCGCATTTGAAACCAGTCTTCGGGTATTAAGAATAAATGAGTTTCTTGAAAGCACACGATTAGTGGCACTTCTGAAGATAGACGATTCTACCAACGAAGTACCCTTTATTCTTATACCAGGGTATATTCTTGATAAATTATACATGATAAACTATATCGTTGTAGTTTAACAAGACAAGATTAGAAATGTTAAGAATATTCCGCGACGGTCGTTAAATAAAGGTAGTGGCAAAATTCAAATCATCATGAAAATGTTATCTCAGTCTTTCAATTATCATGACCCAAACCATACATTAAAATTATATACAAACTATAAAATTCATTGCTTCATGACTAAAGATTAAAAGCCAGTAATCTTTAAATCATCATGATTTTCATTCGTCGTAATAGATAAAGAGTGCTCATTAGCTAAATGAAGAAGACAAATGAAGCAAAAACTTGTAGATAAGTCCTTCTTCTGTTCAGCTCCATAAAGCGTACTGATATTAGTTATAACCTCACCAAACGTTTTTACTTTCTCTGATATCTTTTCATCTTCACTGTCTTCTAATCCATCTTCTTTTGTATGATTTCCTTCAAATTCGTTTATCAGAGAGCCCTCCTCTGTTTTAATACTACGCCATAAGTTATCCTTCAAAAGCTTTACATCGACTCTTTTAGCAGTACGAGAAAAATTAACGTATTCTGGCCTTGATCTTCTCCCAGGAATAGCTTGAGTGTTTTCGATCACTTGTGTTTCTTTCTCAGTATTCTTGTGTTCCAGGAAATTTCCGTCTAGTGCATCATTGAAATCTACACCGACAAAATCATCTTCACCGCCAAAATCATTATTGAAATCCTCAAACTCAGCTTGATGAAACGATGCAGCTAGCCTATCCTGTTCTTCTTCAATGTTATTGTAATGATTTGCGAAGAAAGCCTCGTCTGTAAGGGGTTTTGCTTCTGATTCCTTCTGTTTTTTTCCATTGGAAAAAGACATAATTGGAAGTTGTGGCTTTGTAAAAAGATTAGTTAACCTTGAGGAGTTGTATTTTATATCTTCAGGCAAGTCTCTGAAAGAAAGCTTATTATCCGTATAAGCTTTATTAAGACTTTGGATGTTTTTAGGCGTCTCAAAAATTATATCTTCAAAATCCTCTGAATCTTCATCAAAAAAGTTGATTGTAGTAGGCTCTTTTGCCTTTTTCTGATTAATGGCACCGGAGCCCGCAGCCTGCTCTGAATTAGCCTTCACTTCTGTATCAGCATGTTTCTTGTGTTTTTTTATAGCAGTTATCTTCCAATGCTCAGGACCTCTCCAATTTGATTTCATTCTCTCATCAAAATAGGCCATTAAGTCCCTATCAAGCACCTTTTCTGATTTAAAATCTTGGGTGTAGTCTACCGAGGCATTAAATACTTGCTGAATAATACTTTCATTCATATTATTAATAGGGTCATGGTCATTATTATCGTTATCAAAATTGTCTGCATCAAAATCATCAAAATCATTTGCAAAATTATCCTCATACTTTTCTTCTTTCAAATTATCTAATACTTCTCCCTCTTGTATAAATTGGTTATTCATTTCATTTAGAACTGTTTTGGCATTATTTACATCCTGTAGAACAAAATTCAATTGGCCCATAGTTGGACAAATAATCAAGTCATCTATATCTTCATCATTTTTAAATATGAACGATCCCAAAGCATTAATATTTATATCAAAATTTTGCTTTTCTTCGGGTTCGCCAAATAATCCACTCTCATCTTTCAAAGCGCTCGCAGTGGCATCAAATATAACCCTACCATACTTGTCAATATTCAAGGCATTCAATAATAAACTCTTAGCACCACCCTCATCGAGCTCTGAAAGAACCTTTTTAAATAAAGGGTCAATTGACAATTCTTGCTCAAGCTTCTTTATTCTGATATTATCAAAAGGCACCAAGGTAGATTCTACCACTCGATTGTTTTTTCGTTTTTTCTTAGCATCATCAGCGGTATCGTCATCTTTTTCTTCCTCATTTAAATCCTCAAGTTCGTTTTCATTATCATTTTCGTATCCCTGTGTGTTATTCTTCTTTTTGGCTAATCCGCTCAAAAGCTTTCCTGTTTCATTGGCCACAGACTCCACTCTACTCAGATATATTTTAACACACCCATCTAAAGTTGCAGATGCCCTCTGAAAATTAATATTTTCCCCATCCTTAATAACGTTTAGATCATGGAAATAGTCGATCAAGGCAAATTGCCATGAATTCTTTGATGTGATTTTGTTATCAGTAGAAAGCTTGATCCACTCTTCAAAATTCGATAAAATAGTATGTTTATTCTCGTCAAAATGAATAGCATTTTCTTCAAAAGAATCATTAAAGTCTGCGTCATCTGTATTCAACGAACGACTTACATGTCTTCCTCCTGATATTACTCTATTATTAGACACAATTCTATTGCCAGAAGTCAATCTTTTAGACAAAATCCTGTTTTTCCCTAAATGTTTATTATCTGCTCCAGATGGGTTTCTTGAAGGCGGATGCCGATTGGAATTCGACAGACCCCCTCTATTTTTAGGTAGAATCAAAGAACTCATGGTATGTGATATCTTGATTTAACTAAATAGAGTTCGTTTTGTTTTGTTTACTTTATACAATTTGCCGCGCGCACGAAATTGCTGCAATTCATTATACTAATCTATTTGTAACTGAAATTATGCTATATGATTACTGTAAAAATTATAAGTTTAGTAAAATTGTACAAGGTACAAAGTGTTTTATGAATCATCTTCTTTTCTTTCTGTTTCCTCCATTTTTCCCATTGATTCTATCGATTTCCTTCTGTGATATGACTAATCCGTTTCTGGTAGATTTACCTATGGAGTGGATCTTCAAACCCTTGTCTCTATTTTTCCTGACCTTGGCATTTCCAGTTCCTAACCTATCACTTGCCAAGGTAGAGCCCTTACCGCTATTTATGTCTCTTAATTCACCCTTCTTGACCTTAGACAAAATTATACCAGCATTTCGAGCTTCTTCTTCGTATTTAGCAACCTTAAGTTGTCTGCTCTTGCTCATACCTTTTCTCATACTCATAGGCATATTTTCTAATTTACTTGGAAGACCACCAGATGCAGAATTAATAGCAGATATAGACCTCAATCTAGAGTCTAATGTTCTCTTCCTGGCTTTACCTGTAGGTGCTTCATAATCAAGTGTATCCAAAGTGACACCTACACCTGAATATTCCAAATTGCTTGCTAATATATGGGATTCTTGTAACAATCTTTGTAATTTAAGATCATTTTCTAAATTCTCGTTATCCTCCTTTTTAGCTTGCTGTTGTTGTTTCTCTGTTAGCTTCAAGGCCCTTTGCTCTTTCCTTTCCATTTCTACTATAGTCGGTATTCTACCGTCCCTAAGTAACTTTCTGTCCTTTTTTGATACTAATGGAACAGTGGATGGTCCAAAATCAGAAAGCTTAACAACCTTTGGCTTAACAACCTTTTGTTTAGAAACAATTTCCTCTTCGTCACTTTCTTCTTCCACTTTCTCCTCATCAGAATCTATGTCGCTAGCACTGTTTTTAGAATCGAAACTATCAAATTCATCATTACTATCACTTCCTTCCTCATCGCTGCTCACTGATTTTATTTCACTTTTCAACTTATCCTCAAATCCTAAATCTTCCAAGGACCCAAATTGACTTTCAAAGTTTCTTCTTTGAATCTCCAAGGCATCTATATAATTATCATCTTCCATTTTATTGAAGCTACTTGTAGTGTTTCTGATGAGATGAGAATGTTAGACTTTTTTTTTTTGTGAAAATTATAGATCGCACTGCTTGATAACGTCGAGCGATTACACCAAAAACTACTATCAATATATTTTTAAGTCAAAATGACTAAATTCAGAGGCTGCATAGACATTCACTCAGGTCAAGTCAAGCAAATTGTGGGTGGAACGTTAAAAAAGGATGATACTGAGGTGGATACAAATACTAAAGAGAACTTTGTGTCTACAAAACCATCATCTTATTACGCTGATTTATATAAAATACACAATGTTTTGGGATGCCACGTTATTAAATTAGGTTCCAATACAGCTAACGATGATGCTGCTAGACTTGCATGCTCAACGTGGGAAAATAAGTTACAAGTGGGAGGTGGAATAAATTATGACAACGCTCTAGAATGGCTTGACACTCACAAAGCTTCCCATGTTATATTGACTAGTTGGCTCTTCACTGATGTAACTGTTAATAATGAGACACAGAAGATTTTCGATATGGATAAGTTAAAGAAAATATCCGCATTAGTCGGCAAGGAAAGACTTATTGTTGATTTGAGTTGTAGAACTGTTGAGACGGGAAATAGTAAAGAATGGGTAGTTGCAATGAATAAATGGCAGACTTTAACCGATTCAACATTGAGTAGGCCCTTTTTAGAGGATGTTTCTAGATATTGCGACGAGTTTTTGATTCATGCTGCTGACGTTGAAGGACTCTGTAATGGAATTGATGAAGAGCTTGTAGATAAATTGGGTGAATGGTGTCCAGAAGGATTTGACGGCAAAATTGTATATGCTGGTGGCGCTAAGCTGGTGGAAGACCTAGAACTGGTTAAAAAATTAAGTAATGGCAAAGTTGATTTGACTTATGGAAGTGCTTTAGATATATTTGGAGGAAAATTGGTCAAATTTGAAGATTTGGTTGAATGGAATAATTCTATTTAATTAATTAATTATAGTACATATACACTTAATGACCTATATTTAAAACCATAAAGACTAATAAACAATTGAATTAAATATTTCTAACCCCAGGTAGAATTACCAAAACCACTTTCACCTCCATAGGGAGAATTACCCATGCCTGGCGAGTTACCACCTGGTGATCTACCATATGTAGTGAAACCACCATTCATAGCATTGCTAGATTCTATACTGTCTTTGTTTAATTCCATAGAGATACCTGCAAGTTTCAATTGTAATGTTTCAATACTCTTTAATATCACTTCATTAGGAGGTAAGTTACCAACAGTTTCGACATCCACGTAAAAAGTAGAAGCCTTTGCTTGATAGTCAAATGGTGCATCTGGATCTGGGGCTTCTTCCCATTCGCAATTTTCGGATTTTGGCCATTCTGAGTCAGCCTCAACTTCATACCAGTAGTCTGTATGTTTTAATTTATTCCAAGGGTCATATTCAAAACCTATAGCAGCACATGGCGACCATTTAGCGTGTTCCTTTGCTATACCTTTTTTGGCAATACATGTAATCCTTAATTCTTGGTGTTTTCTTAATTTACATATTAAAGGTCCCTTTCCTTGCTCATCTCTAATAACTGGGTCACCCAATTTCGTTCCGTTGTGAAACTTGGCCAAGTCTGAAGAATATACGTTCATGGTTGAGTCACTATCACATTTTGCTGTTAATTCTAACTTGACAGAACAATTAGCACAGTACTGGTCACATGTACAGTCTCTAGAATACGATAAATTGTCAATACCTTCACTGTTTAAGGGAATTAATCCTAGTCTATGCGAAATAAACTCATCTGCCAACACAGAAGTGTTGACCTCTATTTCAACCAAGTCGATGGCCAACGTAGGAACCTCAGCCAACATGGTTCTTCTTATTGAATTCGCCATAGATAAATCGACGTCTTTCAACATAAAATCAATATGGTCCCTTTCTGCCTGTCTGATCGTTACCTTTGGCCCATACTCGCTACTTTTATCTATATCCATTTTGTTATTATGATTTATTATGGCCAATGCAGGGGTGGTTATAAACTAAGTATAATGTATTTTTCACGTTTGACTGTAGATTTTTGCCCGAAAACTAGAAACAATAGACTATGTACAGGAACTGTACAAATCAAAAAAACGAGAGTGCTATAATCGCTTTAAGAGCAAAATTAGTTTTTTGCTTCCGATTTGCTGTTGAGGTGATTAAAAAATGAGTGAAATACCAATACCTGATTTACGATTTGAACAGACATTTATGAAGTCTCTCTACAGTTATGCGGGAAAAAAATACGAGGATCCTGCCACACTTGCTCTGAAGGGATTGACCGAAGAAGAACTCCAGTTGATAAATGCCGACATAGATGCGGAGGAAGACAGACTCTTAAACGGTGGCGAGTTGAAGCCTCTCAACCCAATTACGCCCTCGATTGTCATATATGCAATTATAAAGGACCAGCTCTTGATGCCGTTTGTGCAGGGATTGTGTTGGAGCGGGTTTTTGATATTCACCGGACCCGTGAGACTGTTCTTGATACTGCAGGGCCGCAAATGCGGCATGTGGTTGTATACCATGCTTGGTCTTCAATACATGACAAGACCAAAGAGACCTGTCATATGAGTGTGAGTGGTGTTACTGCCTGATTATAGGTAATATAGGTCAAAAGGCAGCCAGATTACGCGGGTTTTTTGTGTCACAATAACTTACACGTGACTAATTGTTTTTCGTTCGCAAGGCCCTCTCCCTGTATACAGTTATAGCATAGGCCAAGGGTATGAAACGGCAACTAAATATAAAAATTTATAGCAACTAATTTGTAAAATAGATAAATATAGTCCAATCTTGTGGCATCGATAGAATTAAAGCTGTAGAATAGAAGACAGTATAGTGATTCTCTTGAGAGATGTTTAATAGAAGTAGGAATCGGACGACAACTCACTCGACGGCGTACACGGGGGTGAACCAGCTGACGGTGTCAAATAGTCAACAACCAGACAGCAATGCGTTGGCGGCTGCGTTGAGCATTGGGAAGGCTTTACAGCAAAATAACGATGGCAGCAAGCCGGGAACTCTGATGGGACGTACCAATTCGTTTCCGGTGCAGCGTAGTCCATCGATGCAAAGCAGACCATCAAATGGCAGTCTTTTGAAGAGAAACTCGATTTTGCGGAAAACCAGCAACCACAGTGTTAGTGAATTTGGGGATTTTTCCAGCAATTCAGTTGCCTCGGGGAATGGCTCGAGGAGGAAAGGAAGCGATTCATCAAAGAAGTTGGTATACGACATTGACGATACCATGAATGATTCCTATTTTGATGAGGTTACAGATGAGACTCAGGAATACTACAACAATCACGCCCATATGAAAGACCTCAAATTATCACACAAGCCGCAACCACAATCATACAGAACCGGGTCGTTGAGATCAAAGCTGTCTGGAAATAGAGTTGCATCTGATGGCGGTGAAGTTAAGATGGTGAAAAAGTACATCCCTACTCCCAACGGAATTAAAGTGGTGGAAGTTCCCGAGTCTAATATTGCTAGGGAGTTTGCGAGAAGTAATTCAATAAGATCTGGGAGGAATATTTCAAGATCTGGCTCTATGAATTCCATCAGTGCAAAGGGGGCTTCGAGATTGTCGTCATTAGTGTCAAATGGACCAAAGCCAGGACCAGCTAAAAGAGTTCCATCAAGACTTTCAAGTTTAGTAAGTTCTCCAAACATGTCCCCGATGCTAGAAGATGTAGAATTGGAAGCATCGTTAGGAAAAGAGGACGACTTTAAGGAACAAACATTAAGATACAAAAACTTACAAAGACAAATAGAACACGAAAAAAAGATGTCAAAAGAATTGGAATTAAAGACTTTAGAATATGAAAAATTAAAACGCTTGAGAATGGAGAATGAAGAGAAATTTCTTGCACTTCGGCGTGAAGCCGACGAGTATGAGTCTAAGAGTAAAGAAAACAGTCCAGAAGTTGATAAGAATGTGGATTTCAATCCTATAGCAAAAGACATTTCTGAAGAGCAAGAAACTCAGCCTGAAATCGAGAAGCCCCGTCTTACTTCATTAGACCAGCTGTCCAATAGGTCAAGTTTTTATGACGATGAAGAAGAGGAAGAGGAGGATGGGGAAGAATACCTGAAGGAAAATAATTTAACAGACGAAAATGATGAAAATAATAAGAATGAAGTTACTGAGGAAGTAAATTCCGATGAGTTTGCAGCTAATTCTACTATAGATGCTTCAAGTGTAGTGGTAGACGAATTAGAGAAAAAAGAAATAGAAGAGGAGGTAACAAACGAGTACTTGTCCTCAGATGAAGCATTGAAAGTTCAAGAAGAAGGTCATGAGCTGGGTCCAAGTGAGGAGAAGAATTTAACACTTTTAGGCACAGGCTCTAATGTTGAATTAGGAATTATCAGTCTGTATAATCATTCTTTATCTAATGAATCATTGAAGGGTGATAACATGATTCATCCTTCATCGGATTTGGAGAGTGAAAACGATGAAAAGAATTCGGACGATGAGGGCACTAATTTGGCAAATCAATTACGGCCAACATTTGACGCTGTTCCTGAAATTATAGATAATGAAACTGAAGAGAACATTTCAACTTTAGAAGTTCCTAATACAATTTTGATGAAAAGCTCTAATTCCTCAATAAATTCTGCTAATAGTACTGAAAACAGCAGTATAAAGAACAAGCCGATGAAATCAGCAATGAAGAATTCGAGATCTTTTTATAATTCATCGAACTCTGCCAAAGCAGATAACCCGGCTCATCAGGCATATCTTTCATTGACGACAGCAGAAAATACTAGGTTAAATTCTAAGCTTTCTTCTGGTCAATTGGATCCCTCTGTACAAGTTATTGCTCCACCTACAGTTGCTCAAAATGTAGCGCCTGCAAATAAGCAGAAGAGGATGTCACTGTCTTTAAGAAATAGTGCTCCAATAAATCCTTCAGGGTTGATGCATAGAACGTTACGACCACAATCTGGTCAATTTAGCCAAGAGCAAGTGAATCATAATGGCATGAGTAACAAAACTTTAAGAAACAAGACATATGTACAACCGATAGGAATGCATCCTACTTTACAACCAAATTACGAGTCACCTTCTAAGATAAGAGCAGCTGAATTATATGCGAAAGCAAATGCAAGGTCATCTTCAGTATTTGCGTCAATAAGCAGACGTTCTTCCTATGTGAGAGAAGAAAATCAAGAAAACCAAGAAACCACACAGCCTACACAACCCACACAACCCAAAGTTAGACACACGCCATCTACACCTTCGAACGCAATTAGAACTAGTCTCCGTAACATTCCCTCACAACATATTCAACACTCCCACCTTCAAAGCCAAACTCAGATCCAAAATAACTACAGACCAAATGATTCTACAGGATCAGTACCCAGTAGGTTTGATGAGAATTTTAATAATTCTCATAAGAAATTTACTTCAAGAATAGTTGATTCCGATGATGAAGTATCCAATTATAATTCAAGCTTTGGTACAAGTTCACAGAAGGATATACCTAGTTTGAGAACTTCGCACTCTAAGCAAAATAATAAGTCTGATGGTAAGACGAATAACCAAAAGGAGAAGAAAAAATTTGGAAAACTTAGAAAACTCTTCGGAAGAAACGCTTAGTTTCTAATATTTTTAGAAAATAGTCTTATTCACATGACGTAATTTAATATAAACTGCGTCAACATATTTCTCTTTTACTATAAATTCTATAAAATCATTGTATATTCTATTATGTTCATAAAATAATTTGAGAATATATAGTACTTAGTATTTAAGATTCAAACTCGATTAAATTTTCCCTCACAGTACCTCTTTTTCGTTCATTGAAGGAATCTCCTATTTTGTTATTCGAAGAAGATGTTTCTAAATTATCAACCATCGCCTTTGGCTCAGTGGCTAAAAGTTCATCCTTATCTTTTTCATCTATAGAAATTACACCAAAATCATCATCTCTTTCATCCTCCTCATCATCATCCTCATCTGGCCCTAAATTAGTTGATTTCAGTGAAGCATCATCATGATTGCTATATGATAATGCGCTATTAGCAGCTGAATCCATACGACGTCTAACTTTATTGGCCACTTCTTTTCCATCAGCCAATAAGCCATCAAACATATCTCTAATATTCCTTGTAGAATTCATTTTGGAATCAAGTGGCTTCTGCAAATGGATTGAATGACTCAAAGTATTGCTGAATAGTAATTCGTACGTTTCGTCAGCTAATATAACCATTCTAAAAGTTGGAAGGTCAAGAGTAACAGGAACATTTGGATTTAATGCTGCGTTATGGGAAATTTTATCATCAATTGCAAGTTCTTGAATGAGTAACTCTTCTTCTGGTTGCGCGTATTCAAAGGCTCTTTGAATGAATGTGCTTGCGGCAGATAAGTATCTTTCTATCTGTTCATTAGCTAATTTCTGTTTATCTATTTGTACTTCCGTTGGTAATTTTACTTTTGGATTTTCTTCTGTTGTTCCTATATTTTGCTTATAAACCTCCTCTGCGATTGCATTCTCAGTGGCCCTCTCCGTTAACTGGTCTAAAAGGTATCCATCTTTCCATGGTGTTGTAATATATAAAAGATCTTCTGAAATTTGAAGAATCCCTTCTCTATCAATCTTTCCAGTGTTATCAGAATCATAAAGCTCAAAAAAGTTTGTTATTGAAGTTAACAAGTCGGGTTCTACGAGTTTGTTTAAACCAACCACCAAATCTGAAAGAGACACCAAACCTTGTTTCTCCGAATCCCAAATTCTAAATAATCTTAAAAGGAATTTATTTTCGCCGGAACTGATTTCCTCGTCACCTTTAATTTGAGCCCAATCACATATCTGTTCCATAAATGTTCTAAAAGTATTATAATTCATCAAACTGGATCCATTTTCAATACTAATACTTAATGAATGTGTTACACCATAGAATCTGTCATAGATAATACCTAGTGTTTCTTGATCAATATTCTTTGTCTTTGGAAGATTCCTCAATTCAGTTCTCTTTACAAAAGTAGAAATATTTTGAAAGATGGAACCCCTATGTTTATTTCGATGTTTTGATATAGTTTCATCGTTAATAACAGAGAATTCCTTAAATGCAGTAAATAATAATTCTAGAAATTTGGTGACTGAGCCATTCTTTGAAGAGCTAAGATGGGCAGGTTGGTCTAACGAATGCAAGTATTCTTTTATAATCGATATAAAAGTTCCATCATCATCAACATTTAACAATTCCTCGCCATTGATTTTCAAAATTGCTAATGCAACTTGAAATAGGGTTTTTGGGCCTTGGAGAAAAAAAATATCTAATATTCTAAAGGCGAACACTAATGGCATGGAACTCAAAAATAGTGACAAAAACCAAGGTAATGATACAACAGAAAGCTGTATATCATTCTTTACAATATGATCCCAAAGGATAGGCATAGTATCTTGAACCAATGATTCAAATACTTTTTGATCTAGAAGTGTTCCATACATAGTCTTAGAATAGTATCCAGGAACTATCCTATCACATAAGACATTCAAAGCCCAAAATGCCTGTTCTTCAGACATGTAAATTAATAATGCAGCAACAACAATGTTCATAGCCTGACAATAACCAACGTCAGGATTTTTCCATGAATATGCCGTTAAAACATTCCTTAATCTAGATATTCCCTCTTTATCCTGATATGCGGCATACTCCGGTAATGATCTGTTTAAATCCTTTTCAATTTCTTCAATTGCAAGAGAATTTTTATCTTTGTTATCATTTAATAACGTGCTATATTCCTGTTGAGTAGAGAGACGTAAGTAAATAGAACCACAACACACTTCCCATATCTCACCTCTTAATCGATTGGGCAAACCAACCTTAACTAGTCTATAAAACATTGGCGTCTTGACAAGTGACAAATTTCTACCATCTACTCTAAAGAGATCAAACCATAGTTTGGTTTTTGGGCGGTCTTTAGCTTCTTTTGCATTACCAGGGAATTTAAATTTTATTCCAAGCCCTCCGGAAGGGACATGCTCGATTTTCTCGTTGGTAATCTTATTTTTGGCTAGTAAATATTCTGAATAACATGATTTTACAAATGGTTGAAGTTTGTCGCTATCATTTAGATTCTTCTTCAAAGATGCCAAAATTGAGGAAGAAAACCTTTCACAATCTGATCGTAATCCTATTAAATAAAGAGTAATTTTTAATTGAGAATTGGTATGTATAACCAATGTTAGCCCATATTCATTTGTTGGTAGCCTTTCTACCCTTTTGATGGTCGATAAATGTGTAGTGAAAGAACAGTTCTTTTTATCATAAGCATCACGGAATACTAAGAAGTGCTGCGTTACAAAGAGTCTTCCTTGATACAATGATGATCTTTTAAGATTTCTAGGGTCATAACCTGATTTTATTTCGACTTCCGTAGCTGTTTCCCCTAATATTACCTCTTTATCGGGGAGGTGATATTCCTGACAAAATATTTCATCCTTAGTAAGGCCATTGGTATTTTTTCTATCTAACACTTGATTCAATGTACTGACCGCTTTTTCTCTAAGAGTATCAAATAACGGCATTATTGGATGCTAGCTAGATTAATTGTTGTAAAACATCAGTTTATCATACCTGTTGAATTCTAATCTTAGAATGAATACTAATATTACACAAAACCTATTTATTTAAAGGTGTCTACCACGATTGCTAATAAATTTTATATTTACAATTTAAGACTATCTGTAGAAATTCATGACATAATAGATTCATGCTAATTGCATTCGCCATCGCTATCTTTCTTGATTTTAAGATTATTGTTGCAAACTATATGAAGTTCACAGAACCTCGTTCGAATTATCATGCTATTTTCGGAGTTTAGAGTTGGAGAAAAGGAAATACAAAGATAATTGGCATCTTGTAAAGTAGCTAGACAATGAAAGTTTTATAACTGACATCAATGCTCTGTATTATTGTTCATAATTTCAGTATTAGTAAGTAGTTGCAATTGTCCTTGTGTTAAGATTCAGTGATCGATCTCACTAATACTTCACAAATAATCATCTAGATTTTTTTCAAATTGCTACTGTTATAATTCATAGGATATTGTCTATTATTATAATATATATAGTTCAGACATGTCTAAGAGAATGTTTTTGAATAAATTTATAGAAATAGAAACAAATTATTTTGAACTTTGAATTTTAATTTAAGCATTATCGTCATCGGAATTTTTTAGATATTCATATATATCCTCTGGATGTAATCCTGTATTATCTGATTTTTGATTATGGTGATGATGCTTTTTGTGGTGTTTCTGTTGTAATATGTGGTACTGTTTTGTATATTGATGCTTCCTTTTTTCATCATCTCTTGAGCGACCATCCAGCTGCAAGTCTTGTAATGAAACATATGAAGCATAATCAGCTATTTGCTTCAAAGGTTCGTGTATAGTACTCCTCTTTCCAGCCTTAAACTTATTTCCTAGAACCTTTCCAGTATGACCTAATATAGCTTTGATGATATCTTTCTTAAATTTATTTATAAAATCTTCTCCAGACCATATTTTGTTACCATAATTCAAGTTAGGAATGGTGAGTAAAAGCCTGTTCACATTTAACACCTGCAAGTGTTTTGGACCTTTAAAACTGACAACGATTTTCATTTGCGAAATATTAACATCGACAATGCTAACATATTTTGATGACCTATTCATTATTAGAGAAATATCATCATCAAGCTCTAGTCTGTTCAGACTCCTCTTCCCTTTGAGGCGTAAACTCTCCACTTTATTATTCGAGTTCGATGAATAAAAACCGTCCGTTGATGGTTTGGACGATGTGGATTTAGAAATTGAACCTGAAGTCAGGATCGATTCCTTCATACTTGAATCATCCAGTTCATTTTCTACGTCTTTTGAAAATTTCTTGTATTTTCGAAGTATAGTTCTTACTGGACTTGGAACCTTACTCTTCTTAGTTGAAGATATGGTAGATTTACTATCATCAGAGGGCGTGTTGTCAGATAATTCAACTAAATCATCTTCTGACTCAGAATACTCTGCATCATTATTGGGAAAAAGGTATTCAACTAACTTCTTTGCTGTCATATAGTTAAGCTCTACTTTGATTGGCTGTATAGATAAATTAGCATGTTGCATAATATAAATACCACCAATGGAAGGAAGCATTTTCCAATCAACCAGAACAATATTTTCTTCTGTTCCCTTATCTTGTGGCATTAAAAGTTCTGGATAAATAGAATTGCTCTGCAAGTTAAATCCTTGAATCATACTAATTTCAATTTCATTCATGTTTGAACCATCAAAAGAGTCCATCTTGGTAAATCTGGCTTTCCCAATTGCAAAATCGATAAAAGGATCTCTTTTATCGTCCAAAAGATGCCAAATAACTTGATCCACTAAAATATTCCAATGTCTTGAAGTACGCTTATTCGATTTACATGCAGAACATATTA
Source organism: Schwanniomyces capriottii (assembly GCA_032927745.1). Classification (NCBI taxonomy): domain Eukaryota; kingdom Fungi; phylum Ascomycota; class Pichiomycetes; order Serinales; family Debaryomycetaceae; genus Schwanniomyces; species Schwanniomyces capriottii. Next base: position 1,047,089 of record JAVSEF010000004.1, read on the forward strand.
ATCCATATCCTTTCATTAGTATGTTTAATTCTAGTTTTCTTCTTTCGAGTTCAATCTCTAAAGCAAGTACAACTTCACGATTTTTCCGTCTAAAGTCTTCACTCAATCTGATTATAACACCAAGAAGTTCTCTAATAGAAAATTGTAGCTCTTTTATGATTCCATTTATATTCTTGAAGTAATCTAAATTAGACAACAAAATGAGGTTATCTAAACGATTTAAAAAATCATCTCTTGGGGGCTTTGCATGTAGTAATAAGCCTGTAATTATGTAATAGATAGTAGAATATTGCTCTGAAGTTGCATTTATCACAATCTTAGGTAGGTGAACTGTTATGTCATTATGCTGGGATTTATTTTTTTCAGACGATAAGTAATTAGGCTTCTTAAAAATCAATGCCATTGAACTCTTCTCTACGACAAGATGATCTTGCATCCAAGAACCATCGTATATAACTTCGGTATCTGCCCATCGGAGCAATTCATTCTCAAAGCTGCTGGAATTGATTGGCTTATCGCTTCCTTCTTCTTCACGAACAAACACATGAGAATCTTGAAATAAAACTCCATACCTTGTTTCTGTAGTATCAAACTCCATGTCATCACCAATAATTACATCGTTCTCTTTTGAAGTAACTGAAGATATTTTTAACTCTAATTCCCTTGATATAATTAAAATGTAAGAGTTTATGGATTTGGAACTGACTAACTGAACCTGTGGATGAATTAATTTAATCAAATAATTATTTTCAATCTCAAATCCCTCACGAGAGGTATGATTGATCTCTTCATGAAAACTATTTATCACTTCTTCGCCACTCTTATACTCCTTTGAATTAACTTCATTATTAGTATTCACCTCTGTTTCATTGTTGGCCAAAGCATCGATATAGTCCAATGCTTTCTTACTCATAAAATATACTTCTGTCTTCCTATCACTTACTTTTTGACTATAATCAAGAAACAAATCCCTTAAAGAATTATTCCAAGTGATCTTTAAGTCATGGATAAGAAATCTATTACGGCAATTCTCAGTAGAAGAGCAAGAGTTTGTAAATTCTTTCATATCATAGTATAATTTGCGACTTGAATACATTGATAGATTATGAGAAGATACGTGTTCAAAGTTTGAATCAGTAAAAGATGAATCTGACAGATCCGTTTCTCTCAAGAAACCAGTCCTAATTATCTTCATCATACTTAATTTCTCTCTCAACACCTCTATTTCTTCACTACTGTGGCCAGTAGAAAGATCTACGTTTGACTGTTTTGTTGTAATTTTCTCCTCTAATTTTCTGATACGGCGATCTATTAATTCAATTTGAACATCTTCAGGTTTTTTGGAATCTATTATGCAATTATGGCAAGGCTCGTTCCCAAAAGGATGTTTTCCATCTTTTTGAACACTGAAATCCCTATAATACGAGAAGTCAGGACACTTAAGAAAAGGAAGAATTTCAATTTTCGGGTAAGGAGACAATTCTTCCATAAATTCTAATTCTGTAAAATCGTTTGAATCAAGCCAAGAAAGGGAATCACTACCTTTGATATTCTTTACCCAATCATCGTAAGATGTAGGATTATCCATTGTACTATTCTGAGATTGGTCATCACCTTCAAATAACGAAATCAAATACCCTCTAATTGCTCTATCTTCAAAGATTGCATTTAAGAATCGAATATCCGCATCCTCTATATTTATCTCACCTTTATTCATCTTTAGATGTAATATTTTATTATCAATTCCCAAATTCTTGTTCACAAACTGTATCCATTCTTTTCTTTGGTGTAAATCTACTGAGCACTTAGAGAACTTTCCTTTTAAACCTGTGAATGCTATTCTCTTCTTGCTATCTTCTGGATCATTCGAATAATTCATATAAGTGTGTGAAATAGTAAGAGGCTCAAAAATTAATTGATACTTCATCGTGAATAAGTGAGAGCCCATCTTAACATGTTTTGAATTCTTTGGCAAATTTTGGTTAAACAAATTACCACATCTAATGGGCATCGAAGAATAATTAGTTAATAAATCCCACCAATGAAAAAAATGATGGAAAGTAAGAGGGGTGAAATAGAAAACATTAGAACTGTTGTTCTTACTAGATTTTGACAGTACTGATAACGCAAAATGCAAATAATCCGATCTAAAATTCTCATAGGAATCAGGGTGCCACGGAAACTTAGGGTTTGTCACTTCAACTTCAAAATGTGCTTTAAAATCTGAAGTTCTCTCTTCGTTATCATTAAATACATTAGAATTATTGACATTCCTTTCAAATTCAATCCCTCCCACCCACCGAACTTTTTCATCCGATGTTAGTCTAATCACATTCTTTTGAAATTTCTTCATCTCACTTTCAATAGTATCTTTTTTAAAATCTTCTAAATTATGATTGAAGAAACTCCAGGAATCCTGCTGCTCTGAGGAATAATTTGGAATCCCAAGCATAAAGCTGTCACTTTCAATTTGGATAAATTCTTCAGTTTTTTTGGAATCATTCACTTTTATTTGAATATTATCTTTCCATGAAAAAACAAAGCCAGCACCCTTTCCCGATAATTCATATGGACTTGTTGAACCTTTCATGTGAAGAGTAAATTCATTTGCAATATTAAATACAATTCGACCATGAACTAGCAATGAGATTTTATCCCACCATCCTATTGGACTATCGTCAATTTGAGGTTTAGTAAAATTGTCAACTGCTGTACCTGAAGCCAGTAATGCACCTTGATAAGATTTGCACCAAGTAACCATCGATGTTCTTTCTGTATTTATATGACATTCTAAATCCATCATAAACTTCACAGGAGTTAAAGTTCTTGGTATGTATACGGAATAAAAATTGTCGGAGTCATTGAAATCCTGAGGTGTATCAGCATATGAGAATGGAACATATATAAATCTCATTTCTTCCTTCCTATAAACTAATTTCTCATTGATCACTATATTCCCTGACAAGCTAAAACTTTCTGATAATGTTGAATTCTCTGGAAATGCTAATACTGGTAATGGGTAGTCTTTGAGAAATATGTAGAAAAGTCTGCTCTTCAATTGGATGTATAGCGGAAGTAAAATAGAATAATTAAGTTTAGGTTGACCCTTACCATGCTGAAAAAGAAATTTATCAACGTCAGGTATCCTCGCTTTATCCAAAGTTAAGTCAATACTTTTCATAAGTATACCCATTAATCTAGGACCAGTTGGATAATCCATGATTTTATAATTGTCCTTTATAATAGGGCTAATTGAATCTACACCCCAAAATTCTTTTGTTTTATCCTTCCAAAGTCTATTTTTAACCTCCTTAAATTTCCTAAACTTTTTAATCCAAGATGTTGATATTTCTGCATTCAATAACTTTCTTGCTCTATCTATTTCATTTTGAGCTTCTGCTTCGGTGTATCTACGGTCATCTTCCCTCAACGTTTCATGTTTAAAATCTTTCAAGTTACTAAATATTTTATCTAGTAAAGATGAATTACTCATTTCGCTCTGTGAATGTTGCATGGAAGTGGAAATTTTTGTCTTTAAATATTCATTAGGATTTGGCAAAGAATCTGAAAGCTCGACTTTGCTTTCTGTAGATTTATCTGATTTAATTCTTATGTCTTCAACTTTTTTCTCAAATAGATTATACTTTTTTATTCTTTCTTTCTGTTCAATTAAGCCCAACTCAAAGATATAACCTAATTCGTTTTCAAATGGATCATTATCTAGAAGTACGCCAAGCCTTTTAGACTGTAAACGTACAAGAGGAAACTCAATAGCACCCCTTCCTTCTGGCATTAATCTCTGAAAATCAGCGGTCTCTGAGTTGAGATTTCGAAAATTATATTTAATTTGTTTTATAGCCTTAAAGAAGGTTACAAGATTATCGATCACAGTATAAAAGAGAAACTGGTATGGAACTGTGAACTTAATAGCATCAGATATAATTTCTAAAAATAACTCTTTTGACTCTATATTCGACTTGTATTTTATAATAGCTTTGCAAATTGTAAGCAATCTAGTCCACAAACGGGTAGAAGGATGTATTCCTAACAATCTAATGTAATCCACCTTGACAACTTTTGCAACAAAACAATTAGATAATCGAAAATTTTCAATTTCAAGTAAAATATCAACGCTATTAGGTAAGTTTATTACTGTAGCCAAGGAATTTATCTCAATATTAAATCTAAGCTGCTTTCCCTTCAGTTTAGTATTATTACTTTTTTGGTGTGGAGTTTGAGTTCTTGATGCAATATAATTAACTAATGTTTCGGCATAAATGGAGCACCATACTAAAAATGTATCTAATCGGCCATCTATCTGAGGTACGTACAAAAGAAGCTCATCGATATTCTTTTTAGAATTTTTCACTTCAATTTCACTCAAGCTTAATACCTCCTTGATCTTTCTTGAATCATGCACCTTAATATCGTCAGACTCCATCGAATATATACTTGATATATCACTTAAATCAGTTTCATTATCTTGGAAATCAGTAAAGTGATCGACATCAAGAAAATCACAAGCACATTCACTCATGGTATAACACTGGACTGATTTGATAAGTCCAAGTACTTCTTTTTTCGCGAGTTTATAAAACAAAGAAACTTCACGTAACCTTATGGATATTCCTCTTTTAAAATCGCTTAGATCGATATTACTTGATAAATTCTCTGAATAAACAACGAGACTAGGCAAATTCTCATTACAAATAATATCCGCTTCAATATAAGATATCTTGATAATAACAGAATTAACAAAAGAAGGTAAAATTTCAAACAACAGCAAGTATAAATCCACGTTCTTTTCATCTTGCGTATCATTTGATTCGGACATGGAGTCCTGACTTTTGGCCGTTGTTTTTCTATCAATAAGAATCCTAACCATGTAAAATATTGCAGCATTAAGTGATTTTAATACTACCTTTTTACTGATGAATTTAAGGGCAATCTTATTTTCGGCAATCTTGTAATTACAGAGAGCATTAATCTTCGCAAGATGAACAATATTACCAACAACATTGAGTTTAACACCTTTTAGCTTGAAAATACTATTTAAATTGAGATTGCCATTTTTACCACTCACATGCTGCTTCTTGAAATTCTTGGTAGATATATCATGAAGAATAGCCTGAATATCTAAAGTAACAACTTCATTTGATTTAGATTCTCTATTAAAATTAGATCCATTCGTGAATCCCTTAGGCATAATCAACTTTATTCTAGTATGAATAATTGCGATTTTACTAATTACTTGTCTCATTCTATCAAAAAACTGATACTTTCTTTGCCCATTAATTTGATGTGAATTATCACTTTCATTATCCATATTCTTATTTTTAATACCCTTATTGAAATTTAAAAGGGTATCTAATTGGTCGTAATAGACAGTTACATTCGTATGTGAAATCTCTAAAAGCAGATTCCAATCAAAAAATGGTAATTCTGTCTTTAAATTATCACTTTTAGTCATCTCAATAATGTCATTAATTTTAAATTTGGTAGAAAAGTTACTTGACAGAATATTTAAACAATTTGATTCTTTATGAAAAAGTTTGATTAACGTTAAATATATATTCAACTGTATGACACAAACTTCGGATGCCAGGGATTCATCTTGTTGGATTATAAGATTCAGGTTTAAAACAGAAAAATTTAACTCATCAAAAGAAAAGTTCAATTCTTCGATATTGATATCTAACTTTTTAAAGTATCTCATAACAGGCTCCAAATTTTTCGATGTCACTTCCTCTTTAGGAGACTTATTCGAAATCTGCTTATTATTCGACATAACTAATAACTCATTTGGGATGTTTAACTTACCTAAACGAAGAGAAGTCTCGAAATTGCATAAATTCAACTGAACATACTTCTTGTCAGGTAAGCATTGTTCTAATATATCGAAATTTATATTGAATTCTGCATTCCTTACTAATCTTTTCTGATCGCTTAAACGTCCAACATTTTCAAGACAGCAGTTTATAAGGCATAAGCCTAGTTGAATTTTATTTTGGCTATCATAGTTATTTTCAGTTCTTATGGAATCAAAATATAAACATTCCTTACCATAATTTTCGTCCGATATTGTAAATCCAAATATTTGAATATTCAAAAGATTAACCAATACTTTTACAAGATTGTAATCAAATACAAACTTTGGTAACTTGACAGAAAATAGATCAGATAAATATTTGTCAGATGTTGAAGATTTTTCTTTCTTTGCTTTCACTGAAGAACTATGAAGGGACAAATGAACTTTCCTCAACTCAATTGTAAGCCATTTCCCATCTCTTAGATTTCTTGTCAGAAGTGTAGGTCTTATCCTTATCCTTGAAACACGTATATTCCCCTTTGGGAATCGTATCGATACATTACATAGTTTAAACCATCCAATTGAGGTTATTCTGATATTAGGAATTAAGTTAATGGCGTAAATTGACAATAAGTAGACAAATAATAGCACTATGGCTACTATATATATATTTTTCATGTTAAATTATCCCAATATAATATCCCTTTCCTCTTATGTGTATTAATTACCTTTGATTGGAATTGTTTATCCTTGTTTGCTGAAAACTTATCTTGGACCTATGGAAAATCCGACTTTTTTTCTGGAGTGCAGACTATGAGGGCGGCGTACAACAATTCAAAGATCCCTGCAGATCTCTAAGATAAGAATCATCTACCATATATAATGAGTGTGAAGAGTGATAGTCGCAAATATACGCTTGCCAGGTAGTACATGAGTCACCATCTGCGAGTAAAAAAAAATTAACTGATAATGATTCTGAGAACACTATATAGAGTAACTTTCATAGTTTACCGAATACAAACCGCCGCTGTATCTATGACATATGCACGCTATGGCTTAATATACAGCATTCTCTATTACTTATACTAAGTAAACTCCTTTCTTTGACCCAGTAAACGGCATCTTACAAGATCCTGGTGTAACATTTGTAACATTTGCTGATTCATCTTCAACATCGGCTTCACCAAGTCCATTTCTAATTCTAGAATAATCGCTAAGTTGCCGATTCTGTGGTGATTTGGAAAGGTCTAGTTCTACGCAAACTCATCCAACTACAAGGTAAAAAAAAGCAAGACAATTTCCTAGTTAGAAATTTTTTAAGTCTCATAGTTATATGTTAATGGTTTCCTATCGATCTGCGACATATTTGCAATGTCTTATTTTCGACTATAGGCAAACACCATGGGGACAAAAGTATACTGCTTCTTGGAAAATTTCCATTTTCGGAAATAAGACTGTCAGCAAACGAGCATTCCTTCTTTGGGACTAATTATATGGAGAAAAAAAATTTCCTTTTTCATTTTGCAATATCGAGATTACCGTAGAAGGAAATTAGTTGTGTAGTAGTTTATACCTAAAACAACAAATATACCTCTAGAGGTTGTTTAATTCACCTATATTGGTACAATTCTGTACCTCCTCATTTCCAGGTGGATTTCCCAGTACAATTTTGGTAATTTTGTAAAATTATAAATACATATGAAAAGCCTACTTTTCACTAGATTTTATGTTGCAGAAATACCTCACTAAGAGATTAAAATGAGATTTTTTCAAATCATAACATTCTTGTGCATTTCAATTGGACTCGTGTCAGCAGCACCGGCTCCAGCAACAGCTGATAATGCAATTGCTAAGAGAGAAACCAACATCGAGGATATCATTAACACTTTGAATGAATACAAAGTCAAGAGAGCCTACTTGACCCCAGTTGAATTACAGGAAAGAGACTATTCCATTGTTACCGAAGTTTTAACTTATATCAACAGTACTGGATATGCACCAGAAATTATCCAAGGACTTGTTGATGACAAAGATTTGCAACCAATAATCACTACGGCTATTGTTACTGTTGTTAAGTCTGGTCTTATTAACCTTACCACATTGCTTACAGCCTTGAACGATTCTGGATTGACCGAACAAGTCATTGAGACTGTTATCAGCAATTGTAAATTCTATGCTACGATCTATAAGTTGGCCTTGGGATACATTTCAGATTTGGCATCTCAAATTGCTTCAAAGCTTAAAAAGAGAAGCTTCAACCAATACGAAATAAGAGCTGTTGACAATTACGTTGTTTCTGTTGAAAAGAGAGCAACTAATGAAATTGTTCTTAATTTATTGGAATCATTAAAGGAATCAGGATTAGCTGCTTCTGTCGTTGACGCTTTAGTCACTGATGAAAGCTTCTTGAAATACGGTGCATCTTTGATCTCTGAGTTATTTAATACAGGAGCTCTTTCCTTATCAGACGTCATCAATGCTGTTATTGATTCTGGTCTTCTTGAATTATTGTTCGAAAAGATCTTAACTATCAACAACTTGAAGACTGTTGTTGTCAACGCCTTAGCTGCTGCATCTGGAAATTGTGGTTCTACTACTTCTACTTTATCTGACATCACTATTACAAGTGCTACATCCTTGCCAACTTCAACTACTACTGGAAGTGGATCTGTCTGTAGAAAGAGAAAAAAGAGATCATACTAATGGCTAGACGAATCATACATATTCATTTAAAATTATACTTTCCCAATTTCTAGAAAGGACATTTTAGAGAAGCTTATCTAGTAGGTTGAACCTAATAGTATAGACTTTTCATTTTCTGTTTCAAGCTTTTTAATCTTCTGAATCTTCATACCATATAATATGACTACCATATAAGATAATCTGTATATTGAAAATTATATATATTAATATACGTTGTCTAATGATAAGAAATATATCTTAATTTGTAGTATCTGAGCTTAAAGTCACAATTAAAATGTTTTTTTTTTTCAAAAATTGATCAATTTTCTATTAAATTAGTAAAATTAAAATGTAGCAGAAAGAATCGTATCTGATGTAGAATAACAGAACTTTTAAATTACTTAGGTTCCCACCATATTGAATTTTGAATCAAAATTTATCAAGAGAAATAAGTTGTAGCCTTGGACTAAGATATGCTAAATAGATTACGATTTGCAACTTGCTCGCAATATTTGCCAGATAATGTCCATTGGCTCACTCAAGCGTTTTAAATAGCAGCATATAAGACAATTAAATCCAGAATACTTGATTGCTAGATATATACATATAACATATATATCAAAAACGCAGATGGTTTAAAAGTTAAGATGTTAATTTGTATTAAAATAACTTTTATCAGAATAAATTAAGGGCGTGTGGCGTAGTTGGTAGCGCGTTTGCCTTGCAAGCAAAAGGTCACTGGTTCGATTCCTGTCTCGTCCAAATAATTATTTTTTGAAGATTGGTTACTTCATTATTTTTTACATTAAATTTAAATATAATACACCCTTAAAAAGGGCCATAAAAAGGGGCCGATAAATGATTTCTATATTACAAGTAATAGAATCATCATGGCGTACTTGTTTTATCTTATTCCCGGTAATATACTTGATTTTATAAGTAAGCACGTGATATTGATTTTATCTAAAATTTTAACGCGTTGTTTTATTAGAACATCATCCTCTACAAATCTACGAATATATATAAAAGTTCATACATATATTGATCGTCACCCATACATGCCAGGGTAAGTCTAGATATTAGAGTTTGATAAGAATCAAAATATACTAACTTATGATAGTGAAACAATAACCATTCAAGCTGGTCAATGTGGTAATCAGGTTGGCTTACAGTATTGGCAACAATTAGCTTCTGAGCATGGAATTGCAGTAGATGGCACCCTATTACCAAACATAAATACAGAAGCGAATTTTGAAATAGATGGAACTCCCAAAAATGAAGTCTTTGATAGACAGGATAGACCAGAATTGTTTTTTAATCTTTCGGATTCAAATCAATGCACACCTCGGGCGGTTTTAATAGACTTAGAAACATCCGTGGTAGGCAAGTGCACGAATGCATTTCCTATGTTTAATAGAAGGAATATTCATTTAAGTGAACAAGGAAATGGTGCTGCAAATAACTGGCAACATGGATACTCTTATGGATTACAACATGAAGAAGAATTACTTAACCTTATTGATAGAGAGGTAGATAAGTGTGATAATATAGCAAATTTTCAATTAATCCACAGTGTTGCAGGTGGAACAGGTTCTGGTGTTGGATCTTTAATGTTAGAACTACTTAGTGACAGATACGGGAACAAAAAGTTGATTAATACCTTCCTGGTATTTCCATCAAACGAGAAAACATCTGATGTTGTTGTACAACCATATAACACCATGTTGACCATGAAGAGATTGATTGACTATAGTGACTGCACATTCGTTTTCGATAACGATTCTCTAAATACGATCGAAACAGCTTTAAATTTAAAGAGCAATATTGCATTTGAAGGCGCCAATAAATTAATTGCACAAATCATGGCTAGTATATCGAATCCATTAAGATTTCCGAATTATATGTACAGTTCATTTGATTCTATATTATCCACTTTGATTCCTACACCAGATCTTAAATTTATTTCAACCTCGTTCGCACCCTCAAATTTAAACGAGTACGACTTAATTCTAGAATTACTTAACGACAGATATAAAATGAATAGGGTAAATGAACCTGTAAAGTATATTACATTGCTCAACTATTTAATTGGAACCAGTCTCAATCAACAAGAAATAAGGAAAGCCACTCTTAGAGCACAACAAAGAGTCGAGTTTGTGCCCTGGGCTTCTTCATCTATCCACATTATGAATGGCTTAAGTTCGCCATATTTGAATGAAAAGCTTAAGGGAATTCAGGTATCTAACAATACTTCGATAGCACATGTGTTTGGTAATATAGTCAGACAATATGAGTTGCTAGCCAAAAGAGAAGCTTATATTAATTTTTATACTGAATCTAATAATAAGGATGAAAGAATAAGTGTGTTAAATATGTTTAACGAGTGCAAAGAAAGTGTGACTAACGTTATAGATGAGTACAAGTCCTGCCAGGGGGAAAATTATCTCGAAGACGATATTTTGCAGGATGACGTTTTTATGTAGGAATTTTAGTTATCATTTGAGGCGTGCGGATGTGCCATAGATAGATAAGGACTTTGATTTATAAAAGCCCGATTTCTCTCTAATAAAATTATGATTTCACCCCCCTTAAATTTAAAATAAGATGACAGACTATAGGTTAAACCACTTGATTTCTGGTAGAGCCGCTAAAAGATCACTTTCCCACTTTAGTAGTGCTCCTACAGAGGGTAAGCCAGAGGGATTTGAACCGCACCCAAATGTTTTGCCGCTTGGTTGGGGTGTTCCAACTGATGGATTCTTTCCTATTGACTCAATTGATATTAATGTAGTAGATTATCCATTTCAGAAGTCAAATAATCTTCCTATCACCAATGCATCAATGGAATCGTTAGCACTTAATGGATCAACCGGAGAAGGTCAAACTTTGACTCCACCCTACAAGCCAATCCTGAATGCTGTTCATATATCTAGACATGCTGAGAGTGATGATTTGATTGATATATCTTCTGGTCTACAATATTCTAATATTCCTGGAATGACACCATTAGCTAAATTCTCAAAGGACTTTGTCAATAGGGTGTGCCAGCCAAAGTATAAAGAGTGGGATACAATAATCTCCACAGGGGCTGGTGATGGGCTCAACAAAGCCACAGATGCAATTTTGGATCCAGATGATGTTATTTTAATCGAAGAGTTTTCCTTCACACCGGTTTTAATGAGCATTCGTAATTGTGGCGCTATCCCTGTCCCTGTCAAGTTGAATATTCAGAACGGGAGTGACGGTATCGATATAGAATATTTAGAGGATTTATTAGAAAATTGGGAAACTCTTAAACCAGGTTTGAGAAAACCAAAGGTATTATATACAATTCCTACTGGTCAAAACCCAATAGGATTGACTCAATCTGTGAAAGCACGTAAGAAAATTTATGCTTTAGCCCAGAAGTATGACTTTTTAATCCTTGAAGACGATCCATATGGATATTTAACCTTGCCTCCATATCATGCACCAGATGGTATTGTGAAGTTAGACGACCTCTTGACTGTGAATGATTATTTGAAAAACCACTTAATCCCATCGTATTTAACTTTGGATACAGAAGGAAGAGTTATTAGACTTGAAACTTTTTCAAAGTTGTTTGGTCCAGGATTGAGATTAGGTATAGTTATTGCCCACAAGCGGGTGATAGAAGTCATCACCAATTATGCGGCTATAGTCACCAAATTTCCTTCAGGGGTTTCTCAGATGATCTTTAACAACGTTGTCCAACAAAAATGGGGTGGTGTTGAAGGCTGGTTGGGCTGGATTCTAAAGATGAGAGTTGCTTACACCAGAAGGAGAGATCTTCTTTTGAGTGTCATCTTAGAGCTGGAGGTGTATGCTAAGGGCTACGTCGATGCTATTGATCCTAAGGCAGGTATGTTCCTTATATTATTAATAAACTTCCCAGAGGGAACAAATACCCCTGAGAAAATCAGCTTATTGAACTATAAATTCTTACAGTTTGGTGTGAGTGTAGTTCCTGGAATCAACATGGCTGTGGATAAAAAATTTAGTGAACTGAAGGCAAACTTTTTCAGATTATCCTTCGCCCCATCTAAGTCAGATGCTGAAATGTCGGAGGCTGCTCATAGATTGACCAATGCCTTGAAGGATTTTTTTGATAAAAATTTAGAATATTAGATTAGATAAAGAATAAATTTATTCACAGTAAATTGATAACAAGTGTAGTGTAATGACAGATAGAGCGCGATTTCAATCTCACAAAAAACCCCTTTATATTTTATAAGACATTGCCTATATATCCCTCCATAAAGGTAGCAATTATCTGAACAGATGTCTTTCAATTTTAGTAATTTCACCAAAGACTTAAAGAATCTTAGTGACAAATTTTCTACCGAGTTTAATAATGAAATATTGCCATTAGCGCAAAGAACATCCAGAATCGTACAAGAGAAGATCGGTAAGATAAATGTGGATGATATTAGTCAATTGCCTTCTGAGTTTGTAGAATTGGCTAATCAATGCAATAACATCGAGAAGATGTATAAGAATGTATTGAGAGTGACTTCTAATTACGAAAGTGAGAGTTACGATTATCCAACGAATTTACAAGAGTCCTTCACTGAATTTGGTAAGAATATTGGTAACAGAGTGTCTAATTTATCCAAAGCTACAACCCCGGCTGAAGCACAAGCTGCATTAATCCATAATGCTGAGTTCAAGCCTCCTAAAACACTCTACCATGCATTAAGTCGTGCCACTGATGCGTCGATTTTGACTAGTGGCCACAATGAAGATCCATTGATTAAAGGATTAGACTTATACTCGTCTAACTTGAACAAAATAGCCAATGCAAGACTTGGCCAAGATCAATTGATCAAGGCAAAATTTAACAAACCATTGACTGCTACCTTACGCCAATTGATTAGTCAGAGTAATAACATTCAGAAAACCGTAGAACAAAAAAGAGTGAGTTATGATTTAGCTAGATTGAACCTTGCAAACTGCTCCAATCCTACGAAAGAACCACAATTAAGAGTTGTTATGGAGAATGCAGAAGATGACTTTGCCAATACTGTTGAAGACGCTATTAATATTATGCAAAATGTATTGACAAATGCTAAGCCATTAGAAGAATTATTGGAGATGATAAAGGCACAGTTGGCTTATCATAAATTAGCTTCTGAATTGTTGGGTGGTATGGTTGGCGATTTTGAGAACTTGATTGATGAAAGTTCTAAGGCATCGACTGGTACCGAATCTGGGGATTTTGATATTTAGAAATTCATGATTATATTTATTGAATTTTGATGTAGATGTAGAAATATGTAATCTATTAAGTGGAATTATATGTTCTGTTAGATCATTCTAACTTTAATGCTTCGATTCTGCTGTCAACAGCACCTTCTTCATAACCGCCAAAGCCCTTGCCTTCTAAAAGTTCAGCATGGATTTTTTGCAATGCTTTTATAGTATCCTTTGCATTAATAACGGCGGAAATATTTATTTCATTAGCACCTTGGGATATCATTTCGATGTTAATCTTGTTGTCAGCTAAGACTTTGAACATATTACCAGCAATACCGATGAAGTGAGCCATTTGTTTGCCGACTAAAGAAATAATGGTCATGTTCTTAGTAACATCAACAGTACCCATCTTACGTAATTCTTTAATTGCGTTATTCAAACTAAGTATTTGATCAGATTGAATTTGTAATGCCATGGAAACGTGCACTTCTGAAGTAGATATAAGATCCACAACTAAACGGAACTTGTCTAAAGTAGTGAACAAATGAGCCAAGAAGCCATGGGATAATGTCTTTTTATTGGAATGAACGTTGATGACAACAATATCTTGTTTAGCGGTAATGGCAGTGGCAGATCTTCTCTTGTGAGTGACAATATAATTGCTAGATAAAGTTTCATAAGCAGCTGGTGGATGTGGTGGAGTATCTTCCCCCTTTCTACCAATATTATCGGCATATATAATGGTACCATTTCCGTTAGGATTATCGACATTTTTTATTCTAATAGGAATTTTGGCTTTGATAACTTGTTCCATAGTGAATGGGTGGATAACTTCAGAGCCATAATAAGTCAATTCTGCAGCTTCATCTGGAGTGACACTATCTAATAATCTTGCGTTTGGAACCTTTCTTGGATCAGCTGTGAAAATACCATCAACTTCCTTCCAGATTTGTAATTCATCGGCTTGGGTGCCGACTGCAATCAATGCAGCACATAAATCGGTATAACCTCTACCTACACCATTGAGTAAACCACCAGGGACACATCCGAAGTAACCAGTTAATACAGGAGTAACATCTTCATCTAATTCAAGGACTCTTTTTCCTAATTCAGTTGATAAGAATTTGTAAAAATTATCGTCAAATCCGTTAGTGAAATCATAATCTATCGGTATGATCAGCGACAAGTCGATGTATTGAGCTTTTATACCACGATCGTTCATCAATGCTGCCATAAACAAACATGACAATTTTTCACCAATGGACATAATGGAATCAAGAGTTCTAGGACTGAGTTCACCGATGACTTGCGAAGCCTTCAAAAGCTCTTCGGCTCTGAAAATCTCCTGGACAGTATCCTTGACAAGTGCTTCCTTGATCTCAGCATTGACAATACGGTCGTTGGCGTTCTGGACGTGGTCGTCTTCTACTACCTTCAACAAGGCTGTGAAATCACCCTGTTCCAATGCCAAGTCTGCAGCTTTAAGCAATCTGGAGGTAGTACCCTCGCTCTTGGTGTGGGATGATCTGGCAGAACACACGACAGCAACCCTATTGCTGGCATTGAAAACTTTGACGATGTTGTCCACGATGTTTTCTGGGAATTTTCCAACTGAAGTTCCTCCAAATTTTTGGACGATCCACCCTGGAGTGGAGTTTTTCAAATCTAGAACGGAATTGTACGAACGGTCTGCTAATGAATGGGAAAGAACCATCTTGACTTTTTGTATCTGACTATTGTGTGATCCACAGGATTCAATTTACCTAGAAAAAGTTAAATTTTAAACATGCTATACTTGGGACTTTATCTGCAACCGATATAATGAGTCAATCTGAAAAATTTCGGAAAAAGAAACTTGGGCGAGAGCACGTGACATGATCCCGGATTATCGAAAAAGAAAAAATTTTGATGGCCTGAGTTTGCAATAAGATGCGGGTTGGCATTAGAATCAGTTGGAGAATCTATTGAATTGGCCCAGTAACACCATGTCCAAAAGGGTAGCTGATCAAACAGCAAACGAAAGGTCGCAGAAGAGAAGCAATGCCAATGAAGAGCTGGGAAACGGCGACGATATCAAGTTGAGTTTCAACTCGAAGATTTGGGATGCAACTTTTCAGTCGCAATTGAAGCAAGAAGTCATCGACAGTCAACCATACCGCTGGGGAACTATAAAGGAGCTCATCCACGACGAATTGTTGAGACAGGTCAGAAAGGAGGTACTCAACGAAATTGCATTCACCAAAAAGGAGACAGATATCTACAAGGTGTTCCAGTCTGGGGACCTCGCCAACATGTCTGGGTTGAATTGGGACGATCTCTCGAGATTGCCATCGTTGTTCAAGTTGCGGGAAGCAATCTATTCGGAAGAGTTTAGGGATTTTGTTTCTATCGTGACCGGGTGCGGTAAGCTCAGTGGTGTCAAGACCGACATGTCTATCAATACTTATACCAAAGGATGCCATTTGTTGACCCACGACGATGTCATTGGGTCCAGACGAGTCAGTTTCATTCTTTATCTTCCAGACCCTGACAAGATATGGAAACCAAACTATGGTGGTGGTTTGAGGCTTTTCCCAAGTATTGTGCCTAATGTTCCAGAGACAGATTATCATCAAAAACTCACACCTCAGTTCAACCAAATTGCATTTTTCACAGTCCAACCGGGCTTGTCTTTCCACGATGTCGAAGAAGTTAGAGTAGATAAACAAAGATTATCAATTCAAGGCTGGTTCCATATACCACAACCAGGCGAGGCTGGCTTCATTCCAGGGGAACAAGAGGAGACCGAAGCCAAATCAACATTGCAACAACTACAAAGCAAGGAATTGCAAGATTATGATTTCCCAAAACCAACAAGAATTGATTTACAAAGCGAAGAATTAAAGCATTATGACGATTTTAAAGAGCTCAGCAATGATGAATTGAAGTATCTCAGTAAGTACTTGAATCCTCTGTATCTTCAAAAGGAGAATCTTTTTAAGTTAAACGAAATGTTTTTAGAGGAATCAGTTGTGGAAATGAAAGATATCTTGAATGCTGAATTTGCAAACTTGTTAAAAGATTCGATTAGAGAAGAAGAGTTAGAAGAAGATATGCCAGCAACGTCAAAGGAAATATCATTCCCATGGAAGTGTGCTATTCCACCTCATAAGCACAGATACATGTATATTGATGGGAAATCTATCTTTGAAGTAACCGAGGCAGGAATCAATCATGTGAATTATATTGGCAGCCAAGAACTTCCTAACTTTTCGTTGACTAGAGGTAACAAGACCGAAAATAAATTGATAGAAATTGCCGAATTTTTCAAGTCCATTGCCTTCAAGAAGTGGCTCATTGTAGCCACAAGTCTAATTATCACGAGTGATCAAATTTTAATCAGAAGATTCAGACCGGGCCACGATTTCATTTTGGCAACTCCAACAGACAAGCAATTGGCCAGAAATAACGAATTGAATGTATTGCTAGAGGCAACGTTGAATTTAACTCCAACTGCCATTTCCCCTAAAAACTGGGAGTCTGGAGAAAACGGTGGTTATGAATTATGCATGAGTACAAACACCAATGAAGGTGACGAAGACGAAGAAGACGATCCTGCCATTTACAAGGGTAGTGACAATAGCAGTGTACTTTACACAAGCCAATGCAAGTGGAATTCCTTGACTCTTATGTTGAGAGACCCATCCGTTTTGAAATTTGTCAAGTACGTCAGTATCAATGCCAAGGGGTCCAGATGGGATATTAGCTGTCAGTGGAATGTGAAATCTGCCGACGATGAAGATGAAGATGAAGACGATGCCGAAGAATTGAACGAAACTGCTTCATAGCAGTTCTAATCGCATGTCGCAAATGAAGTTATGTAATGTATATATGATATAGGGTAAACGAATGCCACAAGCACACCTATACACCAATTGTAGTCCCTCTGAAACTGTGTCTAGTGTACTTGGATGGGAGATTTTTGTCAAGTCATATGCAATTCAGCACGGTTTATCCGATTTCGCAGCCTATACGACGCTCTTTTTTTTGGACTCTGCAGTTATCAAATGATTTTTGAAAGCATAAAACGGATGCTAACGACACAACACTTTAAGTGAGGGGTTCCTTTATTCTATATACCACATTTACATGAAATGCCTCCCTCCTAGACACTGCTAACTGAGTTAGTAGCTGAAAATACCCTTGGAAAACATTTCTTGAATAGGCAAAAATTAGAGGGAGTGCGGGTAACTTTTAAAAGAAATGAAAGATTTATCGTGTTCGCTGAATATTTAAGATCCAAGTAACACACTAAACCAATTTTTAGAACCATTTAAAGTATAACGTTACCTATTTTAAGATGGCTAGTTCTGAACCAAATCCAATTATTGTTTTCTCAACTGTAGCAAGTATTATCACCTCAGTTGTTCTCTTCTACTATTTCCAACAAAGTAAGAAGAACCAGCCAGTCTTGAAACCGGATGAGTTCAAGAAGTTCCCATTGATTAAGAAAACCAGTGTTTCCCACAACTCTGCTGTCTACAGATTTGGTTTACCAAAGACTACCGACAGATTGGGATTGCCAATTGGCCAACACATTTCTATTGGTGCTACTATTAACGGTAAGGAAGTTGTTAGATCCTATACCCCAATTTCCACTGACGATGAATTGGGATACTTCGACTTATTGATCAAGACATACGAACAAGGTAACATCTCCAAGCACGTTGGTACCAGAGAAATGGGTGACTGTATCGAAGTTAGAGGTCCTAAGGGATTCTTCAACTATACCCCAAACATGGTAAAGAGCTTCGGAATGATCGCCGGTGGTACTGGTATTGCTCCAATGTACCAAATTTTGACTGCTATTTTGAGCAACCCAGAAGACAAGACCAAGATCTACCTTCTTTACGCTAATGTCACTGAGACCGACATTTTGTTGAGAGCCGAATTAGAGAAGTTTGCTGAAGAAAACCTGGACCAATTGAAGATTCACTACGTCTTGAACGAAGCTCCTGAAGGATGGAAGGGTAGTGTTGGTTTTATCACCCCAGAAATCATGGACGAACACTTGCCAAAGGCTACTGAAGACACCAACTTATTAATTTGTGGTCCTCCACCAATGATCAGTGCCATGAAGAAAAACGCTGTTTCATTAGGCTACCCTAAGGCCAAGCCAGTTTCCAAGTTGGGAGACCAAGTTTTCATATTTTAAGTACTTTAATATACATCCCCCTATGTGGGTTTATAGATGCAAAAATATGCCTTAAAAAGATTTCCTGTATATTATTTGTAATGATCACAATCAGTTTTCTCCTAAATATCCGATGCTATAAATATCGGATTTGGTCCTAAGTCTGAACTTTAATTTACTTAGATAAATAGTTTAGAGAATATGCATACGTTCGTTTGGATACTACTTCTAGTAGGCATCGTTGAAGCGGGGCCTGTATCCAAATGGGAAACAAAAGAAAGTTATATTATAAATAGCATTAAATCAGATAAGGTGGAGATAGACAATGTTTTGAAATCATCAAACAATTTCAGAAACCTCCCACCGATATTAGAATATCCTTCTCCAGAGCAAAGAACGATTAAGGATAGCGAGATTCCGAAATATGCGATAGATTACGCACCATTGGTTCATTTGTATTCTGAAGAACGCTACTTGCCTTACGATATTAACGAGTATGTTCGTAACTTCCATCTTGAGTACGAAAATGGTACGGTACTAGACGGAACGATGGAAGATATGACGCTACAAAAGCTAGCAAACGCACCACTTGATCCTGAGATTTTCATGACTTCAAATAGTGATTTTGATTGCGATCCTGACTGGGTAACAGGGGTTGTAAACAAACCATCCTTGCTTAATGGGGAGACTGAAAATGCCCCTGTCACGTTAATCGTAGTGGATAAGGGAAACGGATGGGTTGATGCATACTGGTTTTATTTCTATTCGTTTAACTTAGGTCCGTTTGTTATGGGCTCTGGACCCTATGGTAACCATGTGGGCGATTGGGAACACTCTTTAGTTCGGTTCTACAATGGAGCCCCTATTATTGTATGGATGTCGGCACATGGTGGAGGAGGTGCCTACTACTATCATAATTTAGAAAAGTGTGAAATAGACGAAAGACACCCCATAATCTTCAGTGCAAGAGGTACCCATGCTAATTACGTTTCTGTGGGCCAGCATCCTCACGACTTACCATATGGAATTTTGTCTGATTTCACAGACAGAGGTCCATTGTGGGACCCTACAAAGAATTACTTGGGCTATACTTTTGATGGAAATTTTGTTTATCCATGCGAAACAAATGCCAACCCAAAGCACACTGGAAGAGAAGTGGAATACGGCAACTGGCTTTCCTTTGTGGGTCATTGGGGTGATAAACAATTGCCTGGCTCCGACGAAAGACAAAAATATCTGTTTATTGGCGGACATAAGTACATCGATGGCCCCCACGGCCCCTTGATGAAGAACTTGCTAAGACTCAAGCCCTGCGAAAGAAACAAATGGTGGAATTTCTGGGACGGTTGTAATGTCAGAGAAAACATAAAATGGGGCATAGGCATGGAAAGTGAGGGTTACAATTGCGGTAATATCTTTTTTAACGTCAAGCCGTACTGGCTAAGAAGATTTTTGGAGAAGTTGACGTGGGGAGGTGGATTGTGCTATTTTGCGGATTTAATCAGTGGGTAGAGGTTTTATATTTTGGGTTTCAGGTAACATTTTTTATTTCTTAATTTAATCATTTAATATCATAGTAATCGTGGTTCACTGCAGAATACTAGAGCTACAGTTTATATTTCTACAGTATATATATATGCATCAGAATGTATAATATTCATATAATGTATAGTATTCATATAATATTTTATATTCATGATATCATTCATATTATGTCTTTGACTCATAAATGTATTGTCTAGATGATACCGTATTCATTTAATGATTCTGTACTCATATAAAGTGTTCTATATCCACATAGTATACCTTGCAATGTTATAATTTATTCTCTATGCAAAGAGACATGTTTTATATTCTCATAAACTCCTTTAATTAAAACGTCTTGTATTCATTGAATGATATTGAGGAGATCATATAATCTATCTTGTATTCGGAGGAAGTAGGTTATATTCATATAATCTTGCATTAAAAGAAAGTTGTATTCACTCAATTTCTTGTGTTCGCATCTTGATCTTGTGTTCAAAGTATCTTCTACTGATATAATGATCTTGTCATTTAATATCTTGCTAAGTACCTGAGCCAATTTCGCAGTTTTGCAAGCAAGTCGCAAGCATTGACGGTTAGTCGCAAAAATTTCTTTTTCTATGCAAGGCATTCAAATTGCAACCTCTGCGAGAATTTGAAATGCCGTAGCGATGAGACAGTAATGCTCATGATTATATTATGTAATGGAATTTTTGTTATTCTGAGTCAACTGTTGCATTTGAATTGTAGATTTTTTTTTTTTTTTAATCAAAATTGCAGTCAAGTAATAATGGAAATTGAAACAAAGGAATCCACTTCAGATATCTTGGATAGTACTCAAGTATCTAGAGCTGACACTGAAAGTGAAAGTAACAACAGTGGACCATACGACACCACTGCTAAAGTCGGTAAATGGAAAAATTTTAAAGATTCATTTAGACCAGCTATTCCAGAAAATCACGAAACCTTGAAGAAGAAACTCCCGGACGATGAAGGGGCCAGTTTCAAAGACATACTGAGAATTAATGTCTGCACCAACAATTCTAACTTGAAGAGAAAATTAAAGGGAAGACATTTGCAGATGATTGCTATTGCATCTAGTATAGGTACTGGTTTATTTGTGGGTTCAGGTTCTGCCTTGTCTACTGGAGGACCAGGTGCTATTCTTATAGCATGGGCATTGACAGGGTCTGCCATTTTGTGTACTATCCAAGCGATGGCTGAATTAGCTGTTACTTTCCCAATCAGTGGATCATTCAATCTTTACGCTAGTAGATTCATCGACCCAAGTGTAGGTTTTGCTGTAGCATGGAATTACTTTTTCCAGTTTTTGGTGTTGTTGCCTTTGGAATTGGTTGCAAGTTCTATTACTATGGAATATTGGAATTCTTCTGTGAATCCAGACGTGTGGGTCTTGATTTTCTATTTGGTTGTTGTATCCATTAACTTTTTTGGTGTGAGAGCATACGGTGAAGCTGAGTTTATATTTTCTATTATCAAAGTAATTGCTGTCATTGGGTTTATTATTTTATCTATCTGTTTAGCTGCTGGTGCTGGCCCTACCGGTCACTATGTTGGCGCTTTGTACTGGCACAATCCTGGTGCTTTTGCAGCTGGGTTTAAAGGTGTTGTTTCAGTATTTATCACAGCTGCTTTCAGTTTTGGTGGTACTGAGTTAGTCGGCTTAACAGCAGCCGAGGCCACCAACCCAAGAGTTGCATTACCTAAGGCTACCAAACAAGTCTTCTGGAGAATCTTAATGTTCTACATGGTATCTTTGACCTTAATTACATTCTTGGTGCCTTACAACTCAGAAAGATTATTAGGTGCAAGTAGTGTCGATGTTACTGCATCTCCATTCGTTATTGCTATTCAAAATGGAGGAATCAAGGGTTTACCATCTGTTATGAATGCTGTTATTCTTATTTCGGTCATTTCAGTTGGTTCTTCTTCTGTATATGCTACATCAAGAACTTTGACTTCATTAGCAGAACAAGGTTTAGCTCCAAAGATTTGTGGATATGTCGACAGAGCTGGAAGACCGTTGGTTGCAATTCTTATCACCAACGTATTTGGTTTATTGAGTTTCATTGCTGCTAGTGGTAAGCAAACTGAAGTTTTTGACTGGTTACTTTCTATTAGTGCCTTGTCTTCTATATTCACCTGGTTATCGATTAATGTTGCACACATTCGTTTCAGAAGAGCATTGAAAAGCCAAGGCAGATCAACCGATGAATTATCATTCTCTGCCCAAACTGGTGTAATAGGTTCGTACTACGGGATGACCTTGAACATTTTAGTCATCATTGCTGAGTTCTGGATAGCATTATTCCCTCTTGGAGGATCCCCTAGCGCCAGTGACTTTTTCCAAAGTTATCTTGGTGTTGTGATCTTGATTGTCTTTTACACTGGTCATAAGATTTGGAAGAGGAACTGGATTTTATACGTCAGAGCTAAGGACATCGACATTGACTCTGGAAGAAGAGAAACCGATTTGGAAGCATTGAAGGAAGAATTAGAGGAAGAAAGAGCTTTATTACGCTCGAAGCCTTTATACTACAGAGCTTATCAATTCTGGTGTTAAGATCCTAGATAATATAATTTCATTTTTGCATTAGATAGCTTATAAAAGTTAATAGAATAATTTTATTTTAGTTTTCACGATAATTCTAACTTAACGAGATTTACATTGGCTCGAAAAAAAAATAAAATCTTCTTAGATATCTAAGTTCAACCATAGTGTAATTAATAGTATTAAGCTACATGACGATATCTATATAACATGCAATCACATTATTACAGTCAGCGAAAGCAGTCTGTAGGTATAGGGAGTATGTTCCTGTCGATTACCAAGTCACTTAAGTCAAATTCAAGTAAGAATGTCCCTGTACAAATCAATGCCACAGTGGTTGGTGGGGGCCAAAATCAACAAGCATTGATTCAGAGCTTGAAGTCAGGATCGTTACCATCAAGAGCTTCGGCAGCAGCTAGCATTACTGAGTCTATTGAAAAGTATTCTATATCTTCAGTTCCAGAAATATGGTATTTGGCTCGAGATATGTGTAGCAATAAACTACAATCCAGTATAAGGCGAACAAGTCTTAAACTTTTGTTTCAATGTATAAAGCAGGACGATGGTTCTGTTAGCAACAGACTAATGTACTTTAAAGATATAATAGGATTTTGTCATTTAACTCTGAACGGTGTAGACCATGAATTCGATCTTTTCTTGAAGGCGTTGTGTGAACTAACAAATGATGGGAGGCAAATATATGACTATTGGATATATGATCTGGACAAGAATCTCAGAACGTTTCTAGAAACAAGTTTGAATTTACTTGGAAAAAATTCTAAAAATTTCAAAGCTAATGAGCCATCAGAAGATCATGAGCTTGATAACCATTACCAGAATTTGACTCGCTTGATGAAATTTATTAAAAACTGTTTCATATTTAACTATAACCTTCTCGATGAAACCACAGTTTCGTCATTAGTTGCTAAAACTATAAAAATAGGTAAAATGACACAAGACAGTAACATAATATCTAAGGCTGTAAGTTTATTGAATGCTTGTATTTCATCAGGAAATATGCCTTTTAATTCTATAGAAGAAACGATTGAATTTCTATGTTTTGTGGGCTCTAGAAAAAAGGAACTTACAGACCAAAGTTGGGAGCCAATTCAATCCTTGTGTATGGAACATACATTTGGTTTAACTGTTTCGTATCTATGCAATATTGTTCTGAAGTCTGATATTCAGAACAATTTCAAGCCTGATTCTGGATCTAATTCTGATCAGGTTGTCGCATGTTTAGGAGCAATTAAATTCATTGAAATGATATTAAGGTTTTCAGCGACCCAAAGCAATCGCGATAATGACAACATCTTTTCACCCTTCCTTAGAGCAGCAATAACGGCAGCTAAGTTTAATATTGCAGAGATCAATTCTGCTCTTTTAACTTTGCTAAATAGTTTATTGACAAAGAATTTTCTTAAAGAATTAGGTGCTATCAATGTATCTGAGGTTTTTGGAAGTCTATTTCCCTTCAATACGTGGTATTCAAAATCATATTCTATATTTGATTTATTGAAAGCAATCAATTTTAAATCTGAAAAAGATTTTGAAAACGTGAAGTCGATATGTATAGCCTTGAAAGAACTATATGAAAGTCACATTGTTCATATTCAACGAGATAAGCTAATAGACTTCTTTATGTTAAATTACAGGGTACTACCTATTGAGAGTGCTAAATTTGTTTTAAAGTATTATGACGATGAAAAGTTATGTTCTCCTTTACGTTCCATGTGGTATGAAGATAGCTTCAAATTATTGAATTATTTTTACTTTGGTACTCAAAATACGGAGATTAAACTCAATTGCTTGCAAGTAATAAAGAATTCTTTTTATCTTGCATACATTGTGCTGAATGAAAAGGATTTAAACCATGATGTAATTTTTGATTTATTGAAAAAATCAATATATGAAAAAGATGAACAATTGATGAAATATTTGGCAGACAATTTCTTAACAGACATATCTATTAATTGTCCAGATAGAGTGTACAAAGATATATGTACGTTTATTAAGTCAAAAATTGCACCAAAGGAGTCATATACGGAGGGTGTTATAGGCTTGGTATATCCAAACTCTATTTCTCAGATTGACTCCACGTTGCCAGCTAACTTTTTAGAGAATATCACCATATTTGCAGCCAGAGTGTTTTCAACATTCATAGTTGATAATAATTTCAAAGCCCATCAGACATTTGAATTACTCATAGCAATATGTAACTATGCATTAGCTACGGACAACGAAGAGTTGCTACTCATTGCTTCTAAGTGTTTAATTAGGATTCGTTCCACAAATGAAGATTATGTATACCTTACAAATCCAACTGATATGGATGGCTTATCTTCGACATTTCGGAGAAACAAATTATCATCAGATTTCACAAATATAGATTATAAATGGGTGTATCCAGAAAAGGTAGAATATTTAAATGAAAAATATCTTGATACAATATCAAAAACTTTAAGCATAACCACCAGAAGAACAGAAGTTGCATTATATACAATTGACATTTCCAAATGGTTTTCTATCGTTCTTGAGATTATGAATAAATTCATAGGATGGGACATTTATTCGTTTGCTTGGGCACACTTTTGCTCTCAATTGTCAAATATCAATTTGTTTCATGAAAATAACGAACATATTATAGATCTTAAAAATACATTGTGCGAACAGCTTTCGTTAAACCTACCACCATCAATATCTCTTCCAGGAGATGTCATAAAAGCAGATCTACAAGTTGCCTTTGTGAGAACAATGTCTGGATTATTAGGCTACCATGATGTTTTCTCCAAGCAAGACGAAAATGATATTATAAGTTCTTTAATCTTTGCACTTGGATCTTGGGAAAAGACAGCCATCCCAAGTATTAATATCTTGAGTGCATGTTGTTATGAAATGCCAATGGCGATCAAGAAATTTTCTTCTGTAATATTGACCAAGCTTCAAACGAGAGTGACGAGTGCTTTTGCAAGTTCTCACACACTAGAATTCTTAATGTCATTAGTTCAGATATCCTCAATAACCTCCAATTTTACCATTGACGAGTTTAAAACGGTATTTGCCATAGCATTTAAATACATCCAATATTCCAATGACATGAAAAAAAGAAGTTACAGGGAGATAGCATTAGATAAGCTAGTTCAAAGACACGGAATTGATGCCGAAGTGGATCAAACACCGACAACCACTTCCACAGAAATCACACCAATTTTATCACAGTATGTGCTATCTCTATCGTACAACATTATATCAAGCTGGTTCTTGATTATAAACTTAGCGGAAAGGAAAAGCGTTTCGTCATTTCTAGTCAGAAATCTAATTTTTTCGAGCGGTAACGACCAGCAGCTTGACGAGCACACCATATCGCTTTTGGATTTGATCATAAGATTCACCTATAGTGACATCCCATTGAAGATATTTGTGCCACAAATCTCTGTTTC